>OY998160.1:5236859-5835001 GCA_963921925.1 Sphagnum tenellum | reverse complement strand
ATGAATGCCACATAACCAGAGCAGCAGAAGTGGATGCTCTGCTGCATTTCCTTGGGAGATGGTGATTTGCTGCAGCTCCCAGTGGGGAGAGGTACTTGTTGGGATTGTTTTCGTTGTTCGCAGGCAATGGCTTCATCACTCTTGCATGTGCCTGACATTGATGAGCGCGAGTTGCTATCCTCCTTAGTTGGGGGTGTGTTTCTCTGCGTGAATTGTCATGCCTTTTTCTTTGCAAGGTGACTGAGAATAATGTTACTTTACAGGTTGCTTTTAAGGACAGACTGCCCAATTTGGAAGACTGCATAGGTTCAGGTTCATGCCCTGCCATGGACACACAGGCTTCAGCAGGGGATGGAGGAGTCTGGAATGGAAGCGTGGATTCCAGGCTCTCATCTACTTTGGATCATGCAGGTATGATGTAGGGTAACATGGGAACTTCCTCACTTGCAGATCTGACTATGGATCATGTCTGATCCATTATTCTAGCATGGATTGACAAGAGTAATGATTTGTGCAGATATCTCGGTTATGAATCCCAAGTGTGGAGCAGTTTTCTTCAATGATAGTGCAGACAAGATGACCTTTATTGGTACTGAATCTTTTGCTGCTGCTAGTTCAAACTTCAATCCTCCTGAAACACCTCTTGGCTTTGACAATGAGGAAGGCCATGCAACACTGAATCCGAAGTCTGAAGGCTATAATTGTTCTACTACGGAAACCCCCTGTGAAGAATCTTCACAACTTGACTGCTCGATGGTGTCAAGACCACTAGGAAGTCAGCTGATGAGGCTTGCCACAACAACATTGAAGAAAGCATCTGCAGTTGAGGCAGGAAAGTTAATCATTGGCTCCATTAATGTGACCAGTTCTAACACTTTTGTGACTTCCCCTAGCATCCCCTCCAAATGCTCAGAAGGTGGTGGCAAGCACATGTCAGCAGCAATGGCAGACACTCATGCTAATGTCTGGGGAGCCAAACAAAAGTATCCAAGTTGTAGCGAAGGCAATGCAAAAAAGCAAAGTAGTATTCAGTCATTCTTCTTTGGAGCACTGGCAGGGGCATGCTGGTTGAGAATGCTACAAGGTATCTGGCGACATGCATCTGTTTTTGTATCGGTGTAGGTTGTTGACTCTTGGCCTTATCTCCTCTCTTTCTTTTTCTTTTGTGATGAACTGCATGGGATTTCAACCAGACATTCATATGCTGTTTCTGCATCATTTTCCTGTATTTTATTAGGGGTGGAGCATATAGCTTCAAGAAAGTTTTAGAACCTTGGAAGATATTTGTGAAATATGCTCTGTAGTGCTTTAGAGTGCCTATTGAATGGACATTTTGACCTTCAAATCTCAAGTTGTGCTGTCTAGTATGATGGCTCTGTTTCAGCAGCAGCATCCATTAATTAGGTCGATGCTGGATAGGTTGATCAATTATGGAGGCAAGTAACACACTCTTTTGTAGTTTATGAAAAATGATGTATTTGTTAAATTACTAACTATGTTTGGATAATTAGTAGCAATGTTGGAAGTTTCAATGTATCTTGTGAAAAGAGCTGATGTACTTCCAGCATTTCAGGAGATGATGATCATGGAAGCTGATATGTCCTGATACTTGATGCACCAAAACTATTACATTTTTTACTTCTTGAACGTCAGAAACAAACAAATCCTTCCTTTGAATTACCTCTTTGGAGTCAGGCTAACAACAAGAACAAAGTCACATTTGCCCCTTCGAGATTGCATGCACTAACTGATTGCTCTTTGCAATAAGTTGGGTGATCCTGTGTTGGGAGAACAAGGTATCAATGAACTGTGAATGGTGTACCCTGGGGCAAAACTTTTCAGCAGGCACATTTTGTGTTGGTTAGTCCCAGCTATGTTATAACATGATGTCAGAAACTTAGGGTTTGACTGTTTATTATTGTGCTGAGAGAGTGTCTAAGTCTGGAGGAGTTATTAAAAAGCAATCACTTCATTAGCTCCCTTGAGTAAGGTCCAAGTCCAAGGCAATTAACAAAATGGACTGAAAATTAAAATTTGAGAGACTTTATTGGAGCCAAGCACTTGGTTCTCTGTTTGCAATTTCAATTTTGAAGGGTCCAGGCAAATCAAACTGAAAATTAAATTTGGAAGACATAGGAGGACTTGTGAAGATGTGATAACCTGATTCTATTTCTAGAGTCTATGGTCTGGATAAGAGGCAAATATGACTAAATTTGAAATTTCCAAAAAAATGTTGAGAAAAAACAAGCACTTGATTCTCTATCTAAAATCTCAAGTAATTTGTAATTTTCATATACAAATTAGACTGACAACAAAATTTGAAAGACTTATCAGAAAATTTGTGAGCACACAAATCTCTTTATGGAATGTGAGGTTGAAGTGAGAGGAAATAGATGATGGAAGGCACAAGCCCTTGACTCATTCTGAAATGGAAGAATGAAAGGCCACCACTACAGCAAATTATCATCGCTCTACTGGAGAAACATTCAAGAGAAACAGACAAGAGAAATACTCACTTTTTTCACTTTGTTGTTGTTTGCATGATACATAGTTGCCTATGAGCTTGATCACCAGCACTCCAATGCATTGATATGTCACACGACAATGGGACAACTCCCGTCTATATCCAATGTCAAATTCATAGCTTCATTCCATAGTTGGTTTTGCATTTGAAAAAAAGGAAAAGCAACAATATGCTACAATGGCACACTCCTTTCCATATCCAATGTTGCATAAAAAGCAATTTAAAGTGAAAATGGCATGTCAAGGTCTCAAGTGCCGACTGATGGAGATAAATCTTAACCTTAAGAGGAGACACTTAAAATGAATGGAGAGTTTAGTGTCCATATGTCTTTTTATTCTTTCATTGAATTGTTGTTGAGTTCCAACATGGTATTAAAGCTTGGTTGCTTTTGAAAGAAGAAAAATTAGGCTTGCATGTTATAGTTGTTCATAAAAAAGCTTTGGAGTTCAACTATATGCAAGTCTAACTATGTTATGAACAACTATAACATGTGAGTTTATATTATTCTTTTCTAAAATAATGATTCTTCAATAGCATGTATGTTTTCTAGTGTTTTTCTATTGACAATCATGGCATCTAATTCTAATGTTTGAAACATTGAAAAGTCTAATGACAATAATTTTCATACTTGGAAGATAAGATGGAGTTTCTTTAGCATGAGAAAGTTTTGTGGGAAATCACTTCAAGAAAGCTATTGCCATCAAAGATTGAGTTTGAAAAAATAATTCTTAGAATATGCATTCATGATTAACATCACTTGTTCATGAAAAAAGACAAGTTGGCTTGTGGGACAATATTTTAAAATGTTGTTGATTTTCTATTGCATCATGTAACATGTGTAAAGATTGTAAAAGACTCTTGTTATAACCTTTATGCAACATTTGAGAGGCAACATGTTTACAATAGATTATAGCTAAATAAAAAATTGTACAATATTAAGATGTAGGAAGGGACTTTAGTGTAAGCTCACATTGACAAATTTCACATGATTGTTGATCAATTGACAAACATTAATCATCAAGATTCTAATGAAGACTTGGCATTTACACTTTTAAGGAATATGCCACTTTCTTTCCATGTACCTTGGTTGCTTCATTTAGTACCCATATTGATTAATTGCCTATGGATTAGTACGTAGAAAATTGTTATAAGAAAAGTTGTGGTTTGAGTGAAAAGTATATAATCATGATATAAAATAATAAGCATTAACTATTAAAATGTTTCTGGAAATTTAAGAATGAAAAGCCAAGGAAGGGAGCTTGTTACAATGGCAATAAAGGTCAATTTGCCAAAAAAATGTCACAAGAAACACAATTGCAAGAACAAGTTCAAAGGTTCTTCACATGTGGCTATAGGAGGCAAGATTGAATAATATTTATGGTTACTTGTCTATATTGGCAATTTATAAAAATACTTGGTTTATTGATTATAGAGCTTCACAACATCTCACCTTTCGGAAGGAGGTGTTTTCAACCTTTGAGGAATATGATTTGCGTGACAAAATTTATGTTGGGGAGAATAATCCCAATATTGATGTGTATGAAAAATGCACTATTGTTTTCAAACAACCAAATGGGATTCCAAGTGCATTGAATATATATTTTATATCAAATATGTTTTTTACGACCACAATATGTAGTCACCAATCAAAAAGGATTTCTCCTTATGGTAAGTATGTGTCTAGGCATCACAAGTCCATTGATGCATGCCAATAATCATCAACGCCTTGAAGCTTCTATTCATTTAGTAATTACAATTTAGCCATTCATGCAGTCTATATCCTTTTGGGTTCATAATCTTGCTCTACTATAGTGGTAGGTAGAATATATTTGGTATAAATGGGAATGCATACACCAATTGGAATGGTAACTAATTTGTAAGCAATATGATAGGAGAATAAGATAGTATGGAAATGTTCATCCTAGTTGTTATGTTATTGATCATTGACCAATTTGGTCAACAATGTGTTGATGACCTTGTTTGTGGATTCTACCTAACCATTGGGGGTAGTGTGTGGTTGAGCTTGTGTGCCACAATAAGAAATGTTCAATAAGGTAAGCAATGGCATTGTTGATGAAGTGAACACCTTGGCTTAAGATTATGGTAAGTGGGCATCCAACCCTAGTGAAAATTTATTCATAAATAAACCTAGATGTTATTATTGTTGTGTCAATTTGTAGAGCTTTGACTTTGACTCATTTGGTGATGTAGTTAATGGCAACTAAAAATGCACTTGTTACCAATAAACCTATCTACTAGTTTAATGGGCCCAATAAAATCCAAGCCCCATTTCATGAATGGTTTTATTAACAACAAGAGCCTTCAATAGGAACTTGTAGTGTAATTTTCTAACCGAAATCTGAATATTGAAATCTCTTTATTGAAAAATGTTACCAAAATAATTTTACCAAAATGTTTTTACTAAAATGGTTTATTGAAACAACTAGAAGGTTGTTTTTATAATTGATAATAAGTTAAACTTTAGTTAGGAGGATAAGATGATGATGTCTTGGTTATATTGTAGTTTAAGATTTTTTGGGGGATTCCCCTAGTTTTTTGGGTTATCCACCATATTTTCACCACTTCAAAGGAGGTTCTCATGGGGTAACCTAGCAAAGGGAATGTATTTTGTATTTTATGTAATGATTTTTTGATTATGCTCTAAAGTAAAATAACTCTTCAAGAACATTGCGGGTTTCTTCTCGGGGGTTTGCATGTTATAATCTACAAAAACAATCTATCAAAATTTGACAATTTTCAATACCTTTTTGAGTTTCATGGATCATGACGGAAATTTGGAAAATGATTTTCACTAATTTTTTGTAATGGATGATGGTTTATGCCCCAAACTTTGCATTATGTTGTGAAATCAATACACCTATCAATGATATAATAGTGCAACAAAGTTTAATTTTAATTTGCAAAGCCTTAAAAACATATTTGCAATTCCAACAAAAGGATTAAGAAGTATTACATTAATGATAATTTTTCCATGAAATTTTACACACACAAAGAAGAAACCATAAAAAACATTCTTCCCCATCAAAATTTTCAATTTTTCTTAAGGTCATGGAATTTAGATCAAATGATTTAAAAATCTTTCATAATACATTATGGTATGAAAGTGTTGATGATTATGATTTTTTTTGGTTGAAAAATGTTCTTCCATTGAAGATTTACTTGGCTAAGTGTTTTCTTATTCCTTTGAAAATCATAATATGAAGCTTTGAATTCTTTTATAAATGAATTTTTTTTATCAAATAAGGGTTTTTAAAAAACCTTAATTAAATTATTAGTGTTACACAAATGCACAATTACGATTTAATTTCATATTCATGATTCTTGTGACTTCTTTTAATTTTGAAGACCAAATCATTTATATGTAATATTTAGAATAATTCAAAGTGAATGACATCTTACATGTTGCTATTTTTGATACTACATGTAGTTTCAATTTTCAAACAAAGTGTGTACATTATAACATGCAAACGTGCTCTTGTATGTTTTTGTAATTCCTTATTGAAATTGTGTTTTTTTTTGCAAGTTTGAAGTTTTTGCATGATAGAAACCTACAATCTATTTAACTACCAATTTCATAAACTTTTTGCAACTATTTGTCATTTAATGTTGTAAAACTAAAATGTTCATTTTTTGCTCCTATTTCATTTAAATAATTAAAGCCAAGGTTTCATCCAGTGGCTTTAACATGCTTGACTAACAAAGAAGTCACCAACTTTGCCATATTGGTGTATGTGAGGTTCTCAATTTTCTAACAATGGTCATAGTTTTGATGGTATGATCAAGTATCTCGAAACATAGTAGGCAACCAATACTTTGCATCCAATATTTGTTTAATGATAATGCCTCTTGAAAAATGACCACCGACAACTTTAGTATGCAATTCATGAAGGATAGTAGGGATATTTGTTGTGGTTAAACAACACCACAAAACATGATCCTACCCAACTAGGCATAGTTGAAAATGTACTACTATGAACTTTAATGTTTAAATTAATGTTAATTTTTCCTTGTACCATGCAAGAAAGGTTCCGATAGTCAAGTAGCTATACACCTCTTACATTTAGTTGGGTTGTATTACAAAAAACACATATGAAGTTTGATTATGAACTCCAATAGGCTTAACTAGGTTCGGTCATCATGAAAGGGCATTTTTATTGCACATGCCTTACCTAGTTTGGACATTATGGTAAAGTTATATTAAAGAAAGAGTAGTAACCAACGTGTAATATGGTTAAAACTTCGGGTTATCAACAAAATAAACCAAGGCCATGTGATCCATGAAAAAAACAATTGCCCATTAGGAAATGCTTGAATTTGTGTAAGGCATAAACCATGACCAAAGGTTCTTTTTCAATGGTGGTGTAGTTTCTTTTGGCCTAGCTAAGTAGCCTTGATGCAGAAAATATCAATTAGTTACACTTGTTAGTAAAGTTATGGACTAACATTGCCCCGATTGTTAAGTTATATGCATCATTGTGAACATGAAACTCTAACTCCCAATGGGGGGCAATTAAGATAGGGGTTTCCACATGCCAATACTTAATCAACTACCATGTTGCCTAATAATCTGCATTGCAATTGAATGGCTCCTCCTTACGCATGAACTTTGTAATGGGTGTTATAATGAAAACAATTTTTTTGGATAAAACAATGGTAAAATTAAGCTAAACCATTGAAGACTCGAATGTCATGGGGAGTTTTAAAGGCCAACATGTTGGCTATATTTGTTATCTTCTTAAGGTCTAATAGTTCATCTTAAATATTACAAGCCCTAACAATAGCCTCAAGTACAACACAAAAAGACATTTATTTGAGTTTTCAGCATCCCAAACTCCTTGATAGACTCAATTGTGTGTCCAAAGGTGAAAACAATGGAAAGATAAGGATTGGGGTTTGCTCCTTACTTCACAACACTTTCAAAGGTAGAGGGCCGTGTTAAAGTTCTGGGATGGGGACTAAAATGAGTGACATGTGGGTCAATTATTCACACAAACTTGCACAAACCAAACAATAAATGAGTTAATGCGTAATTGGAGCATTTTTTGTGCACGGACAAACCACGAGCAAACATGGATTCACAAAATTCACCATGGCCCAAACTTGAAGGAAACCATCATCTTCCTTATGATAATATTTTTTGTGCCTAGCCATGGGGCGTACACCTAAATTTCATTTTGTCCCGATACTCCCAAGTTGAAAGTTTTGAAATTTTTGAATTTAAAACTCTCCCAACTTTGGAAGCCCATCACTTCTTATGAAAACCTCCAATTGAAGTGAGTTTTAAAACAAATTTGTAGCTATTGTCGAGAGTTTTCCAACGATATGTGGCACGCCACCTAAATGCAAGTAAATCGAAGTGATTCCTAACTTTTAGTGGTTAAAAGTCAAATTGGCACTTTGACTCCCGACCTTTCTTTTGGCCATAACTTATGACATCTACGTTCTAAGAAATTTCCAATGGTGTAAGAAAATCTTCAGTTGAATGATTTTGACCCTTGAAATGGTTTTTTAAAAATTTAGGAGTCCATAGGGACTCCATTTCCTAAAGTGGGAACTCACTTGGGAGTGTGGGGGTTCATTCCCTCACATTCTCCTACACTCCTAGGAACATGAAATGTGACTCCAGAACTTTATTCTTGGCCCACACCTTTGCAAGCCCTTGCCTTGATCACAAATTCAAGGCTAAGATTGCGACAAAGTTAATAACATACTTTTGACATTTTTCAAACCATTATTGCAATTTAGGCAAGTGAAATTGTAGGTCATTGAATACAATAAAGTTACCAAAAAACAACTTCATGAAAGATCCCAAGATATTTTGAAAAGTTTTGTTGATTGTTCGTTAGTGAATGGGTGTGCATTTTTTAGGCTTAAGAACATAACTACCCAAATGGACGCACCTTGATCAATGATGAAGGTTGTCTTATACCTATTTACAAAAACAATGTTCATATGGTGGTACCCTAAAAACCCATCAAGGAAATAATATATTTCATGGACTGTTGTTGCATTTAGTACCTCCTCAATGAATGATAACGGGTAGGGGTTTCTACATGTAGTTGTGTTAAGTTTACAATATTAGATGCAAATGCATATTTTACCATTTTTTTGGGAACAACCATAATTGGGGAAAGCCAAAAGGCTTAATGAAGCCCACAACTAGTAGTTTGTCCAAGTCCTAGTTGACCACTACTATGTAAGCGGGGTTCATGTAGTAGCGAGTTTTGTGCAAAGGTGCTACAATATGATCTAGTTCGATATTATATTATGTTATGTGGGTTAATATCCATTTGAAATCTTTATAATTCCAAGCAAACACATCTTTGTACTCCCATAGTAACTATTCAATAATAGTAGCCACTTGGGGATCCAAATCTATGTTGATTTGCAAGTATTGTGGCTTTTCAAGTAGCTTGCCTTTTGTCTCCTTCATTTTGGAGTTTTCAAGCTTT
The DNA here is from genome assembly GCA_963921925.1 of Sphagnum tenellum. Taxonomy (NCBI): domain Eukaryota; kingdom Viridiplantae; phylum Streptophyta; class Sphagnopsida; order Sphagnales; family Sphagnaceae; genus Sphagnum; species Sphagnum tenellum. The sequence goes on along the minus strand of OY998160.1, from coordinate 5,826,004 downwards.
ATTCAACTCCTTTTGTGTCTTGCATCTAAAACTCAACTCACTAGAAGGATAATATATGTTTAATTAAATACATCTACGAGAATAACTTCTTATTTGCTCCAAATTGGCTTCCTCCAAATACTTAATCCATTCCATTCTTTAGGTAGTAAGAATAAACGAGACTTATTTAATAATGTATACTATTTTGTAATCCTACCATCAATAATCATCAATTTTGACAAATTTTGTTAGTTGATCCAGTGTTTATTTCTTATTACCCTACCCATTTTTCTAATGAATAATAATCAATTATTTAGTTGTGAAATAGTTCATTAATTTCTTATATTGATGTGTTTTTGGTACAATCTTAGACCATGTCAACCAATTCAAAAACATGAAATTACACATTTATAAAATTGGATCTTTTTAGTTTTAGTTTAAAATCGTGATTCGAAATAATAAATTTTAGATTCCTTTGAGTAATTTAAGAATATTAGGCAACATTTTGAGAAATATAAAATCAAATTTTCATTTTCAAAGAATTTAAAAATAATTTGAAATAACAACATTCACAAATGAAAAGCATTCCTACTTATTTTCTTGGCAAATATGTGAGAAATATTTGATTTTATTGGGCTTCTTCATGGTCATGGTTGTGTCGTTGTCATGTTTATGTAGCCATCAAGTTATGGTATTTTTACATGGACTTGCAATGTAATTTCATGGTCATAGTCATGTAATGGCTGTGCCATGGTGATGCCAATTATACATGTTAATACAATTTTTACTAGAATCAACGCCATGGTTAGCCTTCACATAGAAAACATTTATGGTTTTTGTGTTTTAAGAAATTTCAATGACTTTATAATGTAAGGTAACCTTGAATAATTTTTTGATTGATTAGAATTAGAATTAATGTCTTTTTCTAATTGTGATGCTTTATATGATTTTTCATATTTTTCATGTCACCTTTTAAACACACTTTTACATTTATTTATATATGTATAATTTTGTGGAACTAAAAACTATCGATATCATTAATATGAATAAAAATTTCTTCCTTTCCTATTGTTTTCTTTGAAGCTACCCACCATAGTTTGATCATTCATTTATCCATCAATGTGTGAATACTAATGACTACAACCCATTTCGTACACAATAATTGAAAGTTCACTTTGTTGTGTTCTACCCCATATGCTACTACAAAAATGAGGTGCAATTTACTAGCTTAAATCACTATGGGTTCCTAAAAATGAAATAACTTCATTGCATTTTATTGATTTCACCCTGGTGAAAGTTATTTCACTATAATATCACTATGTATACATCATGTTTCATTGCTAATTCACATAATTCATAGTAAACAGGTTTATTTATATGTTTTTAAAAAAATTTATTTATGTTACTTTATCAAATACCCTATATTGTTTTAAATTATTTATGTTATTATAACTTATATTTTATGTTAATATAAGCTATTACAAATTATTGTATCCTAAATTATTATATGTTAGTTTACCTTACGATAATTTAACTAGTTTATTATAAGCTTTTAAGTTATTATAAATTAAATTATTCAACTAACTTTAGGATATACCTTAAATTATTTTATTTTATATTAATATATGTTATTTCAAGTTATACTTTAACTTATTCAAGGTTATTTTACTTTATGTTATTATAAATTATTTTATCCTAAGTATAATAATTTAAAACATAATATAATGGCCTAAGATAAAAATAACTTAAAATACAAAATAATAACCTATAAAAAATAATTTTAAATATCCTACAATACAATAACTACCAATAACTTATGATATTATAACATAAAATATCCAACAATAATTTACAATATAATAATCATTAATAGTTGTAATGTAACATATAATAACCATCAATGACCATTAATAAAATAGCCACCAATAGTTATGAATATAATAGCCACTTAAAGTCACTAATATAATAATCATTAATAAACACCAATATCCACCAATAGAACATCCATCAATAACCATTGATATAATACTCATTAATAGTCATTTATAGAATGACAACCAATAGCTATTATTAAAATACCTACAAATAGCCATTAATACAATAATGATCAATAAAATATCCACCATTAACCATTATTAAAAAAAGCATCTATAATAATTAATAGAATAACCACCAATAGCTATTAATAACCAATAGCCACCAATAACCATTAATAAAATAATCACCAATAATCACTAATATAGTAACCATTAATAATCATTAATATAATAACCATTAATAGCTATTAATATAATAACCATTAATAGCCATTAATATAATAACCACTAATAGAATAACTACTAATGGCCATTAATAAAATAACCACCAATAGCCACTAATAGAACCATCAATAACTATAAATAGAATAACCATTAAAAAAAATAATAGCCAAAAAAAAAGGTACCAATAGCCATTAATAACCACCAATAACATTAATAAAAGAATAACTAATAACTATATATTAAAATTGTTTAGGGTTGCCAAAAATAATCTAAGATGAAATAATTTATAATAGACAAAAATAACTTAAAATGAAATAATTTATAATAACCGAGAATTGCTAATAATTACATAAGGTGAAATAATCTTCAATAATAAAAAATATCTTATAATAATTATAAGTAGAATAAATTAAATAATTTACAATAGCAAAAAAAAACATAAAATAGCCAAAAAAAACTTATAATAGTTAAAAATAGCCTAAGGTGAAATAAGTTAAAATAACCAAAAGTAACTTAGAATAACCAAAAATAGTCTAGGATGAAAAATAACCATAAATAATCGAAAATAATATAGGGTGAAATAATTTAAATTAATGAAAAATAGTCATATAATAATTGAAAATAACTTAGCATAGGTAATATTATTGTATTAACAAAAAAAAAATCCATTTATTAAACTTTTTTTTTAAATTTAAAGGATGGTCATTGAAATGTTATTCAATAATGATATTCAAATTTTTTTGTTGCTCAAACGATTTTAAACTTTCAAAAGGAATAAATGTAATTATGTACATTATTAAAAATAATTTAAAAATAAACTCGAATCATTTCATTTGAACAAAATTTTAATAAGATATATCAAAGTTTATGTTTTTGTAATGTATAAAATGAAGTATTGGATAAATAAAATGTAATGTAACATATTATCATAACAAATGGGGTGGTTTGATGGTTAGAGTGTTTGCATTTAATCAAAGGTTAAGGGATTAAACTTCATGGGTGGTGTTGTGTGTGATCAACAATGGTATGTTAACCAAATATTTTCCTAGCAAATTTTTAAAATAGGTGCTTAGGTTGATTATGTGGCCTATCAACCTACCTAGGCTAGGATTTTAACCTAGCCTATGTAATGACATGTGTCAATAAATAATAAGCTTTTAAAATTATGAAATTATCAATAATATTATATTAAATAATTAAATTTTAATTGATTTCCATGCTGATTAGTTGATTAATTAGCAAGTGAATGGTTTGGTAAATTTATATTTCACTTGAGAAGAACCTTGTTTCACTAGTGAAACAAATCATTGTCCATAGCAATTGGTCCTCGTTCACTATGAGGGTAAACAATTTCACTAGGTAAAAATGTCCAAATTCACTCAAAATTTAATGAAACTTATAATGAACTAGGACGCATTTTGTAGTAGTGCATAATAGTGGTCTCTTTTAATAATTTGAAATCCATCCATTATGGGCATCTTACCTATGTCAAAAACAAAGTTCAAGACTAACACATCACATTCATTTGCCCACATTTTTTATTCCATTCCAAAGTGTTATTAATGGTATTAGTTTATGAAATAAGGCCATTATAAACATGCTCTAATTAACACACCTTTATGCATTCAATGATCCATGGTGTCTTGTCTTTAATGTTTTTTAGGGTTTAGGGTTTAGGGTTCAAGTTCAAAATAAAAAAATGCCTTGGACAATTTTGATGTGAAAATGATTTTTGTCCATTTTTTGTTCGTTTGATTAATTCAATGCATAATGAAATTGCATGGAATGCCAATTCAACAAAGACATGAATGATAATCATTACAATATTGGATTGTTGTTGCATTTATTGTTTGCTTCCATTACACTACACCTCCATTCTATGTGTTGGATTGCTTGATATAGATGTATTATGTTGTCACCAATTGCAATCATTGACATGAACATCAATTCATTTTGGGATGCACATCCATCTTGTTGCACATGGGAAATGTTGAAAAATAACATGTCAAATCAAAGACATGGTTAGAAAGGAGGTAGATCTGACTCCATATACTACCGTAGTGGCATTCCCATTCGCACTAAAAATAATTATTTTTGGCCGCTGCAAAAAAAAAACTAATTTTTTACAGCTGGTGCGAAGTTGCGAATTAATCCAATAATTCTGCAACCCTGTCAGCAAAAAATACCAAAAATGGCAGAATAGGTAGCTGCCCTAAGAGTCTCTATATATATATATATATGTAAGCCACTTTTCCTTATCTGTCTGAGCCACAGTGCATGCAGCTCCCTGTGGCTCAGTCTTTGGGGCCTGCAGTTTTGCACCTTTCCCGCCTAAATCAAGAACATGTGTCCAGTACCAATATCTTGACCGTTCAATAAGACATGCTGGCAATGTCTGTGCACCAGATTTCGCTATAATATCTTTGTCTCGCCCGCCGCGATCATTAAATCGTCATCACCGGGGTCGTGGGTGTTGTATCCAACGGCTCAGATTGAACGAATTTACCAAAACGAAAAGGTGGAGAAATTGCAAAAACGGCCTGGCGAAAGTGAAAATAATTGTGAACTAGTCAGTGCGAAAAAAAAAACTTTTGAAAATAATTATTCGCAAGGCAGGTTGCAAATGGGAATGCCACTACGGTAATGCTTTTGCAATTACATTTGCATCCAACAAGACATTTTTGTTAAGCACCTCCTAAATGATGATAGTAAAGGTCCTATGGAATTATTGAAGGACAAAAGACTCCACAAGGGGATGGAAATTTTTTTCACATTGTGTTCACCCAATGTTTGAAACTTGATTGCACCTTTGAAACAATACCTTGGAACTCAAGTATACGTAGATAACATTTTGGCTTTGAAAACTATGAATTTTCATTACAAATATGAGAATGTTGGGTGGGAATCAAATTTTTTTGATACCCATTGGATTCAATTTTCACAATAGGTTCTAATATCACATTTTAATTTAAATATAATTATTATACACTAGGTCAAGGTATCAATATATAATATTTAAAAAATTTAATTGATTTGCACAATGCTAATTCTTATAAGTTTGAGAACAATCAGTTTTCACTTGGTTGTTCTCACAAATTCGTTATTAGTTTATTTCTTCAAATAAATAATAATAAACTTACAAAAATTAATTAATTATATTTTTATTATTAAAATTTTTAAAAATCACGTATTGTTACCCAAAAAAATCTGAATAATAACCAAAAATTTTCATACTTCAACAACTTCATCCCTTTCAAAATCACCTTCAAATTATTCTAACTCTTCTTCTAAATATACATTCCTCTCAAGGAATTCTATTAAGTTAAATGGAGATTTACATGCTAATCTAAGGTCATTAGACTAATTTTCTTCACAAATATCAACTTTTCTAAATTTTTAGTTTACAAATGACATCTTTTAAGGTTAACAAACATTCCAACCAATGAAAAATTCCTTTCTATTTCAATTTGGGATCCTACGATGCAAAAAATTTGGTGAGCCAAAAAACTAATAATATAGAACATTGATTCATGTTTCTTTCACTACAACCACCATTGGAGAGGACTTTTGTTGTTTTAACATCCAATTAATATTGTCTAAAAACTAACAACTTTCTTTTAACAAGTTTTTTTGCTAGTTTGCTTGTATTTGTAATTTGCTAAAAAATGTCCAAATTGCAATCTTGATAATAAATATCTTGGTTAACATAATGTATATATATGACTTTATCAAAGGATGCAAATGTTCATAACATTCGACCCAACAAAACAATCTTATTAACAAACTTGCAAAACAAAACAACAATACTAACAAGTATTCTCATCCAATTGAAATGTTCAAAAAATGAAAAAGAAAACAATATTCAAAATTAAAAGCCTACTTGGTTTTCATTAGAATGTTCAATGTTTTTGGCCAAATTTTGGTTTCAACATAAGCCTTATTCCATTCATGTCTTCCCTTCCTAGATTTCTTAGGCAAAGTGATGCATTTTTGCAAATATGCTTGAATAGACTTAATGGACACATATTTCAGATTTTAAAAATCTTTTTATTCTATTGTGCCATATTGACATGCTTTTGAAAAAAACACAACTAAAACAAGTTTCCTAGAAGTTTTCTTCCAACCCAATATATTCATAACTTATAAGAAATTTTAATACAATAACCATGGCATTGAGATTAGAAACTTCATCTTCGAGATAAACAATGATTTTTTTTTCATCAGCCATATTTATCCAACAAATCTATCAATTTTTTACCAAGGCTTGTCTTATCGTTCATTGGCCCCAAACAAGCCAATAGTCACATGCTTTGGTTACCAATCATTCCCTAAAAATTAATGATTAACACAAACACATTATAAAACCTTTTGGACATCCAAAAATCAAAACTAGTAGTTGCATAATGACATTATCCCAATGCAATAAAAACACTGAACTAACTTAATTTCTCCACTAGCCCTGTCAATATTTCTTGTGTAATTTTTCTTTTAAAAGGGAAATTCAGTTTTGGACATAAATGCAAAGCCAAATGTTTCAACTAGATACTTTCCACAAGCTAAATTGGTAAATTATTTTTGACAAATAAAAAACCAAGATCCTCAAGGAATTCTTTTTGTGGAACATCCTCTTTTTGTGCATCCTTCACAACAATTTTTTTTTGAAATTGACCTCTAGATTTTTTATTTTATTTTTGCATGTTTTTTTTCCTTTGTTTGCTTCAATAAATTGTTCATTTCCTCTTCAAATTTCTTTGAATAAAAATATGATTTGCATCCACATGTTTTTAAAGTGAAATTATTCCATTGCTTTTATAATAAGAAATTAGTCCATTTTTTGCTTGTGTTCTTGGATTTGTTGCAATTATTGGATTTTTATGACAAAGTCTACAATGCAATATTTTTGCATTTTTAAAATCAATTTCCCCATTAGCATTTACACAATAAAGGCCCCAACATAAAGTTATTCTTCCATGAGGTTTTCAAATTTTTCTTTGAACATGTAGTTTTTAAACGTTCATCTTCATTAATTTTTCACTTTCCATTTTTTTTTAGCTTTTCTTGCTTTAATCTACATGTACTAGGATTCTCTCTAGATTTGTCTTCCATACTTACATCATTCATGCATATTTTCAAATGTCTCATCATTAAGGCTTATTATATTTTCATCTTCACAATATTGATCCATTGATAGTTTTCAAAAGAATATATCCAAAGCTAATGGAGAAAAAAAAGATTTTATATCAAAGAACTCACTTTTTACATTGAGCAAATGAAATACTTACAAACAAAGAAAGTAAGGGTTTAAGAAAAGGGGTGTAGGGTTTAGAAAATTAATCAAAGAATCACTTTTTTTTCTTTCTCATCATAAAAAAAACCTTATTTTGAACGGGTAATTGTTTAATTGAAAAGAGATTAAAATCTTGCACACAAACAAAATTTTCAAAAAAAAAACAAAACAAAACACTAAAAAGATATTAAAATGAAAACAAAAAAGAGGGAAAAAACATGAATTTTTTTTAATGTTAATAATAATAATAATAATAATAATAACTCCCCACCCCCCCCACCAAAAAAAAAAAGAATAAAAACTTACCAAGTTGAAGAAGCTCCAAGCTCCTTAACCAACATAAATGAAAGAGCACCCGGGGGGGGGGGTAGGTTTACTAGTTGACACAAGGCAAGCAACAAGGCAAAACATGAAGGAACATATAATGAAGCAACAAGGGGGACGGAATGACAATAGTACCTTAGGTTGAAACAATAGGATGAGGCATGAAGGAATAGGCAAGTAGCAAGGCAAAGGACAAAGGGGGGAACATGTAGTAGCAAGGTGAAGCACAAAGGAGTGAGGAGGCAACAATAGGGCCAAACATGAGGGAAGGAGTAGGCACCAACAAAGCAAAGCATGAAGGAAGGAGCATGCAATAATATGGTGAAATGTGAAAGAAGGAACATGTAACATTAGGTTCAAACATGAGGGATGGAACATGTAGAAGTAGTGCAAAACATTAAAGGAGGGAACATGCAACAATAGGGCCAAGTGTGAAAGAGGGTTGAGTAGACAACAATAGGACTAAACATGAAAGAAGGAATAGGTAGCAATAGGGCCAAGTGTGAAAGAGGTAGCAAGCAAAACAATAGGCAACAATATATAGGGCCAATCATGAAAGAGGTAACAAATAACAACAAGGTGAAGCACAAGGGAGGGAGTAGGTAGTAGTAGGCCAAAACAAAAGAGACGGAACAAGCAGTAACAAGGTGAAGTGAAAGGGAAAAAACAACTAACAATAGGTTGAAATGACGAAACATGAAACACAAAGAAGTGGGCCCCTTACAACATGGGGAAAGGAAGGAAAGGAAGGAGGAGGAAAAAAAAACCTTTATAGCAAGAAAGAGGAGGGAGAGAAAAAAAATTGAAACAACAAGAATGAACAATGAACATTGAACTCAAGAAAATTGAAAGCTTGGAACACAGAGAAGAAACCAATGCAAGAAGAAGAAAAAATGACTCATGCTCTCTTTTATTCAAGCATTTAAGCTTTAGGAAGAGAAGGTAGCCATTGGAAAGCGATGCCCCTTCTACATCTAACCCTAAGCCTTAATTTCCACTAGTAATTTAAAGTACTTAGTACCTTGAAAACTTGACCCATGTAAGGGGTTTTACCTCATTCGGGTCTCAATATTAAATTATTATTTTTGGATCTGGTTATCATTCATTTGGTTTTTACACAAGTGAGAACTGATGATCAAGGTTTCATTCATCATATCATTAAAACTAATATTTTAAAGGTTTCAAATATGGATATTTGGGTGATGCCCAAGGGCATTTTTGGTACTAGCCCAACACTATTTATTACATCCAAGATAGTTTTTTCCTTGGAAAAATGTTAGGTCAAAAGGTCTTCCTTTTCAAAATGTTTGTGGAAGGTTCAACTATTGGGGTGGACTTTTTGAAGCAAATGTGACCTAGGGGGGGACCTTGAGAATGTGTGAATGACGTTTGACCATGTCAAATGTGTGGAAGAATGAACCACCATGGCATGCCATGTCTACAACCTAAAGTATTGTAAGATGATGACCATTGTTGTTTACAACATGCAATAAGAAAACACATAAATGAGCAATGTTTCATGTGGAGAAAGTTGAATGAGATTATGGCAAGGAAAGGCATTAGTGAATGTAATCACATTAACATGAACCACAACAAGTGTAACATGTGTTTTGTTTTTCATGTTTAGAAGTGGTAATATAATTTGGTCTTGAAAGTGTAAGATTTTTTAATATTCAATAAGGTTCATAATATATCACTGGAATTTGAATTAATCTAAAAAGTATCCAATGAACAAAAGTTCTCAAAACATTTGTTAAACATTATAACATTTATTTTTCAACACTAAAAGGACTTATAAATAGACTTCAAAACTTTTGAGCATTACATATATCTTGAATTTTTTTACATGAACCTTAACAAAATAATAATACGAAGTTTTGAAGATTTTTGAAAACTTTTGAAAAATAATTTAAGGATATTCCCATACAAGTAGTCCCGTAAGCATGCGAGCGTGTCTCATGTTATCTTGTTTGCACCTTTGTATGCCCAATTTCAAGGGGTTCATGGTAGATATTTTGTAGGCAAATTGGAATGTTATTTGTATCATCTATCGCTTTAAATTATCCAAATGTGCAAATTAATGATAATGAACACACTTACTACTTTCATTAAACACAATCTATGGACATGCACACAAAACAATTGATTAAATTGAAGATGCAAATTAACAGAAGGCAATTTTTTATGAATGTAAAAACTCAACATTGCTACAAAAAAATAAATTTTGATATGTTGCCATTAGGTGTTGGTGGTACTTGTTTGAAGTTGCCAATGAAAGAATACTTGTGGAGCTTACCAATTGGTTAACACATTTCCAAAATTAAACAATGGGGTGGATTTATGAAACATGTAAGTTTTTTACAATTGACCATTGTTTTTTTGGTCCTCACAATGTACTTTCAATATGTAAGTTATATTGATTTCTTTTCCTTTTCACACAATTTTTTTCTTGAAGAACTATTGGACATGTCAATTTACAATTTATCAAACAAAAATCATAACATTTGGCTTTAACAATCAAGGAAATGAAGTGCCTACTTGTTTGTTGCTATGTTTGATGATTATGTTCAAGCTTTTAAACAATCAAACTTCTATTATATTTACTTAAAGGTATAATTATTTGAAAACCATATTTTCATAAGATATAATTTGGGTTTACATTTGCACAAATAACCACAAGGGGTTTCACAAAACCTAGTGGATGCACATGTGCATTTGTAGAACTACTTGAAACATCACGTGGAGATGGCATTTGGTGTATTGAATGTTGTTTGATTTCATCACATGTTCAATGTTTTATGTTGCACAAAATAATCTTGCAACCTTGTAAGGCTTGGGTCATATTGAAAAAAACTATCTTCAATGTTAGTGCTCCATGTTATGGTGGTTGGTTAGCACCACACATTGGTGGCCTTCTTCAAATTTGCAAGTTTTGGTTTTGCCTTGATGACATCAATCAATGTGTCAGGTTCCAAGTAGAAGTACATTTCGAAAAAACAAAGTGTGCCTAAAAGTTAACATGTGCAAAAAGGTGCTCATTTGTCCCAAGATGATACATGTTTAGAAGAATAAGCATGTTTTGAGTTTAATAAATGATAAAAGACTACAATGCATAATTAATTGGTGATGAAAATTTAATTCAAATGAATTTTAAAATGCAACAATCTAGCCTTCTGTTGGCAACAATAAAAAGGTTTGGCGCACCAACCTTTTCAAATTGTCAATGCAACGTGTCAACAAATTGGAGTCCCCTTGTCTTCTCCAAGTGATCGTCGTGCATCATGTGGCGGTTCTTCTACTAAGGTATTGTAGAATATATAGTATAATATCAAGTTTTCTCAAAATAATAAACAATATGACATAACAATTAGTAAATTCCTAGCTTGCACATGCATTGATTCCATGTCGGTGATGGTTGGCTCATTGGGGAGATGAAGGACTTGGGTTCCTTGTAAGCACAAATATTATATTTTGCAACATGTGATGTTTGGTAGAGACGGTGAGGAATTAATTCATCATCCTACATGGAACTAAAATGAAATTCACCTTTTATTATTTTGTGACATGATTGTAAAATAGGCTTTTTTAATGGAAGTATGGAGTGTTTCATGATGATACGATATAGTCATAGAATGCAACATAGTGGCACTTTGAGTTAACCTACATGTTTTCTTCAATTTGAGGAATGAAAACCTTGCATATTATTGTAACATTGTTTATATGCGTTTGTTTATCTCCATCTATTCTTGTGAATCGGTATTATGTCCAATGATATTCAATATTTTGTCACGTTCATGTGTTCATGTGCCCACCTATTCGCCATTCATGTTCACACATTCACATCAGAGTTACATTGATAATTTTGGTTTTTTTTTTGGAAAGAAATATTGAATCCATGCTTTTATGGGTGGGTGCATTTCAATGGAGGTGTTTACCATAACAACAGTTTCAATGGGAACATGATGGCATGTGTGTGTTTTGATGGGGACATCTACCATAACTAAGGTCAATTGTGTTTCGCAACAAGGATAAACCATAATTGGGGTCACATGTGTTTTAATGAGAGTGTCTACCATAACAAAGGTTTCAACATGAACAAGATGGGTTAAATGTGTTCAAATGAAAAAATCTACCATATTGTTTGCCATCATTTCTTATTTGACATTTTTGCAATAAAAAATAATGGTCATCATAGCAATACAAGAATAATAATAAAAATCTTGTATTGTTATGTAGTCAACAAAAGTTAAGTATATGGCACACTTCACAAACAAGGCAACTAATTGTGGTTTTTATCATTTTTGGGGCTATTGGTAAACCATAGATAAAACCCATTGTTATATATGACAATAATCAAAATTGTATATCTTTAATGAGAAAATCAACCTTTCATGTTTGCATGAAATATATCAAAATTCATTATCATTTGATGTGAGCCAAAATTGAAGATGATTTTATTAAATTATCAATTTTGTAACACAAAGAATATGATTGTAAATATATTGATTGAGACATTTTTTATTAACAAGCATGAACATGTTTTATGTTTGATGAGCATGATCAAACGAGCAACTTGATAGTTCATTGAGTGAGGTGTTGAATATCAATTTCCTATCAAATTATTTTTGTCTTAGATATTTATGTGTCAATCATTTAACTTTTGAAACTATGAGATATTTCAAGTTGAAATTAATGAAGTATTTCATTGCATGTGATGTCTACCCTAGTTATGGTGACATCTACATGTGGGATGTTCACCTCTTATTCACGAATAGGTTAGAACTTTAGGGTGGATCATAAAGTGAACAACTAATGTGATCTTAAAGCTCTTTGTAAATCTATGTTTTATTCATTATATTCTTTCATTGATTTGCTATCAATTTTCAACAAAGTTGAAAACGATTCTTTAAAAACCTTACCTCCAATTGTTAAATGCATATATACCCAATCTATTAATTGGTAGGATTTGGTGCCTCTTCCAAATAATGATCATTATTGGAGGCCAATGCATTTATGGGATGTAAGTCACAAATTGAAGGTGACATCCACGAAGCCCAGGTTTTTTTTTATGACAAATAGCACAAGGTTGGCATCCGCATTAGGACATAGCTGAAATAGATATTTAAAGCATTCCTAAAAATTCCCTAATGTATTTGGAGGGCGCACTTTGTGTCCATGAATATCCCTCTAAAGGAAGAGGAAGGATATTACAACTACTTTTAAGAGTGGGAGGGAGCTTACACTTATTATAGGCATATGAAGTAAGGGTCAGCTCACTCCCGCTTTTAAGGAGTAGGTGTAAGAGCAATCGGTGTCAGGATGGCCCCCTTCCTAAGCCTCATGAAAAACAGGGCCAGCGGATCCATCCATTCTTTCGGTCTTTAATTATGCCGAATCCGCCGTGGGTGCCAATTTGGCCTGGCAGCAGATTAGGATTTACTTTTTGATTCCTGTTCATTTAAGACGCATCTCCGACCGTTTAACTCCAGGTAGCAGGCCGGCTAGAGCCGATTCCTGCTCTTAGTACGCCGATGGGCTCTACCAGAGACTTGCTACGAACCTCTAGCCCGCTCTTTAGTAAGCTGAAGTTCTCGACTCATTCATGATAATCTTTGCGTTGTATTTTAACGTAGGTAAAGATCACAGGTATGGGACATTCCCACAATGCAGGTCCGAACTCCGAACTTGCCAATGGCCTTGTCCTTTATTAAAAATTCCTCCACTTTGGGGTTTACCAAACACCTTATTCCTCAGCGGGCACACTGTTGGTCTAATATTCTCACAAACCAGATAGGGTTTGTATGAGACAAATATCCAGACATAAAAGAACTTTTCAGTTTGATCCTTTTTTATCTGCGGATCTCCTGACGCAAAATGGGCCTCCATCATACTGAGGTCGCTTGTTGCTTCCACAACAGTGGGGGGGCCTCGGTGAAATGGACCCTCTCCACCTGAGGAGATTCGTCATTGTCGAAAAACTCGACGTTTGCTACGCTGGTGAAGGCATGTTCCTTCAGCCCTCACGAGGTTTATCGCCCCCTCATTTCCATGCCCTCGAACTAGGCGAGGGCTGAGTAACAGGTTCCCTACACAAAAGCAGACAATTTCTGTCACCATGTGGAGGCAATTGTGTTTTCTTACCCTCATGGGAATGTGGTACACCCCCCAACCCTCGACCTGCCTTTCACATTCATGAGTATGTTACATGCAATGAGTGGACGATCCAATATTGAAGGACCAACAGTTGGGCAGCTTATTGAGCTTCATGGTCACTGAAGAACAACGGCTTTGTCCACTGGCAGGCATGCTCCCTCCTCCCACCACAAGTCTCTTCAAGCGTTGAGGCTGCTGCTACATCCTTGTTGCGGGCTAACATGTCCTGAGAGTCATAAATGGGCCAATGCAGTTATTGAGACTTTCATTCAATATCCCTATGCCCTCACAAATTGAACAATAGGTTTATGCATGTCCAATTTTTTTGGTTTGGCTCACATTACTACATTTCATTCGCTGTTGCAATTTGGAAACCTCTCCAAAGTAGCTGTAAGCCCTGGCCACTAGCTTATTGCTTCTGCCTCAAGATTATAAATCAGAAAATAACTGTTCAAGTTCATTCCATCCTTCATCTTGCTTGCCTGAGGACTTGGCAGAAGAACAACCTTCTTGATCCCAATAAAAAGTCTCCTTATGGGCAAAGACATATGAGACATCAGATCATCAGTGTCACAAGAATCATATTTTTGAAGGTTCATAATAACCTCTGGTCAGTGAAGCTCCTAACACAGCAGCAAAAATTCAATATTACAGTATTGGGTAGTGTAGCCAATATTATGTGCCTTCCTTCCATGACCATTTCTTCTAATGAATCGCGCTGGACCATCTCTAGGCTAGCTATAAATATACACTCTTCTACTTGCACAAGTATTTCAGAAACTGTTTCTACAGTCAATTTCTAAACTTCATTTGCTCCATAAGTCCAAAGACCTGGAGTGCCCAGCGTCACTAGCTTAAGTTCATATCCAGTTCCTAATGCCTGACCCCTGGATGCTTATTGCTTGATGGTCAAGCCGCATGCAAGCTACTATAGGCTGCTTCAGCACAGTCCTTGGAAGTTGCTCTTCAATCCATGGTCCTTAATCATGAATGCTGACAGGATTTTCTTGGATCAGTATAACATTCACTTGCAAGAAGATCAGTTCAAATCTGCCTAATCCCTGGATGCTTATTGCTCCATTGTCAAGCCCATCAAGCCCATTGTCAATCAATGCAAGCTACAATAGGCTGCTTCAGCACACTCCATGCACAGTTACTCTTGAATCCTTGGTGCTTAATCAGGAATGCTGACAGGGTGTTCATTGATCAGCATTGTGTTCACTCACAAGGACATCAGTTGAAATCTGCCCTCCATGTAATTTGTGTGATTGTTTTGGTGCCACCAACCAATAGTTGTCCATTTTGAAATGTAAGCGCAGGCATAGGACCAGTATATTCAGGTTTATCCACTAATTGGTCACAACCTGACCTTATGTACAATATCTTGTGCCATCTTCATAGATGTCACAAGACGAAGACTTTGTTGTTCGAAATGGCAGAATCCCCCCGGACTTCTTCTGCCCATGCATCTCCCACTGCTCATGAACTCTTGCCCGTTCTTCCTTCTCCATTTGACTTGTGAAAGCCTCCACAAAAAATGCTAGCACCACATTTAGCATGAATGCAACATCAAGCATCCAGAAAGCTATGAAGAAGCTTTGCACCCATCTGTTGCCTGTGGCTGCTGCATAGGCATCCATAATTACATACCATTTGTTGGCAACACAAAGGTTGAAAGATGTCACCATAGCTGATGCAAAGTCATTGTAGTTAAATGCATCATACCCCATTGCCAGGTACTCAGTGCCTTGCAAAGCAGGGTTGCCTGCATAAACCAATCCCCCAAATAGGTGCATCCCTAACAGAGAGAAGAATGAGCAGACCAGAAACTGCAGCACCAAAACTGGTGCAGTGGCAGGGATTGCATGGAGTAATGTTTGGGCCACTAGCCACCAACGTGATACCAGTGTCACAAGGGTGAATATACGAAATCCTCTCATTATGATCAAATATGACACCCTGAGAAAACAACAACCACAGTTGTTAGAACTCTGAAACATGTATAGCTATATTGCGCACTAATGATTTATATGCTAACAGCTTATTACTCCACCCAGCAGCCAAATTCCTCCACTCCACGATTTCTGCTCCTCACAACTAAACAATCCACCACAACCACAACTAAGAACCAGAAAAACCAAAACCCATGCAAAAGCCAGATACATACCAATTGCGAGAATCATGGTAGAAGAATGAGAAGAGATGAAGACACACAATGAGGACAGTCACAACAAAATCAAAACGGTTCAAGCTGCTCCACCAGTAGGGCTTCCAGCCTTGCACACAAATCTTCAGCATTGCATCCATTGCAAATACCCAACCTGCACTTGCATATCACATAGTTAAGAAGAAAGTTCACCATTTGTTCCTGATTGTTTATTCTTTTAGTAGCTTCAGGTATGGTACATAAAAAGCATCTTCAGTATCTGGGGGTCAAAAGGCAACTAAGTGACACCAATAAATGCAATAGTACAGAAGAACCCTCTGCTTCTTCATACCTGTTTGTCAGACACATTACTAGTAGAGCCAAACTTGCTCAATTTATTTCTGAAGATGCAACAACACTTACCACCACAAACAAAATGGTGCACAAAATGGCAAGAAGCATACCAAAGAGGAACTCAAGACTCAACAGCAGGATTTGCAATCTCCCATCCACCTGCACCAGAAGTATGCATTTCTTAAAATGAAGCAAAAACTTTTGGTCTGCTGCTGAAATCATGCAGTGTTGAGCAGGAGAACTATGTTAGGCCTTTCCCAACACATGCTTGTATGAATAAGAATCGAGTGATCTTCTCTCATTCAAGGAGATCAAATAATCCTCACAAATTTTCCCATCCATTTTAGACACAACTGACATTGCCTCTAATGGAACTTGAGAAACTCAAAGCCATAATCTGTGAGCGAAAAACAGAAAACTTATTTGGAAAGGTTGCATACATTGAGTTGAACAATAGCCACAGCTAGAGAAGCAAAAGTAAAAGCCCAGATGACATAGGCATAGCATGGGTGCTTCACAAAATGCATATCACTCAGTCTGTGATATCGCCCAGGTGTCTGAGCTGCTGGCTTTCTCTCCACCTCCTTGGCAATAACATCACAAAGCTCCTCAAACTCATCTGACCATATTTTGAAGTCACCCCGTTTGTTGAGGGCTAAGAAAAGACGGCTTGTACGAGCTCGGACATCAGGAATGTGCCTGCTGCTTGAAGGTAGAACTGAAGATAGCAGACTTTTGCTTGTAGAACTGCATAGAGCCAGGACTTAAGTTCAAGCTTGTAGAAGGTCACGACACAAAATTTTTGTGAAGTGCCCAGTGAACGTAATAAGAATATTGGGTTTGCAGGTTATGGGGTAAGCACCAAGTTAGAGGGGTGAAGTTTTGTTGAAGTTAACCTGCAAAGTTGGTTTTCCAAATTATTTTTTGAGCCTGTCTCTGATAAAATCTCTAAAAACAATCAAATGTCTTTGAAAGTGTATGTTCTTACATCTGTTTGATTACCCATTAGTGTTATGTAACATGGAAGGTTTTTGATGTCAAAAGTGTGTTAGAAAACAGGTCAAGAATAAAATCAAAATACAATTATGTCCCGAAACTTCCACTTTGCCTTTATTTTTATACAGTGACTAGACCCTAAAGTTTTAACATCCTCAAGTGTAGACTTACCTACATAACCAAGTCTTGGACATCTTTACTTTTGTAATTTTGACATGTACACAATGTTAGGCTCAAGTTTCCATAAGTAAAACCTTTACATATCACATTGAAATAAGGCTTAGATATTCTAATTATCAGCAGAGAGGGCACAGCCTTGAACAATGTTTTTGCAAACTAACTTACTTCAGAAAAAACAGTGCTAAAAATCACATGATTGACATAACTCTTGTTTACTTGAGCAAAATTACACCCAAGGTAAGCATGAATTTTGCTACATTAGTAGGATAACAGAATAACACTTTGCCATGGACATCATCTTCAAAAGAGCTTTCAGGAAAGGGTGTCATTACAACACTAAACACCCACCAACACTGATTTTACCATTTAGGTTTGGTACAAGAGAATTTTAAGTTCAAGATGAGATTGTTATAAAGGCAAAATGAATGACAAGTGGAAACCTGGGAAGAAGGAATACACACCTGTAGCGACCAATTGCAAGAAATAGGGCAATCATTGTAGCACCATCAATCCATTCCTGATGCTTGATGTCCAAAAGACCAAAAGCTGCTCTCAAATTTCCTTGGCGTGCTGTAATCCTCTTAGCTACTTCAACAACCATCTGTGATAACCATGCATTCATTCACAACAGAAACCATCAGGAATTGCTGCAGTGCTGAATAAATTTCATCAAGTACAATTGCTCAGTAGTAAACATCTATAGGGCTGCTATATACTGATCCCAAACTGATAAATCAAATCCCTGATTGTCCTAAATACTGTACAACTAAGGCTATGCAGCTACACTTGCAGTACATATTTAGAGATTTCACCTCACAGCTGCAGGTGAGTAGTCAAAACAGGTTCTACAACAGTGATACCACTCATAGCAGGACTAGGAACCAATTCCCAAATCTGGGGATGTGCGCCTTCTGTCTTCAAACCGTAATATGGTTTCACTCAATGGAGAAATTCACTCAATACGGTTTCACTTAAGTAGCAGCAGAAAACTGGCTACCCCAGAATTCATTGTGTTTACATTTCAAATTTGGTAACAAAGTTAAGCAACATATAGTCATGATGTTTGTTAGTGATTGGGGATAGGATCACCTGGGATTTGTAGTTGCTGTAGACAACGGAGAATGCCAGGCTCATCAAGAAGAAAAAACCAATAATTAGATAAGTGAAGAAGAAAAAGAATGATAGGCGATTTGCACTATAAACTGTTGCCCAGACAGTCGGGTTGTTTGCAGTTGTCAACAGCACAAAAAGATTGAATAGTGAGGTCACATAGTCCTTAAACTCAGCTGTACTATCTGAAAATAAAGCAGTTCCCAGCCATGCTGAGACCAACATGAAAGCTACCACCAATACCTGATAAGACCGAATCCCCACATCAGTGGCAAACACCATACAGCTATAGGAACAAGAGGGATCAAACCAAATCTGACACAATGTTGAAATTACTCATTAATATTAACTGACATCATGCTAGCAATTGAAATGTTCCAGAATCATCTTGGGCTTTTAGGTGTTTATTTCACAGCACACTGAAATTATCTCACATATAATTGCCAATTTCTCTTTTCTCTGTCAGTACTTTCTACAGATTGCACATACTGGAGCATACACTACTTATGGACACTAAGCTTTTCATTTCTATTCTTACTGTCTCAATATCTAAAATCTGAAAGCAGATACATGTAGAGAAAGACATTTATCTGCAATTTTGATTTTATGACAGTGTTGGAACTGCTAGACCAATGACTTTGGATGTCTCTCAGACTGGTCAGTCACGATTTGGCTTGCATGGCCCTTGGGGCTCTTACTAGGAGTTCTGAGGTTTTCTCTGCTGTCAGTCAGACACCTAGGTTTTATTAATCTCATTGATTCCTTTCTTCTTCAATACATCTTTCCTTTCAGAATCACAATGTGAATGTTAACCTGAATCTTTCATTTGAAATCATTTTATGGAAAGCAAATTGACCTGCAATCAGATTCTTTAACATGAATTGAATGTTACATACCATAATGTCCATGAAGGTGAGACCAATGCGCAGGGTCATGCAAAAGCAGTTACGTAAGGCCCTGTATAGAAGCATGAAAATGTGTAAATTGACAGCAGACCTTGCTTATAAGCAGAATAACAGCTCTGTTAGATCAAGGACATTACACAAGAAGTTGTCTGTAATGTTTCCTCTTATGGACTATAACCTCTAAATATTTAAGCAGTTAAAAACTATTTAAGAGACAACATGAGGAGGCAGGAACTCTGTACAACACCCTAGACAACAAATGGTTGTTAAGTATCTCCTTGCTTCCTATGACCATTATAAGTGGTCACAGACTTTTTCAGTTTGAACTGGTCCTAATAGCAAGAAACATCAGTAGTTGAGTTACCTGCTAAAGACTATAGGGACAAGGATGCGCAAATACATGGAGAATTTGATGCCTTGTGGTTTAGCAATGCCTGCAGCTGATGAAGAGATGGCAATAGCCATTGCCATAAGCAGAATCACCTGCCCCACACATTTTGCTCACACCTTGCCAAGATTTCTTAACAACAGGCAGAACCATACAGTTACCATGAAACAGATGCAGTCATATCCAGTATCCACAATACTAGATTCATCCACAAACTAAGTTCAGATGATAGACAAGAAGGCAATACATTGTGGGACCCCAATTGACTTTCAATTGAGATCAATGCAGGAGAACAAAAGAACTACATTGATGGCACATGCATGATCAGGCTAGTTAGGAGCAGGCAAGCAGTTATGCATAATGAAAGTAGATAACAGATGAAATGACATCAGAGAAATAATTGAATCAGATGTAGATGAACAGGAAAAATGGATTTGTAGCTAACCAAAATGTTCAAGAAGGGCTCAAAAACCAATGATATCAAGAGACTCAAAACACAGACAGTTTGCAGCAAATTTGTGGATGAGTCACAATACATTGGGACAAGCAACGTACCTTATAGACAGCAACAGGATTTCGCCAAAAACTGGGACCCATAAAATACCATTGCAATGTGACTGACCACACCAAGATCAATACACATAATACCTGCAGGAAATACGATGGTTCTTTAGACTCTGATGAAATATATACATTGAATGAGCTTGCCCTGTAATTCACTACTTTCATGTTTTTGATGTGAGAAAGCATGATCACTAGAGTTCTTTTTTAAAGGTCAACTTGCAGAGATCTTTGAGCAACACAAATGCTTTGGCCAACAACTTCAGCTTAGTGACTAAGGTTTAACTGAAATGCAACCACCCAGGCTTACTCAAGGCTGAGATTGTCTCAAGCACTCTTGGGAAGACTAAAAGTCAGGTGGCCAACCTCTGTTGAACACTCACATACTAGCTATCAACAGGTTGTCAATTATAGGGTTTTATGTGGATAGTGCATACCTCAATCACAAGAGATGACCATGGATGGATATAGGGTAGCCTACTGAGTGCATATGCAGATCCATCAAAGTTTCCACAGGGGTTTGGCATTTCACCATTACACCAAGCCGGAATCTGAACAACTGCCACAAATGAATGAGGCCAACTCCTTGGCTTTCTAATTCCTTTAGGATGCATTTGTCTTCAAGACTTTCAGATGTAAGTAGCATGGGCACCTACCTCAAAGAAAGGTAATAACATGAGGATAAGATATACAATCCCTCTGGCGAGGTAAAGTTGATGGTGGAGTAGGAAAGCCCGCTTTGCACTTTCATAGTCCTTGTGATACACTACTGCCAAAGGGAGGAAACGGCCTTGCATTGCCTGCACAAATGCACTCAGGTTCCATTTTAGCAAGGAATATCCTTGATGGTGCTTCGTTTAAGAACAACATTTATACTCACCGGGAGCAATCCATTGAACTAAACCTAAAATATGAGCAGGTATAGCAGCCTTATAAGGTCTACCCTCTTTTGCTGCTTGTACTCTATGTCATTAAGAAGACGTTAATTATGCATACTTCAAGTTTGACCAATTCATCACAACCCATCTTCAATTGTTTTGGCAGACCTGAGCCCACTTGTGTTCCCATCATGTGAATTAGCGAGTCTCAAGACAGAGTTGCTGCAATTCAGGATGTTCCAGAAATAGAGCTTTGAAGTGGTTGACTTTATTGTGGTGGAAACACAAGTTGTGTTGCAACAAAGTGCCAGAATATCTAACTTGAGAAAATCATCCACAGAAGCAAATTCAAACTCATATCCTCAAAGTTGTGGAGTCAACTCAGAAAGTGCAAAGGGCTTATCCCCACAACACAAATGCTCTGCCATACTGGAATCTAAAAAGGGACATCTGCAGGCTAGAAAGAGACTTCGACCTCATGATCCGTTGATGATGTCCCAGACGACGAAAATTTAGCGTGTCCCCTGAGCTGAAAGGATCTTGGTAGATTTTTGTCTTGGGCGTGAGCTTCTCCCACTGGGTATTGCTATGTTAAAGAAGCTCTGGCGAGAGATAAAGGAGGACGGAAAGTAAAAGAAAGGCATGAAGATTGTGATTTTACCTGATCAACCAGAGCAGCTGCCATTTCGACATTGGAATGAAGGTTGTGGTCTGATCCGGTCTCCAAATCCCGCAAGCTAGGAGTGACTAGTTTGTGATGGGCCACGGCATATGCTGAGAATGACGCCCCTCGGCGGAGAGGTGTCAACAAACCTTCTTCCTGTATTTCTGGCAGGGTAGGCTTACCCGTCCTTCTGAAGTTTTTCTTCATTACTTCCCGGGTTCCGAAACTCCGACTGCTTGGTCCCGCCGTGAGTAAGTGTCTGGCTTTGCCGAAAGAAGTATGCAGGAAGCTCCGAATACGATTGGTATCGGATGATCCTTGACGATCTACTTCAATGTGCAGTCAACCTCAAGCGACTTGCGACTAATTGCGCCGGCCAATACTTCGTGCTCCATATCACTGCCTACTTTCGCTATGTCCTTGTGATCGAACACCTACTAAGCAGGACAGGAATGGCCTTTAGAGCTTCTCTAAGGCTCGAGCGCGGTCATGAAAGGTGACAGCGATGTATATCTCCTGGACTGCTCCACGGTCAATACCAAACTAGAGTGCTGCCACAAGCATCAGGGCACATCAGCAAGAACTCTGCTCCTTTTGCAAAATACAGAGAACAACTCAAATGGAGTTTGCACACTACCTTGAAATGGAGAGTGAAACTAGGAAAGCTTACAATGTCCTCCACTAGAAACAGTAACGGAATCGCTTTCTGGGAGTAGAAGCACTTTAATGTTTAGAACTTCAAACGACGGGAGGGATCTAAAATTGAACAAAGACAAAATCTAGACTGCTGAAATTCAAGCAACTGGACTGGAAGGACGCCACAATGTCCTGATTGGATCAGACACAACCTGCCATGGTCACGAATGGTAACTGACAAACTAATCTACTCAGTCTGAAAGAATACCAGAAATTCGCTATGGACAAGCATCGATAGTATTGCTCCCAAATGCAGTCGAAGGTTCCTGGTGAGTCAAAGTATCGCAACTAGGCCCGACTCGTTTCGGTCACGAACAATCTTGTCCTTTCACTATAGAGCGACTCCTGCAGACTCAAGCGGCTCCAAACAGAGGCAGAATCCCTCATCTAGTTGCCGCCTCTCATACGCCTTGATTACAAGTCCGGCAAACAGAACATATGCGCACAATTCGATTAGAGGTGCTAGACTAGGTTAGAAGGTCAAAACCAGCATCGAACCTCTTCTCCAGGGAAACATCGACTCGATCTCTACTCGTTTCAAGTGATTTCTTATCAAACCACTAGCTGCCGTCAACATGTCAAAAAGACGCCAGAAACTTTTTCCAGTGAGACATGAAACTGCTCTGAGAAAATATTCTGAAGGGTCATAGAACATTGCAAGCTGAGAAGAAACTGAAATCATAAAAAAGACAGGATCTGGAAATCCTCTACAAGCGAATCCAGAAGCTTCACACATGAGTTGCAAACCCGAGAACCAAATTCGATTTTTGAAAAAAACACAAAAGCACAGGAAGGACACATACGAAGGAAAGCGTGAACGAAGCCCGGAATCTTACATGTGCTGGTTGCGAGATGTGCAGAAAGAAAAACGCTGTTGCAAGGGCACCTGCTCCTAAGGACAAAGTAAACGTAAAATCCAAACTCGGAAATGCGTTGACACCCCTTCCACGGTTTTCGGATGGCCGCTCGCCCGGGCTATCGAGCGGCCGCCGGCACGGACTTCACGTGTGCTAATTTATCTCCTGTGAGCTTCCATGGGCCCATCATGCATGAGTATGGGTGCATCCCAACGTCGTCATCATCCATCCCATGCAGCAGACCATGTTTCTACCAGAGTTCGGGCAGCCGGATATATCCCCCTCACCCCCAAAAGAGTCCAGTTATCAAAAGGAATATAATGACTGCATATCTGGATGAAAACATATCTAGATTTATTTTTCTTTTGAATAACTGGCTCACTACACAACTGCCAGATGCCATCACATGTGCTATCCTATCTATGTCTAACTGTATCTGTCGTAAGGGAGATAAAGAAAGGTAGAGATCTTCGCATTAGGGTTTTGAAATTTTTGAATTGCAATTCATTAGGGTTTAGCAAAAACCAAAAACTTGCCAATCTCATTGGTTTTTCATGGTGGCATAGCAGTTGGTGCACTTTCCTTCATCTTGTTCCAAAGTCTCATCCATTTGTAGTACTTGGAGTCCCTCAAAAGTTTAAGCTTGTTCTCCTTTGTGCTTTGCTTTGATTCTTCAAGCATGTGTATAACCAAGTGCTTCATTTAATTTGTGTGTGTTTTGCTTCTTCACAATTGTCAAGCACATTCTCTTATGTTTTTGTCGTCTGCCCCTTTGCACTTTGAAACATGTGGGTTTTGAAGTTTATATTTTTTTCTTGCTTGGATTTCATGTGTTAGCAACTCGAATCAAGTGCACAATGTTTTGTTCAACTCAACTTCATCTTTTTGCTATTCTACTTTGCTTTGTTTGTGTTTTTGCATGTTGCAAAAAAAATGGTGTAACATCAAAGTTCAATTTGGTTCATATTTAAATTTGACTACCAAGTTGTCGTTCTTCTTTTAATGGTATGTTTTGATGGGTTGAATCCTATTGCCAATGCATCTATAACAACTAATGTTCCTAATGAGGATCTTGAAGAAAAAAGAAAGTTTAATATTGAAGCTTCAATTAAGGAGTCTTCATTTGCACTAATTACTAACAAATTATATGTACTTATGATGTTGGTTGTTCTCACATTTGCATGTGCAAATCACCTTGCTTGTATGTTTTCAAATGCTAGTTTCTTGCCAAACAAAATATTCAAAATCCCAAGTTCACACATCAAAATTGAATTGGCGTTTAATCTTGTTGGGGTATTAACAACTTTAATATGTTATTACGTATAGGTGGAAAACATGGACGAAATAATCATGGTGACTCAAAATTATCCTAATGATATGTTCTTGAATTGCAAAATTAAATGCAAATTTGAATACCTACGTGAAAGCTAAAAAAAATTTGGTTGAAAAGACTCATGATTTGATAGAAGCTTTTTTATTTTAACAAAATTGCAAATTGATGGTGATTAAGTTGTTTGTGGTGAGGGTTTGGTTGGGGCAAGCAATTTGTACTACACTTGAAGAAAGTTTTTTAAAATAACTAAGGTTAAATTCCCCAAGCCATAAGTTTTTTTTGTTTCAGATTGTGTTCATTTTGTTGGCCTTGCCTTTTAAAACAAGGATATAGTGTTGAGAATCATTATAAAGTATAATAACCTCAAGTGATTTTGACCCCTAGAAACTAGGTGAGATAATTCATCTTAATTTGATTGTAAAAGGATTCACATTCATTTTTTGACATTTTGTACTCTCTACCACCTCCTCGAATGCGCACCTAACCCCAATTGACTTTGTCATCAATCCATAACCTACAAAACTAAATATGAAACTACCTTCTCCAAAAATAGTTCAATGCACCCATCGTACACAAAAAATAATGTAATTCTTTCAAAATGTGATTGAAATTAACATCCAAATACACATGTCACGACAAGTCTTTTTCTTCTTTGAATTTTGCACAAATGTGAAAAATAAACATGAAAAGGGAATATTTGATGACTTTTTTTCTGAGAAAATATCACTATAATTGTTAAGAAATGGAAATCATGTTGCATCATTTCCCTATTGGTTTTGGTTTGGTAACAATCTTTTAAATGTTTAAATAGATTCCTAGGACTCTTCATTCAATGTGAGAACCCTTTTGGGTTCCTCATAACTAATGTGATGTTAAAAAATGAAAAAAATCATGACAATTTTTCTTTTACACAAACATAATGATGTACATTAAAACATTTTAAAAGAAAATTTCCTTGAACTATTACCAATTTATCATACAACGTCCATTGTTGATATTAAATGAAGAAGGCCACTATGTATAACACACCTTGTAGGCTAGGTTGTACTCTTGCAAAACATTCTATAACCATCCATTATTGGGAATTTTGGTATGCATAACCTTTGTACATATCCTTAGTGGCTTGAAAATTGAAATTTGGCTTATTCATAACCATAAAATAATAATAATAAATAAATTAATTAATGTGTAACCAACTTCTATTCTTTTTTTTTAAAAATTGAACACATATCTGTCCTTGTATAAAAACTAAGGAATATGTTTAATTGGTATCTAGGTGTTAGATCTAAATTTTAATAAGTGAATGACATTGGTTTCTACTATCTTTGTTTCTTATCATTACTATTGTTTCCCAATTTGTAGGGTTTTATCTTGAGCCACACAATGTAACTTGATGCTACATTTGCTTCTTGTAATATGTGACACAATATACATAGAAATAATTTGTAACATGTGCATCCAAATTAATTAGAGTTTTAAACTTTGTTTATTTTTAAATCTATACTTTTTAGAATGTAAAAGATGTGTTTTAGGAAGAGGTCAAGTATTATTAACAAGCATATTCAAGTGACACAAAAGCATTGAAGGTTTTGGCGTGTGTTTTACCTTTACTTGCATGTTGAATTTTACTTGACTTTATGTAGAAGTAAGGTCAAAACAATTATTAGTGTTAGCTACGCGTTTCATCTTGTGCTAAATGTTTTGGATAATGTTGCATACAATTTTAAAAAATAGTAAGTTCAAAATTCAATCATCCACATGCATTAATTTCCTAATTTTTTGGTGTCTTGACAACCTTCATATGAAAACAAATATAATCTAATGTAGTGTGCTTGTCTTGATGGTTCTTGAACCAACGTCATTAGCATGTGAACAAATGAGCATGAACAACGAGATCATGAGCATGTGAACATGATTTCATGAGCATTTTTGGTACATTCCTATCACATGGCAAAAAAATTCTTGTCACATGGATAAAATAAATTTTCCACCTATTTTTTAAAAAATTCCCACGTGGCAAGAAATTCTCTATGTGTGTCAAATTTAAAGAGTTTTAGATAATTTGAATTGTTGGTCTTTCGATGTGTACTTTGTGTGTATAATTAATGAAATGAACCTAAAGAGGTTTGTTTGGGAAACATTGTGTATGTTCATTATATATATATCATTGCACTTAAAAGAACCTTGCAATTTCTTATTGCACCCAATGGTAATTGCAAAGTAATTAGACTCCCCAATATAATGTTATACATTATTAGTCAACATTTAATTAACATACAATACCTAATTTTAATTTTTTTAACATTACAAATCATAATTTTGTGAAAATTATTCATGCCAACTAGACCTATGATTGAACATTAATTGAAACCTTCACCAAATCATGTCATTTACAAAATATGTAGTCTCCATCTTTAGAGTGAAAGACATAGTTTCGTCCTAAATAGTGTACTTCACACATTTACGAGCTAAAAGTTCTAATGTCACCTTTGATTAATATTTTTAGCTACTAAAAGCTATAGCATGAGCCAATAAGTGATTAACTTCATCCTAATTCCAAATTAAGAAATAGATGAAAATTCGAAACTCCTCATAAAACATGACATGACATGCCATAATACATAATACATGTGTTTACAAGTCACTCACTTCCCTCACCAACCCAATGAACTTACGATCATAGGGGAATTGTAGTCGTAAAATCCAAACAAGTGTAGGTTGGCAAATTTTCAATTATAATTTCATACTATTAATTGTTTGGAATTTTTCCAAATAGAATCTTTTAGATTTTTCCATATTCATGCGTAGGAATCTCTAATAGTGGGTTTATAACTATTTCAAGAAGATGACCAACCTCCCATCAATTGTACTATTCAATTTTTTTTGACATCTTAAATGACATTATCTATTTAATAATAGTATCATTTTATGTTGTAGGCCATGACATTTCATCCACTAGTTGATTTATTGGAACAAAAATTTCCCCACCAAATAGACCTTGAAGATGGATATGTTTTTGTTTATTGATAACAAAACTTGTTTCCTCGAAATTGTTTACCTCATTTTGTGTGAGGTTGGTTTGTGCTTTCATAGGTCAAAAAGTCAATACAATTAGTCTATTGATGACATGCTTACATTTGTTACCCCCCATGCAATAATTCATGTCATCAACACAAGATTAAAACCTATGAACCTTAAGGGGTGCACCTAAAAATAAGGCCACAAACCATAAAAAGTTGGGGCAAAAATACCAATGATTAATAATCATCTTGGCAATTATCATTGCAACACAAAAATGCTTAGTGGTTTTTTACAATGTCAAACATTGAACACATGATGTAGGGGGACATCGTTTTATATCCATAATCCATCTCCACAAGGAATTTCCAGGACGTAAACACACCCATCATTTTTGAGAATTTGTAAGCATGTGAACAAGTTCTTTTGTAAAAACTTTTATAAAACATAATACATATATTTAACCTCCTTTTCACTTGATTTTTACCATATTTTCAACATGTAACCAAGATGGGATAGAATGAAAGATGTGTGCAAGGAGTAAGGACTTTAGATTTTTCATAACTGTTTGACCCAAAAATGACAAAAACTAAGCCAATTTTCCAACTCTTGAAATCCAATTCCATCAGCACCCCTCAATGAATACCACTAACATCAAATTGATGCATTCCAAATATGTATAGGTCTTTTCCGATGACGTGGCTTCTTGTATTCATAACACAATGTTTAATATTGTTTTTGCATCTTTAGCTTGAGTTGTTGTTTTGTATATTTGAATCCAATGAAAATAACAGTTACACTCCCTATCAGCCATCGATTACTTTGGGTCATTAGAACCATACATAATTTACACAATATTCCAATTGACTTGAACATTATTGACCATGAACCTTAAAGTTTGAATGAAAAACACCATTCTTTGCCATCAACTTTTAAAATTTCTACCACATAACACATTTTGCATTTGTGTCTTTAAATTTTAAATCATAGATTTCACTTGTCATCATTTTATAATAAATTAGATCATACACATGGCAAACTAAGGTAATCCATTTACTAACACACTTCGCATGGTCAAACATGATCCAAGTTGTTTGAAGGTCACCATTAGGTTACATTTGTTTCACCAAATTACATCCATTAGCGTTTCCATGCACAAACATCTTGAAGATGAATTTTTTCTCTATATTGTTGTCCAAGAAAATAACCATCCTAAATGTATTCATAACTATTCATATATTTGAGAACCAAAATGTTGTAAACACACCCTTTGTTAGTTGGACAATGTATATTTAGGATGCAATTAAGTTCTTAACATTGGGAGAACACAATGTTGTGAACTTGTCCATCATTTGGGTAAATTTTTCACGTTAGAAAAGTTCCATGAGACCATTGACATCTTTGTTCAACAAGTGTTTGGATAAAAACATTTTGCTTATGGCCAACACAATTGTTGATGTGAGTACCAACGACATGCAAAAAACCTTTTCCTCCACCAAAACTTTGACTTGTTGGATCTAATTGTCCACACTTCTCATCTACAACTAAATGTTCATGTGTACCAAAATGAATTGTTGTTCAAGTCGAATTCACCTACTTGCAAATGATGTAATACATCCAAATTGTATACGTATCACACAAAGGGGAAGGCTAGAGGAAATTTTACAATATGGGGGACTTAAAATAAGACTTTGTTTACTTAAATGGACATGGTTGCTCCAAGTGATTTCATTGGTTCTTCCATTAATAAGGAAATAATTGTAATGGTCATTTAGACATTGCAAATGACCCAAACACTATGTCTTCCAAAAAGTAAAATGAAAATCATTTTTTATGTTCATCATTTTCACCTTGCACCAAGCATGGTCATAATACATCCTATCCATTATTTGCATTTGGTTTAACTGTCCTTTTAGATTATCAATTGGAGGAAGTTCAAAAAGTCCACATCACCATCAAATTTGACTAGAATTCAATATTGATAATAATTTAGAGGTAAAATGTGGGGAAAATGACATTTCTTGAAAGCAATCCATTACACTAGGTTTAGAAGATGTGTCCATAGACACCAAATGTGAAATGGTTTTGGGAGAATAATGAGAAACAACATGATTCAAAGGAAAAGACATTACACCCTAATTTCATGATTCACAAAGTGACACACCCCCAAGCTCTTTGATGGATTTAACTATGAGTCCAAAGGTGAAAAAAACGGAAGGATAAAGAGTTGGGGCGTGTTCATTGGTTCGCATCACTTTGGGGGTAGAAGGGCGTGTTAGAGCTTTAGGATGGGGACTAAAAAGATTGACAAACAACTTAAGTGGTTACACAAACCTACACAAACTAAACCACAAGATGGTTAGTGCATAGTTGGAACACTTTGGTGCATGGATGAACCATGGGCAAACACGAACTCACAAAATTCACCACGGCCCAAACTTGGGGGAAACCACCACCTTCCCCCTTATAGTATACTTGGTGCCTAACCATAGGACTAGCATTCAAATGTCATTTTGTCCCGGGACTCCCAAGTGAAAGTCCCAAAATTCCCACATATGAGACTCTCGCGAATTTGGGGGCCCATAACTTTGTGTGTAAACCTTGAATTGAGATGAGGTCTAAATCAAAGTTGTAGCCCTCATCGAAATCTTTCCAATTGTATGTGGCACGCCACCTGAACGCAAGAATAAATTGGGGCGATTCCCAACTTTTAATGGTCCAAAATCAAATTGTCAATTTAACTCCTGATCCTTTTTTTGGCCATAATTTGTGTTTAAAATGTCTAAATGGGTCATGCAAGCCCATTTTAGATATCTACATTCCAAAAGCTTTTCAATAATATAAAGAACTTTTCAATCCAATGGGTTTTGACCCCTGCAATTGCTCTCTGAAAATTTGGAAGTCCATCAATATTTCAATTCCCATAATGGGAGTTTACTTGGGAGTGTGAGGGTTCATTCCCTCATACTCTCTTGCACTCTCGAGAGTATGAAATGTGATTCTTGGGTTTCCTTCTTGGCCCGCACCTTTGCAAGCTTTTGCCTTGGTCGCAAACCCAATGTTAGGGTTGCTACATAAAGGACAAATGAAGTTCCCTTTCAATAACAATCATGTTTGACTTTCACACCATGGTTAATGTCATTGTTAATAATGTAATAGTTCATGGTGTCAATATCCTGTTTTGAGAGTATTTCAATAAAGTTTTCCTTGCATTATTAAATATTTTTGCATCAACCATCCATTACAGTCTTTATGGACTAGAAAATGGAACCTAATACATGGCTTTTGTAACATTGGTGTTATCATCATATGCATCATCCTTTGAAATGTGCACAAGATTAGGCTAGAAACCAAACAATAAAAAATTAGTGAGATAGAGAGGAAACACATATAATGAATGAAACACAAAGAGGGAAACACAAATAATAAGAATCCATGAAAGGGAAAGAATAATAGAAAGTGTGAAAAGGAGAAAAAAATGTGACAAAAACACAAAAAAATAAAAAATAAAAAAGGTTCGACCTACATTTTATGTGGTATGTAAATAAATTTTGGGGGCTTTGAGTTTCAATTTGGAGTTCGGAATATTGAGAATGGACAAGTTGGTAGTAAAGCTTCATCACCTTTCAACTCAATTCAAGTTCTTTTTGTTCATTTAATCTCATAAGCCCCCTTCTTTTTTCATAGATTATTGGTAATTATGATAGGTATGACACTATGATAACTATGAAAAAATCTATTTTAAAAACCTACATTCTTTTCATTAAACTATAATTATTGTATGTATGTAATAGTACTGCATTTACAAGACATGGTAGACATTCAAGCATTCATTCTTTTCATGAAACCCTAGCTATTCAATGTACGTAAAAGTTGTGTTTTAAGAGAACTAAATTAAGAATCAACATATTTCATTTTATAAAACCTTAACAATGCAACATGTGTGGTGCAACATCAAGAAATATTCATATGGGAAAACTTGAACATTGATTCTTTTAAGCTCATTTTGAAATTAAAGTTTAATGTGGCCTTTTTTCATAAAACATTAGTGTTAAATTGTATGTTCCATTGTTGTAGTTTTTGTTTTTGTCTAGTCCATGGGAATTGTGTTTTATTTCTTTAGCACTTGGATTTTAAAGGGATGATGGGAGATTACACAAAGGAAACATTAGGGAAAAAAATCATATGAATATGAAATACATTAAATTATTTATAATCTTTAGGGTGTTATTGTTGATTAGGGTAAGTTTTTTCACATGTTCCATTCATATGATGTCATTTGACTTATTATAGTCAATGAATCAGGCATAATAGAATGTCCTTGTGCATGTGTTTAAGCAAAGTCTTTAGGGATTTGGTGGAAATATGGCATTTTAAAATTTGAAGTTATGGTAGACCAAAAGGGGCGGTGAAGGTAAAAAGACAAGGTTGCAAATCATTCTTAGAGTAATTCTACCAAGGTAATTAACATTATAGTTTATGTAACATGACACAAACTAAGAAAACATCAAAGCCTAGGATATTACAAAGTTTTTTCAAGCTTAACAAAGTTCATTCCATTGGGTTTGTGAAGCCCTAAATCCCTATCCAAGTTTGAAATACAAACAATTGACACCTTTCACAAAGTTGAAGCAATCTCATAAGGAAGCATTGGATAAAGTTTTTTAAAAACTTCTCCATGGTTGTTGTATTAATTGAACCTTAAATCTCATTAGATTTTTTTGGTCATGTTTAAGGAATGTTTCTCCATGTTAGTTGTGGAATGTTAGTTTTGTGAACACAATAATCCTTTCAAAACCTCAAAGAACATGGGATCTAATTCCATTTCTAAACCCACATCTTAATGCAATGGGTTTCTTTACTTGACATAGAATAAAATTTGTGTCAATTTACTCCTAGAAAATTATTACACTTATTAGAAATGCATTAGTGGTTTAAGGTTTAATGCATAAGTTTTGAAAATTCATTTTTTAATTTGTTCCCAAGTAAGGAAATCAAACCTTATAGGAGTATTGATGACTTCATCAATGGAAGAAATCATTGATGAATGCATTGGAAGAAAGGTAAGCTTCCAAAGAGTTGATGTTGATAATAATTCATTAAAAGTTATTTGATTCCATTTTTTTGTAGAATTGTCATTCAACATCAAGCAATGCATGTTGATTAACCTTTTTTCCTCAATGTGATAACAAGGAATGGATCAAGGACATTACTAAGATCGAGGAATTCTCATGATACCAAGTTTTGATTCTAGGTTGCTTTTAGATTTTGTCAAGTACTACAAAATACCATGCAATAAAATTGCTAGAATTTCACCCGTTAGTTTAAAGCTTTATTGGACAACCTCATTCGATGCCAAATGAGGTTAGTATATCATAAAACAAATCGCACTAAACTCTTTTTGTTATGCCAAATATTCTTGGGAAGATGTAAAAACAAGTTGTAAACCCATTGTACTTCTAGTTCAACATTTGGAAAGGCTTGGAAGTTCATTAAATTTGTCCTTTGGCTAACTATATCCAAGAAGGAGACAAAGTTTGGGAAGGTGCTAACTTGGAAACCCCTTGTGGCACCATGCAACTCTCAAAGGTCTAAGTAACATTCCTCATGTTGCATTTTCAAAGGCATTATTTTTAATTGAGTTATGAGCTTTTTACTAACTTGTGGAGAATCTAAAAGTCTTTCCATATAAAGAGGGTGAAAGCGCGGTCAAGTAGATCATAAAAGTAGTCTTCTCTACTTCAAAAGTAGTGATTTTCACATTTAAACATGAAAATAGTTCAAGAATTCCTCCTATCATAATGCAAAACCATGGAGCTTCAATTGCAATCATAAGAATGTAGATTTCATAAGAATGAAAACCAAGTGCATCATAAAAGTGTGTAAATAATGTGTTTGAAAATTACAATTTTAAATGTCTTAAACTTGCTTCATTTCTAAAAACCAAATATAACATTTTAAATTACATGTTTTCACAAAACCTATGATATACTTTAAGGCTCCCATTTTTATTTTTATTTTATTTGGACATTGTTTTAATCTACGTACACCTATTTTTATGAAATATGACATTTAGTTGCACCTACTTTCATTCACAATAATCTAACTCAACTCGTGATTAAATATGTTTTCGTCATATTTTTTTACATAAAACCAAGAACCATATTAACTTCAATCTTTCTACCCAAATAAATTACATGTTTAATACTTTCATGATATATTTGAAGGTACTTGTAATTTGACCTATAAAAATACACTAACTAATCTACTTGATTGTGTTTTCACCCAAGAATAACGAGGAATTCTCTTCATGCAATAAGGCCATACAACTAGAGCATGGACAACACAAGGTTAGGACCAATGGGCTCTTTGAAAAATTCAAGATGGTACCAAAGGAAAAGGTGAGAATAATGATTCCATTATGCAAGTGAATTGTCATTCCCATGGTTTGTCATGCATTGAAAATAAAACATTCTAAAGATGGAACAAAAATTTCACATAGGAGATAAAGAAGGGAAAAATGTGTTTTACATTTTCTTAACATATTAGTAGGGAAAGGAGGTCCTAGTTGATGACTATATGAGCTCATGTAGAGAAATGTGGAGAAGAAGGGACCAAAAATTTGAACATTTTTTTTTGTGAAATATTAGACCTCATCCAATTTTCAAACAAGATGTTTTTATGACAACAATCACAAATTACAAGCATGGATGTTGTACATTTGACAAGATTTATTCAAAGGAGGAGTCATGGCATGTCATTGTGGACTCCATCATGTTGAACACAAGAGAAGGAATTGTTAGATTACTTACTACTATGACATAATTAACAAATAAGTCAATATATATTTTACAATTTATAGTTGGTAATCTATGCATGCATCCAAAATTTTCCTCACTATGATCATGCAAGTCTATGGAATTAGATCATGCAAAACCAAGTCTTATCCATGATCTTGTGCACATTAAAAAATCCCATTGAAGCATTTTCTAGATGTTATCAATGAGGAATAATTCAAGAAATGCAAGGCAAAAACTTTAAAATTTTGACCTACATTCTTACACATGAAGCCTTTTTCAATTATATGTACAAGGGGAGAATTGAATCAACAACTAAATTCATTGTGCACTTCCACTTTTGTAAGGATTCAAATAAATTGTTTGTCGTAGTGCAAGTTAACTACAACAATAAATGTTGTTGTCAAGTTGTACTACGAGGAGGAGCCCAATCTTATAAAGAGGTCAACTACCACAAATGCAAGGACGAATGGGAAAAATGATTGAATAGGTGTGAAGGAACATTATTTTAGATTTTGTAACCATTTCTTGATATGTGATCTAATGCTAGGAACCAAATTCATGCAACAAATTTAATTGCATTATAACATGAATTTTGAACCAAAAAGGTTAATTGAAAAACTACAAATGTTTGTTACAACAATGTGAATAATGAACAAAAAATCAATTGACTTTTACAATGGAACCAATCAAAAATGTTCCATGAAGTTTGCAAATTTCCAGTTTTAGGATGTTTAAATGCCACATTTGATAGATGGTTGCATGAGGTATCCTTTTGGTATCAAGTGGGAACCTAAAACAAAAATTGGCTCTTAGCCTTGTTTCTACAAATTGCCTCAAGCCTTATGTCACACTTGTTATGTTTTAACTTGCAAAGGAAATCAAGCATTCCTTGACCCATAATCACATACCTTAGAAGCATTGTAATTGGAATCCCAGGGCTCCAATCTTTGAAAGACTACATTAAGGAGTGGAAGCTGGGGTTTTTATCAAAATTTCAAAGTTAAGGATGGCATTCACAATAGTAACACTTGGGTTTAGTGGAAGCAACCAAGAAGGTGACTTATAGGTAATCATCTTTTTAACATCATGATTGAAATCATTTCACTTGGCATTTCATGTGCCATTCTTATGTCTCATTGTTCACAACTTAATCACAATTGGAAACATCATTTCTTTGTTTCAACATTAAAAAAAATCTTCATTTTCATGGAGCCTAATACTCTTTAAATCACTCCACATTATCTATTTGAAAATTTTGGGATAGGTTAGTTTAGGGTTAATTCATCACTTTGGTGTGGATTTAACATGTAGAATTAATTCACTAGTCAGTATTTTTTTATTAATAATCTGATTTTAAATGATTTCCCACCCTAAATACATTGACATATCTTTTATTGACATAAAAATATTATATAGTACAAAAATCGTTATTAAAATACCTCACTTGATATATTGAAAAGAAATCCTTTCACTCGACATCAAATCAAAAATTATGGATATAAATTGTCAATAATAATTGCTATAATTTCTTTTAATTCAAATTCAAATAAATTATAAAAATTAGACATTTACAAAATAATATATTAACTTATGTAATACCAAATCAGTTTGAAGCTAATTTTAGTCATAAAATTTATCGATAACATTAAATTATGGAATAAATTATTTTAATGTATTTCATAATATATATTGGTAAGTTTATAAATTCATTTCATTTTCATTCAATTTCCTTCATTTAGTATTGAGCGAGGTCTAAATTTAAGTTTCAATTGCTAATACCATTAATAACATTTCCACCAATTCAATTTGAAATGAGTAGAAATAAATGGATTTATAAAAAATTGGAATAATTTTTATATTTAAATAATATAATCAGTTTAGGTAATGAAAATTTGTCATTGATTTTGGTAAATTATTTGTAATTTTTTGTTTGTAGCATAATATTTAAGGATATTTTCATTTACTTGTAAAACGTGCCTCATTTAATGTTGAATGAAACATTAATCAAAATTGAGTGAATTTTAATTATTTTAATAATTACTTATTTTAGACCTTCATGACATTTTAGTGAAAATTTTAAACAAAATATTGATATTTCAATTTTTTATTTAATTTTCACAAAAATAATTGATATTAAATTCTCTCCACTCCATGCCAAGTGAGGGGTTATAAAGGCCTTTTTATTATTAAATTGCTAATTATATTCCATATTTAAGAAATTACATGTAAATTATCGAGGCTTTCAAGAACAATTAGAAATAGTTTTGCATGTTTTTCTTTACTTTCCATCAAGTGAAAGAAAAACACTAGACTCTAAAACTTAATCTTGAGTGTTAAGTTTACTAATGGGTGCCCGTGACCTTCGGCCACTGTGAAGTCCCCCGGTTTCTTTAAACTTGGTTCATGTTTTAGTTTTTTTTAGAAACTTTTAACTTTTTTTTTAAAAAAAATTTCTATGTGTTTTCTATTTTTATTATATTTAAAAATAAAAATAAAGTGTTTCTTTTTCACTTATATATATATATATTTGGATGCAAGTTTGAAGTTTGGAGAAAGAAGACACGCCTCATTTTTTTTCAAGTAGGGTTTTTCTTCAATAATTATAAGTTTTTTTTTTTTTTTTTAAACTTAACTTTTTATTTGGTTTCTTCATTTTTAGAAATTATTTTTCTTTTAAAATTATTTTACTGTATTTCCCTTTCCTTGTTTCATTTGTTTCCATTCCTTTTTTACTTTTTTTGGGGGTTTATGTTTGTTTCATGTTTTTATTTTTTTATTCTTATTTTGTTAATCTTCATTTTTTGAAAAATTTATTTATGTATTTATTTTTATTTTTTTCAAAAGATTTTAGTTTTTTTAATATGTTCTATAATGAAAATAATTTATAAAAAAAATTGTATTTTTGTTTGATTAGATGCAGGTCCCCCGGTTTTCCCCAAGGATTTTTTTAATAGAAATGGCACCTCGCCCGGCCCCTCGTAGCAGCTGCCCTGGCCGCCCTGCCTTACCCCTGGCGTACTCTGTTTGTCACCACAGACAAATAAAACCATCTGATTGGTCCAAATGGGGCCACAAATCAACAGGCTGTTGCTGCGGGCCGCCAGCGGATCCAGTGGGTGGGTGTCTGCCATGGCCGCCCTGCCCTGCCCCTGCCCTGCCTTGCCCTACCCTTGCCCTGCCCTGTTTGTCACCACAGACAGACAGACAGACACCACCACTGTTGCTTTAATATATACCCTGCCCCTGCCCCTGCCCTGCCCTGCCCTGCCCTGCCTTGTTTGTCACCACAGACAGACAGACAGACAGACAGACACCACCATTGTTGCTTTAATATATAGGATAATTAAGTTCAATTAATTTACATAATTAAGGTTCAAGTTAATTAGTTTAAGTAATTTAGAATTTATTGTTGAATTTTATTTTATTTTTCTCTTGTTTATCCTTATGTTGTGGATTGTATTTTTTGCAAATATATTTTTATCATGTCCTTTGCAGTGGAATAATCACTTAATTACGAACCATTTTGAAATTATCTAAAAATTGATAGCAATATGTATAGAAAGGGGCTACATGGGGATTGGTCATTTGCACACGTTGTGAAATGTGGTTGGTATTTCAATTGACCAAAAACTGCCATCCCAAATTGAGAGCAAAATCTCAAGAAAAAGTTTGGTTTTGAATTCTTAAAGTAGGTTGTTGATTTGGAAGGTTTTGCAAAGGCTATAATGCAAATAAAGGTAGCAAATGTGAAGAAGTCCAAAAGAAAAGCAAGAAAGTAACTACCCCTTCTCCAACAAGGGCACCACAGGAGATCAGATTGGAAGAAACAACATGCATCACCTACAACTGATGAGGAAATTGAAAACCTTGTGCATGAGAGATTTCACATGATCATTTCAAAACACCTCTAGCTTGACCCCATATCTAATGTTCATGTTTCACTAGTGCAAGTGCCAATTCCAAATGTGCCACTTCGCTTACAAAGCAAAAATCTTAAAGGTCCATTCAATAGGCATCAAACATATCTTGTCTAGCTATTCTTCCATCACATAAAACTGCCAATTTGTGACTAGACTTTGTTGAGTCAATCAAGGAGTTCATAAATAAGGTTTCAAAAACGAATCTTTAATATGTCTCTAACTTGTTTAATTTTAGGCCAATTAAATTCAATTCCTAATTGAACTTATGTTTTTTATAGGCGAGTTATTGGACAAGGTGGACCTTGTCATTATTGATATTCCCAAAAACCTTTTAGTCCCCCTTTGCCTCTAACTCTATTGTCCCCCAATGAAATCAAATAGTTGAAAATTATGTGGAATCAACAATGTCTTTTGTTAATCAATATCTTGTGCACAATGGAGTTGCAATTGTTTTTCATGTGGATGACATCCATACCGTCAAAGAGATTCAATACTTCTTTGATAATTACAAATTGAGGATTCATGCAAAGTGGATGGTTGTGAACAAGTTGCTTTGAATGAATAATGACAACTTCATAAAAATGGTTATTGTATATTTCCTTCCCTTCAAATGTAGTTGGTTTCAAACAAAAAAATTCCAATGATCTTCATGTTAAATTGATAACCCATTTGCTCCCCGTGTAGACTTTTGTTAGTAAAACATTGCGTATTTGTGACACAACATAATTCAACTTCATGCCCCCCCCCATTTCGTGGAACCACTAGATAAGGGAGTTATCATTAAGGAGGATGGCTTCCTTTATAATTGGACATCTTTCAATTCCATGGCTAAGTTTTCATCTAACATTACTTTCCATGTTGCTCACAAAATGCATTTGGTCACTTTCAAATCCCTCATTCAAGCCTATTGCTTCCCCTACTCCACAGTGGTCAACCTCTTGGTGTCAACAAGTTCAACATCTTGTACTCAATTCCTTCCTTTCTTGGACCCTTTATTGGTGACCATGAAGGTGAATAATGTTGTTTTTATCTTATATGTAACAATGTAAAGGCTTGTCAATTGCTTGGGTGCAATCTTTTAGCATTGGAACCTAATTAGGTTGTTTTAGGTGAACTTTTGGTTCCTCTTGTCACAATCAACACTAACATTGAAAAGGGATCACACATGGAAGACTCTAATTTAGACTCCCCCTTCCCTAAGTGGTAGAGGTTTAATTTTGATTGGGAATAAGTTTATTTTAAAAAATTATTTTCCTTTTTCTTTTCATCTTTTCATCATATCACAAACACTCCACTAACTTTTCATTTGCTTGTAAAAATCAACCACAATTGAAGTGGAGGCATTTTCCATTCTTCTCCCAAAGTTATTTCTTTCATAATCTTTCTTCAATTTTTATTTTACCTATTTTGCAGAGGTTGTAGTTGATGTTCTTACCATTGTTCTTTGCCTTCTATGTGCTCATCCTCCCCATCCTACAATAGTCATGTTCTTGAATACATGGATTACAAGGTTTTGTTTTGAATATTTGTTTTGTAATTTGTGTGAGTTTAGGGGTGAAGCACAATTGTTGAAATGCATATTAAAGGATTCCCATGATGTGCACGAATTGAGACAACCTAAAGGAAACCTTTGCATGCCTCCGTTATTACACTTCCACTTGGCACTTATCATGATCTGAAATGAAAGCCTCACAATTACTAGCCAAGAAAAACCTTAAATTTAAATCGAAATCAAATAACATGATAACAAAAATAAGGCCATGAAATATGCAAGAAATATACATAAACAAAACTTTTATTCATAACATATCGAATGATTAAAAACATGAAACAAAAAGAACAAAATTAAAAATAAAATTGTACTTCAAACCAATGTTGAACAAACTGAAAAGAATGAAAAAAACTAAATCTATTTATGTTTTTTGGGTGCCTAGTTCAAGGAAGCTTCCATATGGTTCATTATACAAGGAGCCTTCATGAACACCTTTTTAACTACACATTGTGAATGAAAAGTGGAAATCCATGGATGCATTTCGTCCACGAATAAATGATGATTCTAATGATCTTCATAAACTATCACCTTAATTATCTTAATTGAATAATTTAAA
The DNA here is from genome assembly GCA_963921925.1 of Sphagnum tenellum. NCBI lineage: Eukaryota > Viridiplantae > Streptophyta > Sphagnopsida > Sphagnales > Sphagnaceae > Sphagnum > Sphagnum tenellum. The sequence goes on along the minus strand of OY998160.1, from coordinate 5,785,086 downwards.
ATGTCTTGCTAGGTGTTTAATGTTCAGTATTATGAAATGTCATAAGTGACATATTCAAGTTTATTGAAATTGCAATGTACCCAAATCCAAATGGTATAATTGAACATAAAAGAAAAGTGTGTTGCAATCCAACTTACTCAACCAAATGTCAAAATAACAACCAAAATCAACTAATATAGGTGATTCAAGAAAAATAAATTGATTATATTAATTTAGGACTTTGAATTTGGCAACAATTTCACAATCCAAATAGGAACATGGATTTTGGTTTAATAAACTAATTATGACCTTGACTTCAAAACCTCAATGATGTACATGGGATTTGACATGTCAATTTTGGGACCTCATTTTGCAAGCCAAATTAAAACTTAGATTTGAAGACCTAAGATTATTAAAAAGTGAATTTTAGACCTCACCTTTGAAATTCCAATTTGGGAAGTTAATTTGGAGCTTCAAGTTAGCAAGCTAATTTGGGACATTGTTTTTGACATTTGAAGCTTACAAACTTATTTTGAGACTTCAACTTCAAAACCCATTTTGTGATATTAATTTGGGGACTTCAAATTTGCAAGTCAATTTGGGACCACACCTTCACATAGGTCAAATCAACAAACCTATTTGAGAACTTTGGTTCAACAAGTTAATTTTGGACCTTAATTTCACAAGTTAGTTTTGGGGACTTAAATTTCAAGAACCCAATTTAACAAATTACCTCTTTTTTTGAGAAAGGGTTAAGCTAGTTTGTAAAAACCTACTTTAATTAAAGTAGTATTCTTAGTTGGAACTTGGAAAAACCCAAAAAAAAGAAGGTAAAGTTTGTCCACAAATGACTAATCAAATAAATTGCTACCTAGCTTCTAGGACAAGTAAAAATGTAAGCCAAAAGAGTGGAAATTATTGGAACACAAATTGTAAGTATACATGAATTATTAAAATAAAACCTCTTAGAAGGATGTTGGTAAATATCACACAAGTTTACAATTTGAACAAACTTCCATGTAGGGCAAAGTAAAAAGATTTTTCATTCTCATGCAACCATCAACCTAATCCCAAAACATGAAGAAACATTAAAATTATAATTGAATCCAACAATTTTAAACATAGATTAAACATGATTGTATGGTAAAAATGTATACAAATGAAATATTTTAACCCTAAAGGAAATGAAGGACATATCCATTGTGTTTGACATGTGAATGTTGAAGACCTTTTTTATTTTTTAATAAAATGAAGGTGATAACATAGGAACAAGGATGGAAGAATCAATGGTGAGGAGATGCACATTGCCCTAATTACTACTCACAATATTTTTCAAAATGCAAAATGTGGGTGCTCCTTTGCACGATTGTTCAACTAGGTAATGGAACTTCACTTGAAACACGGCATCAAACCATACATGTAACCAATGCAAATAAATTACAAGTTTTCTTTAAAAATAAACACAATGAGAAAGACAATTAAAAACAATATAAAAACCCTACAATTTTGATGTTTTTAGGATTGCTCCCATCAATAGCTAGTAGGTCAAACTTGTCATTATTTTTTCATGTGCATCAATAGCAACAAAAACAATGGTTGTTGTGATAAGAGGTTAGAACATTTGTCAAACAAAACTCTAAATTGCATCTTTAGGCAATAAACATAGTTTGATTTAGGAGGATCAAACAACATTATGATTATCATTATAGTGGCATTGGAAAGTTCAATCATTTAGTCTAAATCTCCCTTGTCATAATTTGTTTAGGTTTTGATAATGAATATTTTAAACTATTTTTATCACCTCAACACCTGTTTTTCTAAATGCCCCCTTGATGCTAACATTGATAATGACATTATTCACAATATCAATCACATATGCATGAAAAGAAGAATAAACAATAGTTTTAGAAGACAATGTAATTAATGAATTACCATCACATTCGAAACCAAACTTTCAAACACAACATTGTGAACTATATGATCAAAATATTCAATTAAAAGAACTAGGTGTTCATCTCATTTTGCCATTGGACCTTACCAAATCAAAGTCTAATGATCTAAAACAAAAGCTTTCTATTTGCATGGAATTGAAAAATAGTTGAAAAATACAAAAGATGTATTCACAAAGAGACCCAAAAAAACACAGTGCTTGAAGCCCTATGTGTGTCACTAGGTCATGATTTCCAACTAGAAAACATTTAATTGCCTTGTAATGAAAGACAAGGATCTAGAAACAATGAAAGAACACAAGACAATGAGAACCAGAAAAAAGTCCTTGCTTGGACCCCTATACAATCACATAGGTAAGAAGGAAGAGAAAAAATAATAACTTGATTCAACCCCTCTATGGCCATAAAGGCAAAAAAGGTCTAGAGGGGAAAAAATCTTGCTTCAACCCCTAGGTGGCCAAAAAAGCAAGAAGAGATAGAGGGGGGCTGGGGGGAAGAAGAAAAGGAGGAAAAAAAAACTTGCATAGGCAGCCATAAAGGGACAAAGGAGGAGAAAATGAAAAAACATATTTGTCCTTAGACCACCCCTTATGTGGGGGGGGGGGGGGGGGGGGGAAGGCTAAGATGGTCTTTTGATTAACTTAATACATTAATGTTCCAATGGAGATTCGACTCCCCACCTAGATTAAAAAAGACTTCAACTAAATAATTAAATATTTAAAATATGTATTGGAACTTTATTATCATTTTTGAAACTTTCATTGTCACTTAAAGCACAACCAAAGAGGATGCACCAAATGAAGGAGCCACCATTTCATAACGTCACCTAAATATAACCTCGCTAAATGTCCATAGACTTGTGCTTATTCTGAGAACTACAAAGATGAACACCACCACTCTAGTAAAACATAATCACTATAACAAATTCTCATATTAAAAATTCACACATATCTATGAGGAAAAAAAAACAATGCAAAATGGAATTTCAATCACAAGCAAACACACCAAAAATTAAGCAATATGGAAAGAAGTTTGACATTGAACACAATAGAAGAAAGGAGGATGTAGAAGAAGAATAAATGAGACAACGGAAGATAAAAGAAGGAAAAAAACTCCAAAGAAGAAGACTGAAAGAAATAAGAAAAAGACACTGAAAAAGAGGAGGTCAAAGATTTTTTTAAAACAGAAACATCAAGCAAATATAACAAAACCAAATACACAAGAAGCATGCACAATACCAAAGCATTTTTAAATGCCAATACTTTACACATGTTGCTGAACTCTGCTACCAGGGCTAAGTTTGTTTTAGGATAAAGGGGGGTGCCGCGGAGAACTACATGGCCACTTTCTTTCCCAACATCATCAAGCTCCAATTGAAGGGGCATGTTGTGTAGAGCCAATAAATAATCTGAATATATAGCTAATGAAGATACCAACAAAAAAAAGGGTTAGCCGAATTGAAATAGAAAAGCTAATGGAGATACCAACCAAGTCATGGTCTCAGCTTTCCACTGGGGATTTTCCTCTTCAAATTGGTTTTAAGAAAGAAAATTAAGATGCAAATAAGGGTGCATCTTGAATTTCCATCCTCTTGAAGATCCTTTCTCACCAAAATGTCGCCAACTTTGAACTCATACTGTGCCAAGTTCTAAGTTTGCTAGGTACCCACTAATTTGTCAACCAAGAAATAAATGGGTGCCAAAACTGCATTGTTCTATGGTTATACACAAAATTCCTTTGAACTGTGACCTAGATTTTGGGCACCTTTTTGGATTCTCTTGAAGTTTTGGGGCTACCCAAAATTTCATTGGTTGATTTCACTACATAAAAACCTCTGCCCAAAAACTGAGTGTATGTGGATGCACATTTATACAGCATTATACAGTGTCCATCACACACAAGCATTTCAAAAAACAAAATGCCCCCAGAGGTGGGTGTTTTGCTTTTTGAAATGCCTATGTGACTTTTTTTTATAAATTATTGTGATACCCGCTAGGTATCATAGTTAAGTTTTTTGAAATTAATTTTTAGACCATGTAACACCTTTGGCCACATGCATTATCAAAATTAGGCTCACCTCCTGTGATCCCTTATTTCGATAATGTTTGTGGCTTTGGGTGCTACCCTGCACAGATCACCAATAGGGTTTCTTTAACTTTTGTTGTGTAGCCACACTGGCAACCATCTAAAGGAGGTTTTAGCCATATTTGGTTACAGGATAGATTATATATATATGCAATCCTGCTGTTGTTTGGTAACTTGCATGAACAAGCTTTCTGATTCTGAGAAACCCAGGCCAAAAACTGTGCTTTTTTACCTCAAAAAAAAACCTTTGTAAGGGTTGTATACTTAAAAATTAAATTGATTTATGGTGATCAGTCAAAAATATTGTGACAACCAGCCAGCAAAAATGAAAGACTACATCTATGACAAACATGTGAAATTGTGTCAAATGGCATTGGTAATTTGGCTCCTTCTAATTGCTAAAGGAAATCTTTCAAAAGTTCAAATTAAATTGCTTATATTTCATCCTGTGATTCTAGGGAATGGCCAGAAAGAACCTGCACTGACTGCCCCTTGTTTGCCTCGTCATTTCCCTTATCATTACCAGGACAGCTGGGTTCAAGATCCTCTCTTGCCTATTTGTTTCCTTGTTACGTTCTTCAATATTATTTCCCTTGTGCACGGTTAGGCTTAATCTCCCATTAACTAGTTTAAGGATTACTTTCACTTTTGACATGTTGTCTTTTTGCTTTTAGCTAGAAAAAGAGAGGTCACCCTGTCTTTTTGGCTGTTGCAGGGAGGGGGGGAGGGGGGAGGCGGGGGGTTGCCTGGCACTTGGTTTTTTCATACCTGAAAAAGACACTGACGAATACACATCATGTGGCCACTTGAAATTATTATGTTGAAGGAATAGTTTGTACTCAATGTGCTCCGCATTTCTGCAGAAACGTGTTGTACTTAGTTTTATTCATTGGGTACAAGTACACCAATTTTGTTGCATCACCTCGCGCAACAAATGCTTGTCCAACTGTTCCAACAACTACAAAAGTTAAACCCCCTCCTCTCTGGTCACAGTGAACCAGCAACACCAGCGCACTATGCTGACATGCAAGATATATGGGAGTAGGGTCTAGGTTAGACCCTTCACCTACGTGAAGCACAGCAATTTTTTAAAAAATAAAAAATAATTAAATTGAAAGAAATTGGCAGCCTGATATCTAACTTCCAAATTGTGGAAGTTCCACTGACAGCCTGGAGAGTAACTTCCACATGTTAGAAGTGTCTCGTCCAGGTTGTCCATGAAGCAGGTTAAGGCAGGCTGGGGACCAAAAAATACAAAGAAAAAAAGTTGCCAATATTTTATGAATGGTGTGTGGGCAGCAAGTCCTGCATTGGGCTTGACAACTGTACCCATACCCGACCGACAGCTGCGCGTGGGTCAACTGTACCCACCCATTACCCACCCATGGCACCTTGTCCATACCCATTACCCACCCAACTCATACCCATCAGTCCATCACTACTATACGACGAGTCGCCCTATAATCTGCTAACTCAGTCGTTGTAAAGCCCGGGTCCCTCGTACCCACCCATTACCCACCCATTTACCCATGGGTATGGGTGGGTATTGGGTACCCATGGGTATGGGTACCCATTGCAGGACTCTGGTGGGCAGTAAACATTTTTGCATTGTATTCCTGTCCCAATGCTAACCACAATAGTTAGTTATGTACTGACCATCCACCTACCTCATAGCCACCAAGTGTAACTACTTACCTACCTACATTGTAAACACTTGCATTACCTGCCTACTTACTTACCTACCATGCTTATCCATTCACATAGGTAGTTTACCCAGGTAGTTTGAGGGAGAGATAGGAGGGTTTACATTATAGTTTACCAAGGTTCTAGGTTGGAAGTATCTCAGCTGTGGTTTGTCCACAGAACAGTCCTAAAGAACGGTTGATTTTTCCCATTGTATGTGGAGTTTCCCTAACCCTCAGTAAGTTTCTGCCTTCAATAAAGCAGGCATTTTATGTGGAAGGGTTCTAAAAACTGAGGCACCTTACAAATGCCTGATCTCCTCTGAAACTGAATCATAGCTATCCCACTCAGAAGGCAAATTCTACCAGATCTTTAGATGGGGTAAGGACCTCGAATAGGGTGCTTATGAGATTTGGGTCCCTGGCTAAGCTCCTGCCTTGTGCAAGGCTCACATTCCCAGAACAGCTGCTGGGTTCAAGACCCTTACCCCCACCTAAGGGGTTTCCAATGGATGGTACACTGGCAGGTGCTGGGTCAATCCTAAATCCCTCTCTTTCTCCTTTCATTTTAGGTCCTGATGGTATGATCAGCCTCAACTTCCAAGCCTTTTCCCCAAACAACGCAGGTAAGTTTGCAGGTTTGCAATTTGTACCTTTGCATATGATATATTCTTCAATTTTTAAAAATAGATTCCTCTATTTTAAAACATCAGGAAATGAGCATTGAGCATAGAGATGGGGAATTTTACAGATCAACCTAAGATGTACACATTGGCTTAACAAGTCTGGAATGGGCACTATGATACAAAACTACAAGTAGCTAGAATGTGAATTAAAAGGATGAAAGATGGTTGAGTGCACAAAGACATATGTGGTTAGAAACAAGGGACATCAACAGAGGCAGAAACACGAGGCTTGACAAGTATACAAGACAGCCCGAGGTGTGAAAATGAAAATATGCAGGGTTGACGACTCATAGCACTGTCCTGAGGCCTTGACCACTCCCAATTTTGTACACCTTCCCTAAGGTGCATTCAGTCCTGATGTTAAGTAGTCCATGAGCCAATGTTAAGAATTCTGCGAGCTCTGAGAGATTTTCAACTATAAAGTTAGGTGACATCAAGTATGACGTAGCTGGTTGCGTGAGAGTTGGTGGCAACATGATGTTGAAGAAATGTTATGGCCTAGGGAACTTAACACCAAATCTTTAAGAAAATTAGATGTCTTAACTAAACTTATAATGTTTGGTGATAGCCTATAAAATGGCTCTTTAACTCAATATTTCTATTGAGTACCAAAGTTCCCTGAGTTTTAAGATATTCCCTTGTTCCATGTTGCTCTACTCTAAAGCCATTACTAGAAGACAACACCCTTTTCACTTTGCATGTATTCTACAACAAGGCTCTAGTTGTTCCATCAAAATATACAAAACCTAACTTCCCCAAGCAGCAAACTTGCAACAACAACAAAGGTTTTGTTGCTTCGATGGACGTTTTTGGCACCATGATATCAAGTTATAAAAAGTATGGACAATCACAAGAGTGTAAGCAATTTGCCATTGCACCATTTAAGCTTCTTGAATTTGAGTCTTTGCAAACACAAAAACACATCTTAGTGATCACTTCAACAACTCATAAGAAATAGGAAATGAAGCATGCAATAAACTTCTTTGCAAAAGAAAATTGTTCAAGTTGGAATGTGCGCTCAACATATGAACATTGTAAAAGTGTCAAAGAATTGTGAGTTCAAAACATGAAATGTCAGCTTGAATGAAATGACAATGTGAGCAAATTGCCAAAGTAGCATTAAAGTTTGTCTTGTAAAGAAGGTGGTGCTATTATATATACCAATAGCAAAAAAATGACTATGTAAGCGAAAGCAAAACAAGTTGAAAAGATGCAATGAACAACAAAGTTTAGCATTATAGACATTTCTGAAACTCCAATGAAGTTTTAACACAATGAAGCAGACAACAACACATGAATGAGCTGTAGAAGCTTGCATTGTTGCAAGCAATTGCAAAAAAAACACAACTATGAGAAAGAAATTAAAGACATGATATCAAGGCCATTTGAAAAATGTTTTTGGTTTTGGAAATAAATAATGTGAGCAAAAAGTGAAACTACATTTATGCAAGTTTTAAATGACAAATAATCATATAAATTTTGAAAACAAATAGTACAAATAAGCTACCAAAATCTTACAAATATTCAAAATAACAAATCTTAATAGGAAAAATGACAATGCTTGAATTTTATGAAGCAAATAAACCTTTGAAATGAAAAAATGTCCTTAGTAAAAAAATAATTCAAGAATACAAGAACTTGAATTATAACAACATCAAAATACAATACACAAATTATGTTGGACTTACAAAAAACTTGACCTCTAAGTACATTGAATCATGATTTGAATATGTCCAAAACAATGATCTTATTGAAAGTATTGGATATCCTAATCTCTCTAAAATTGGTAAAAGTCAATCTTATCATCAATTTAGAAAACCCTAACTGATAGTTATATCTAATCGATAATTTTTTTGGTACTAGAAATAAATAACAATTATTAGCAACATAAATCCGGTAATCAATTTTGGCAGTGAAAATTAGTAGTCATTTTTTTGGTACTAAAATTCAATAATTAGTAAAATTCAATATTCAAGTTTTATATTAAAAAAATCCCAACATAATCTTGCCTCCTATTTGTGATCACCTCCTTATGAGCACTTGCCTACATGAGACAACAAGATTGTTTTATCATGGCAAATAGGCCTTTCCAACAACTTTAAAAGGTCCCACTACATCTTCAATAGGCCATACGGTATTTATAGCCAATGTTGTAGCAATTTTAGGCTTAGAATCCATTTCCATGTTGGTTCTAATATCACGTTCCACACTTTGTCAACTATCAAAAACAATGAACATCTTGGTATTCATGTGCCTTGGGGAAGCATTGAAATTTAATTCCAATAAGTGGTAGTGAGAGAAGGCATTTCAATAAGTGTCAAATCCTACATTTCAAGTTGTTCATCTTACCAATAACTAGTAAATGCCCCATTGTTCCAACATACATTCTTTATTTTTTTGTCGATAGATCATTAAATCTACCTCCATGTCAAAATCTAAAATTCTACCATCTAGTGATAGTAGCCATTTACATCTTCTACCTTCCTACACACTTATTCCAATGCATAAATACCTTCTTAATACAAAGGTGGATCTACTTTCATGTCCTAGATGTTCTTTTACACGAGTTCAATTTTTTGGGTAGACTGTCTTAAGTTTACATCTTGTTTTTTTAGCCTTCCACCCAAAGAAGGTTTTGTACTTCACCTTATTGGCTTTCTCTTTAGCCAACATGAGCTTTTTGTCAATCATGTTGACCAACAACTTGAAGGTTGCTTAATTTTATTTTTTCTCTTCCATTTAAGCTCCACTTAATTGTTTTCCTCTTCTAGTGCATCCAAGGCAATATTGATCGCCAAAATCCAATTTTCTAGTGTTGGTTATTTGTTGCGATAAATTCCATTTTATTCATGGTTTTATATAATATGGCCTAGACACCTTGGAAATCTTATAGTTTAATCTGTAGGCCTTAAATAGTCAAAGATTCTTGTTGATAAAATGTTTGCAGCCTTTCCAACTTCCTTTTGAGGTCTAACACCTCTTGTTGTGTTTTTTGCATACCTTCTTTTGTTACCAATTTTTGGTAATGATTGCCTAGAAAGCTTGCCCCAATTTTGTTACTACGTGGGCATAATTACTAAAAACCAACAAGTGTTCATGTTCTAAACCCTTAAAAGAAAATGGTAGGGGTGAAGAAAGGCCTTACAAATAGGGTCTACCTTGTACAGACCCATGAGTGCCAAAAAGTTCTAATCTTACCATAAATGACATTTATAATTGTGGCAACGTTGTGGGAGTGTCCATGCCCATTGGGAATGGAAGGATTCTTGAGTTAATTCCACCAAAAATGAATTTTGATGGTGTATTAAAATTTGATATATCATGTATTGAAATTAAATTTCATTGCAACCTGTCATGTAAAATTTGAAAAAGGTTGGAAAGGGTAAGCTTTAATGACACGCCCCCAAGTCCCTTGTTTGACCCAAAAAGGGTCTAGCTATGTTAAAGAGTGGAAGTAGTTGGAACTTAGTGCCGCTCCCAGCTTCTAGCACTGAAGGGGGTGAGAGGGGCGTGCTAAAAGCTCCGAGATTAGACTAGGAAGAGGGACAACTTATTTAGTTACTTGGTCTTGCATCAAAACCAACTAACAAGTTGGTTAGTTCACATTCGGAATCACTCTTGGTGTTGGGACAAGCCACAGGCAATTCGGACTCACTTGATTCACCACTACCCGGACTCCAAGGAAGCCACCACCTTCCCCCACATAGTATTCTCTGCGTTGCTTCGTCGCACCCACATTCAACTGGCTTTTAGTCTCAGGACTCCCAAGGAAGAGTCCCGAAACTGTCTCGAATTAGACTCCTAGGACTTTGGGAGCTCATAACTCCCGGCTCCAACCTCTGATTGCGATGAATTTTAAAGAAAAATTGTAGCTCTCCTCAAGAGCTTTCCAAAGATGTGTCGCACTTCACCTGCACACACAGGGGTCGAGTCGATTCCTGGCTTTTAATGGTCAATAGTCAAACTGACAGTTTGACTCCCGACCCTTCTTTCAACCATAACTTGTGTTGCAGATGTTTGAATGGCTCATGCGAGGCCATTTTCGACATCTAAACTTCAAGACCTTTCTAACAAAATAAAGAACACCTCAAGGCAAGGTGTTTTGACCCCTTCAATCGAGCACTGAAGTTTTGAGAGTCCCAGAGGACTCCAAATTCCCACTTTTGGGAATGTGAATTTCATCCTCACACTTGCCTCAAAGTGGGTTGCAACATTTAATGCATTGTCCTTTGTAGGTGAATTTGGTCAAGCAATTATAGGTTTACCATAAATTGAAAGCGGCATGGTGGAACTTGGGCTCATTGTCTTCATCTTCTTTACAAACTTCATGGGATTTTTGGTGATCATAACATTGAAACATGTTTCCCAAGTGATTGTGATTGACTTTTAACATTGTGCAATTTCAATTTACTAATGTTCCAAGTCTTCAAATCCATTAGCAAGTTTGCTAATCCATAGGATGTTAATGTCATTATGGTTCATTAGTTTTTGGTACTTAGCTCCATGATTTTTTATGGTGAATTTGTTGGATTGATTAAGTTTGAAAGGTCTTATTGGTGGAGAGCGTTGTAACCCCATTTTTGGAAGAGTGTGAGGATGACACTCACACTCCTGAAATGGGGACTTGGGAGTCCTCTGGGACTCCCAAAACTTTAGAGTTCGATTGCAAGGGTCAAAACACCTCGCCTTGAGGCGTTCTTTATATCATTAGTAAGCTATTGAAATTTAAATGTCGAAAATGGCCTTGCATGAGCCATTTGGACATCTATAGCACAAATTATAGTAAAAAGAAGGGCTGATAGTCAAACTTGTAGTTTAACTCCCAACCCTGGCGTGTGCAGGGGGAGTGTGACACGCCGCTTGAAAGCTCTCAAAGAGACCTACAAGTTTGCTTTAGAACTCATCCCAATTGGAGGTCTAAGCAAAGAGTTATGAATTCTGAAAGTCCCAAGAGTCTAAATCGGGACAGTTTCAGGACTCCTCCTTGGGAGTCCTGGGACGAAAAGCCATTCGGATGTGGGTGCCGCGGAGAAACATAAAGAATACTATATGGGGGAAGGTGGTGACTTCTCTTGAGTCCGAGCTGTGGTGAGTCTTGTGAGTCCACGGTTGCCCGTGCTTGTCCTAGCATTAAAGGTGCTCCAAAATGTGAACTAACCAACTTGTTGGTTGGTTTGATGCAGGTTCAAGTACGTAACTAAAGCTTGTCCCTCTTCCTAGTTCCATCTCGGAACTTTAGCACGCCCCTCTACCCCTTTTAGTGTTAAGAGCTAAGAGTGTGCCTCGAGTTCCAAACAATTCTGCTGTTTGACTGACTTGGACTCAACTTGGGTCCAACAAGGAACTTGGGAACACATCAGTTTGTCTAATGCAATGGGGTCATTTTTTGAAAGCACCTTTACACCAATATGGTGTGCATTGTTATCTTGCGCCCTTGGCATGTTTTTATTTGAATCATTCTCATCCTTTGATTTTAGTAGTTTCAAACTTGGAAGGAATCAAAAACCAATTTCAAAGTTGAATGTCCAAGATCTAAGCTAGGTCAAATTTTAGTTCTTTACTAATTCTTCTTACCTAGATTTCACGAGTGTCAAAAAATCTCATAACCTAGTGTACATGTTACCAAAAACATTAATAGACTAATTGATCTACTTCCCTTGTTTTGCTAAGGCAACAATAAGCATGAACTTCTTGTTCACAAATGAGTCTTGATTCCCCATCAACCAAATTGCTTGGATGAATACCAACATTTGTGCTATGTATTTCCTTTTTAATTGGGGAACTTTCCAACATTCCTTTTTAACTATTGCATCCAAGGGGACCATTGTGATGCACATTTTTGCTACGTTTGTTTGTTTAATTAGTGGTAATTTGTTGATTCCTACCTATGGCAAACACAACATCTAACCCACAACATTTTTGGTAATGAATATCGAAACACCTTATATTATTGATTTTATCGATTCGAGCTTGAACTAAATAATGGATTATAAAAACTCTTTGACTAATGGATGTATGGGTCCCAACTAACCACTAATGTCACCAAAAATGCCAATTTGCTTATCCATTTGACATCCTTGCTAACTACCCACCTCTTAGATTTGTCCATTTTGGTAAAAACAACTTTCCCCTATTGAAAACGCGCACTAAACTATTAATTTTTCCCTTTTTTGTTTCTTTGTTTTTGGTTTTGGTGCGTTGTTTTTGGTTTCAATACTCCCTTTTTCTTATTTTCTCCTTCAATCTCTTTGCTTGATCTATGGCTATTTTTCTTCCCTATTTCTTGTTGGCATCCCCCCTCATTTTGATGTCACACAAATTAAAAGGAAGCAACAAAATAACTATAATGCAAAAACAGACATAGATTTTTAACAAGAAACAATGAATGGGATCATGCCCTTTTTATTTGAGTTGGTAAGGGTATAGATCGTATTCCAAAATGACATGGTATTGGTTGGTGAACCATCACATATCAAAAGGATGTGCAAAAATGGCCGATTTCCAATGATCGTTGGGTAGGCACTACTTCAATGAAAAGGCATGCACTTTGGATCCTAAGAATTGGATTCAAATTTTGGAAACATTTAACTTAAATATATTTGGGTTCCTTTGGACCAAGATGGAATTCATTGGGTTCCTTAATACTCCCATATGAAAACCTTGTGCCATCCCAAAAATAGTGGTTTGTAATGTCGTTGTGTCTAAAGCGCATTGTCCTATTGCCATTGCCTTGTAGTTTCAATTGCCATTTAATTAGACTCATCCAATTTCTGACATTTTATTGATCATGAAAACTTTGATTTAAAACAAATCCTCGACTGTTTAAGTATTTGTGGTGGGCATCAAATATTTTGTAGGCATCATTGAATGAAGTCCATAGGCCAGTTCAAATGGGGCATAGCCTATTGTAACTTGAATGTTGTCATAAAGGACAATATGGAGATGTTATTCCTAATTTATATTTTTATCATTGACCAATTTGGTCAACAATCTTCCAATCACCTTGTTTGTTGATTTTGCCTTATTATTTCCTTGTGGTTAATATGTTGTAAAACTTGTGTGCTTCATCAAAAAATGGGTGGTAAGAATTTCAATTGCTATATTGATGAAATGCACCCCCATCACTTACCAAGGTGAGTGGTTAGGCATCCAAACTTAGTAAGGATAATTCATAAATGAATTTTGTTGTAATTGTTGTTATATTTGTTCTGAATGCTTTGTCTTCCACCCATTTGGTACCATATTCATAATTACCGAAATGTACCTATTTTTAATAGACCTATTAGCAAGCTTGATAGGCTAATAAAGTCCAACCCCCATTTCATGAAGGGTTTTATTGGCATTGTGATTACCAACTTGGCCATACTTATGTTTACCAAATTTTTTGTACATTGATGGTTATCACAAGATTTGTAGTATTGTAAAATATCTTTGTGCAAAGTTGGCCACCAATATTAACATCCAAAATCTTCAAGTGCTATTGATGTTTGCAAAAAAAAATGTCCACCTCCCACATCTTGGTGCATTTCCTATAACATAATGTGGATTTAATTTCCTTGTAAGTATTTCCTTAACACTTGATCATGTTCATATTTAAATAGCTAGTTTTGGAGCAAAGTGAAAGGCAAAGCTTTGAAAGCCAACCTCCTTTTCTACTCCTAGGAAAACTACACTAAAAGGTTTTTGATTGTGAGATAGTCATCGTGAATTCTTGTAGTCCAAATAAATTGTAGAAGGAATGACAAAACATTTGTGGTTTGATTCGGAACTCCTAAATATTCAGTAATGTTTGGTAATGTTTATAAAACATCAACAACTAAATGGGACTGTCCTAGTTTATAAATTATTAAATATCATTTTCCAGGAAGAGAAGTAACCATTTTGTTATCATGTTAGAAACCCAAGGTTTTTTTTTTTCAAATACATGAATGCTAAGTGGTCCACATGATAGAAGATAAACTTGTTAATTCCGAACAAGTAATGCAAAAATTTATGCAAAACATAAATCATAACTAAAACCTCTATTTTAGTAGTGGTGTCATTTTTTTTTGCATTGTTAAAAAGACAAGAAGCATAAGCAATGGGTTGATCACATTTTCCAATATAGGATTTTGGGCTAGCATAACTCCCATCACCATATCTATGTGTATAGGAAATTTTAGATCCCACCTTGGAGCAATCAAAATTGGGGCATCCATTCACTTTTCCTTTATGGTTTTCCATGCAATTTTACATTATGGGATTTTATCAAATACCACAACTTTAGTTAACAAGTTAATGATTGGGGTCATGATGAAGGTAAAATCTTGGATGAAAAAAATGGTAAAATTGGGTCATATTATTGAAAACTTGGATGTCTTTGGGAGTTTTTGGAGGTGGTGTGTTGAAAATTGCACAACTCTTTTTGGGATTCAATAATTTCCCCTATTTGGATATAATGAAACCAAATCCATTTTTGAATACACAACAAAATGCATTTTTCAAGGTTAAAGCCAATATTAAGTTTTTGGTGTTCGTCGAAACACAATTGCGATTTTTCTAAATGCATTTTGGGTCATTGAAAACATTAAGATCGTCTAGAAATAATTTCATAAACACACCAAGATATTCTTGAAAAGCCAAATTAACAACCCTTTGGTACGTTGGTGGAACATTCTTTAATCCAAATAACATGATTAGCTAAATGAAAGCTGCCTAATTTGTGATGAAGGTTATTTTATATTTGTCCTTCGGGGCCATCATGATTTGGTCATAACTGCAAAATCATACAAAACTGAATACACCTCATGATTAGCCACTGTGCGGCAACTTTCTATCCCTCTACTCTCGATTCTCTAAGGTGTATATATTTGAAAGTACATATGCTACCGGTGAAGGAAAAATGCAAGTGTATTTCTAGATGTTAAATTACGTTTGTAGTTGAAACCAAGTAGTTTGCCTCCTATGCATCAATTACAATTTAGAACTGATAGATACATTTCCTAAGCACAAACATGCTAAATCTTAGAATTTTGTGTTAAATTATCATTCATTTAAACCAACTTTTAAGGGTTCAACACCATGTTCAATTTGGCTACGGACCATTAGTCACTTTGAATATTATTCCTACCACATACATTATCTAAATCTAGCTTGTTTTAGTTTGTTAGAAAGCTAATTATAAGGCGCAACTTCCTACCAAATCTTAAGCTCTGTAACTAAACCAATAATAAGTTACGTTACCAAACCCGAAAGGATTTTACAAAGGTAGGAAGTTCGATTTGGTTACGGACCACTAATCACTTAAAGTATTATTCCTACCACATACATTATCCAAATTTAGTTTGTTTTAGTTTGTTAAAAAGTTAACTACAAAGTGCAACTTCTTACCAAATCTTATGCTCTGCAGCTAAACCATTAATAAATTATACTTCCAAACCCGAGAGGGTTTGTAAATTTTTTTAAAGATTTCAAACCTCCAACACTATCCCTATTCACCTCCATTCTTTCAAAACTTCTACAAACATCCAATCAACTTTCCTTCTTTCTACCATCTACTAAGACTAATCATTCATCTCCTACCAAAAAATGTTGTGGGAACAAGTCTTCTCAAGATTCGAATTCAAAATTATGTCCAAAAATAGAGAGGCCCCAAATGAATCAAATTTGCCCTTTTAAAAAAAAGGAAAGAGGTGAAAGAAGATCAACTTGGCAGCTAATGGAAGGAGAAGGAAAAGGTTTCAATGTTTGGTGGCCAATGGAAGGAAAAGGAGGAGGTTTCCATGTTTGGTGGCCAATGAAAGAAAAAGAAGAAACACCTTTTCACCCCTTCCCACTTTCCCCCCAATAAACTTTACTTAGACCTTCATTTTTTCCTTTGATCTTAAGATTTTACTTTACCATGGTCCTAGGCCATTATTTACGCATATCCTCCTTTTTCTTTGGCTTATAAATCACGGTCACACATTTCAATGTCACAAGTCCCCCAACAGATTCATTGTTGATTTGATTTTGGTTGAAAATCTTTTATCTTTTCCTTAAATTATGCATTGCATATTGCCACGTCTTACAGGCCTCGAGCTGTGCAGGTGAATGAAGAACGAGCTCCAGAAACATATTTAGATTTGACGCAACATCCTCATGATGAAAACCCCAAACCATGAAAGGTGCGTGCTTGTCTTGAAATCGATCCCCTTCAAGCTTGGTATTCTCGCATTTCTGCACCTTGGTGATTTTGTTGCAAATCAACCCTGCTTCTGGTGATGAACTTGAAATCGTCTATGAAGGTTGTTAAGAGACTAAAGACACCTTCATTTTTGCATGGTCTTCAATTCTCGGCATTGGACACTATCATTGGTTTCACGGTTCGATTCATCGATTGCCCTTTAATAGTAAGGCGAACTACTTAGTTTGCACCATTCGACACATCCTAGATTTCCTAAGCACCTAGGTTAAACCTAAACATAAGCCATTTAACCTAGGCCTAAATTTGGGCTAGATCTAGGCACCTATGTTAGGCCTAGACCTAAACCGCATGGCAATTAATAAATGAATTCCTATTTCATTTGGTTTAGCCTTTAAGGTTAAACCTTTTTTATTGGGTCATCCAAATAATTATTATATTTTCATGTTTATTGTGTTCTTTTATAATCCTAGTGCACTCCTTTATATATTTTGGATTCATGGAATGGAAACCAAATAATATGGGATAAAAGTTTTAGTTGTAACTTAGGGAAAAAACACACTTATCATTGAACACTTAATTACATTAGATATTATAAATTTTTTGCCCATGGTCTGTTTTTTTAAAACTTAAAACAATTTTGTAATCTTCCACCTAACATATCCAAATTTATAAAAAATGCTATAATCTAATGGAAAACGAAAAATATATACCCTTTTAAAGTGAAGGGGGTTGTGTTTTGGATTTTTTCATAAGTGTTCAGTATGATTTTGAAGCTTCAACTTTTCAACTATTTTTTTTTACTTTTCATTTCAAACAAGGTTTATCAATTTTGAGATAGTGCATTTGTAGCCTTTGAAATCATTCAAAATGAATGATAAATGAACAAGATATAGTTGCTAGAAATAAAAGGGGGTCTATAGACAAAATTTGAAACAAAATATCACTCATTCTCTTCTTGCGTTCTTTGTTTTGTTCCTTTGTTTTTGAGGTTGAAAGAACATTTGTAGCTCTTTATTTTGCACTCCCAATGACATAAAAAATGTTCAATTTGGTGTTGAAATGGGGGAAAACTTGAAAGTGTTCGGTGATAAAGTACCATTTGATGTTTACCTTAGTTGTAACCCATTTACACTTTAATTGTAATTCAAATGTTGCAACCTTAGCCTTGGGCTTGCGACTAAAGCAAGGGCTTGCAAAGGTCTCGGCAAAAAGTGAAGCCTAGGAATCACATTTCACACTTTTGGGAGTGTGAAAGAGTGTGAGGGAATGAACCCCACACTCCCAAGTAAGGTCCCATTTGGAAGTTGGAGCCCCAATGGACTTCCGAATTTTTAGAAAATAATTAAGGGGTCAAAACTCAT
Organism: Sphagnum tenellum; assembly: GCA_963921925.1. Classification (NCBI taxonomy): domain Eukaryota; kingdom Viridiplantae; phylum Streptophyta; class Sphagnopsida; order Sphagnales; family Sphagnaceae; genus Sphagnum; species Sphagnum tenellum. The sequence goes on along the minus strand of OY998160.1, from coordinate 5,767,179 downwards.
TAGATTGTGGATTTCCTTGTATCATGGGAAAGATTTTAAAGCGTAGGTGTTTAAAATGGGCTTAACCCATTTGGGTACTTGAAACATAAGTTATGGCCAAAAGAAGGGCCGAAAGTCAAATCAACCATTGAAAGTCGGGAATCACCTCGATTTGCTTGCGTGCAAGTGGTGTGTCACATATTGTTGGAAAGCTATTGACTAGGGCTACAACTTTTGTTGAGACTTCATCTCAAACAGAAGTCTACACATAAAGTTATGGGATTCCAAAGTCACGGGAGTCCAAATTGAGAATTTTGGGATTCCCACTTGGGAGTCCTAGGATAAAATGACATTTGAGTGTTGGCCTCGTGGCCATGCACATAGAATACTATAAGGGGGAAGGTGGTGGCTTCCCCCAAGTCTGGGTCATGATGAGTCTTATGAATCTGTGTTTACTCGTGGTTTGTCTGTGCACCAATAGTGTTCTAGCTATGCACTAACTAACTTGTTGTTTGGTTTATGTAGGTCCGTGTGAGTAATTGAATTGCTTATCAATCTCCCTAGTGTTCATTTTAAAGCTCTAACATGCCCCTCTACCCTTAAAGTGTTGTGAGCTAGGGAGCGCGCCCAATTCCTTTTCCTTTCGTTATTTTCACATTTGGACTTGTAGTTAAGTCCATTAAGGAGCTCGGGGGTGCGTCAGAAATGGTTGTAATTTAGTTGTAGAAGTGATTCTAAGTTTAATTAGGCTTGGACTTCAACTAATAATCTATTTAGCCTAGGTCTAATTATTACCTTAATTACTTATAGTAATTATTCATCAACTATTTTAAACTATATAGTTGTATAATTAAACAATTAAAGATATTATTATCATTTATTAAATAATATGGTGTTTATATATTTTTTAAATCATAAACTAAATGTATTTATTTAATAAATAAATAATTATCACTGATTATTTTTCAATTTGAGATTATAAATTTTTATTAACATTTTATAAAACAAAAAATTAACTCAAACATAAATATTCGATAACAGATTTTATATGATATTTTAATTATAATAATCATTAAAATGTTGTGATAATTAATAATTGACTACAATTACAACAATAACATTAATAATATTATTGTATCTAGTAATTAGGTTAGGCTAATTATTTAACTATTTTTATTTGTATTTGTATCTAACTTGTTGGAACTATTAAATGACCTTATCTAATAGATATTAAATATTAATAATAATAATTTATAGCATACTAGTGTCAAATAAAAATAATTTCTGAAATTATATGATAATTTATTAATTATTTTAAAATTTATTATTATTTAATCATAAATGAATAAATAGGTTATTTTAATAGATGAGAAAATCACCCATGTATTGAATAGTATTAAAAATAAATAAACTAAATATACTTACTTGATATGTTGTAAACTAAAGTTGAATTTACATAGAAATTATAAATTATGCATGTATTGAACATACACATTATTAAGCTAACTTATATTTCGGAATTTTTTTTAAAATTATTTTCCAATTATAGTGTAATATTTTTATGCAAAACAAAAAAATCATTCATGGATATAAAAAATATTTACATGTACCTTAATAAGTAATGAATATTTATTGGAATTTAAAAATATTTTAAGACATCATAGATATAATAATGAATAAACATTAAAGTTCCAAATATTTATGAATTATGTATCATTATTTGAGTTTTTGTAAATTAACATTCTATTTACAAAGAAATAATAATTACATTATCACAAATTCATATTTCAAAATTTCCTTAAATTCTATTTTGAAATTTTATTTTAATATTTGTATGCACAAAAGAAAATCATCATATATAAGCATTCATTTCCACAAATAAAATTTACATGTAGTTTAATGTTTAATGATTTTTTATTACAATTTAAAGAAAATATTGAGATATCATGTCTATAAAGATTAATAAACATTAAAGTTCCACAAAAAATATTAAGTATGTACCATTATTTGTTATGTTGTAAATTAAAATCCAATTTACAAATATATAATAATTAGGTGCATTGAACATGCATATTATTACAAATTTATATTTCAAAATATCCTTAAATTTCCTTCAATCAAAATTTATTATATGTGTGCACAAAAAATATTTACATCATACATAACCATTCATTTATACAAAGATAATTTACATATACTTTAATTTAATGATGAAGGTAGATAATTTGCTTTGTTTTATTCTATCATGTTGAAATTTCCTAAACCAAATTACTTCATATAATGTTATTGATATCTTTGAAAACCTAACAATGAATAAGGGTGCACTGACTTGGGTTGAAAAGTTTTGGAGCTACAATGCAAAGGTTATTGATTATCGAACCATTTTAAAATAAAATCTTAAATAGAAATTTTACTCGAATCCAAAGGTGTACTTGGTGTTGTTGGACAATAATCACTAAGTTAGATTTAATGAAATTTATTTCATAATTTTCATATTTAAAGTGTGGAAGATATTGAATTTTGAATGAATTTTGTTGTTGAAAATTCAAAAAAATTACAACAAATTGGGTTTAGAAGGGACAATGAGTTGAATGTGTTCACATTTGGGGCCAACAACACATGTTACCTTATTTATCCATGAAGGAAGGTAGTTTGTTTTGTTTTGTCATAATGATATCTACCAAACCACAATGTTTTAGGTTATGCAATGGAACTTGTCATCAAAAAGTTCTCAATGAATAGGGGTGCAATGACTTGGTTTATAACGTTTGGAGCTACAATGTGGAATCTATTGATTATTGATCCATTTTTTCATTCAATTTTTTGAAAAACCAAGATTGAAAACTATATTGGAACTAGGGGGTGTTATTGGTATTATTGGAAAGCCTTCACTAAGATCAATTTAATAAAGTTGAATTTGTAATTTTGAGACCTAAAATGTGAACAACATTATTGAATTTTTGGTGGGTACGTATTGTTGTTGGAAATTCAAACAAATTGCAAAAAGGGTTTGGACAGAATATTCAATGGAATGCATTCAAACTTGGCCAATGACATAAAGTACATTAGTATTTAATGAATTTTTATCATAATTTTAAACAAATATTAAGATTTCATGTGTATAAAAATGAATAAACATTATAGTTGCACAATATCATTAATTATGTGTCATTACTTGATATGTTGTAATGATTTACATAGAAACAATAAATTACATGTGTATTGAACCAAAACATTAGTACTAACATTTTTTTAAAAATTAAAACTTTATTTTGAAATTAAAGTTTAATATTTATATGCACAAAAAAATATTCGTTTATACAAATACTATTTACAAGTAATTTAATGTTATCACGATTTTAAATAAATATTACAATATTATATATATATAATTAAAGTTGTTTTTTAATTGTTTAACGTAGTTGAAATAAATAATTGCAAATAAAATTGTGTTTCATCCATTTTTTTAATACATTTTATCATCCAAAATAGTTGAACATTAGTCAATGTCTTGACTATGTGCCAACTAAAGAACTTTAGATGCCAAGAATATTTCAAAAAGACCCTTTAGTTGAAACATGCTTCACATTGTTTACCAACATAGTTGGAAGTTCAACTTGGAGACATTGTTGATGCCAAGAATATTTGGCAAATGACCACATAGTTGAGAAATCCTTTCAACTATATACCAATATAGTAAATGAATCAACTTAATTGGTAATTGCCATACTTCTATTTAAAAATTTAAAAAATTCAATTGAAACACAGTTGCAAATGACATGTAGTTGAAAAAAAATTATTAAAAAAGGGAGGTTTTCAACTAGTGACATGTAAAACACTAACAAAACTCAAACTACCTACAAATCTTAAATTAACATGTAAACAAATTACTCAAAATTTGAAGGAAGTTGGCTGAATAAAAATGATTCATTTTTCATAAATGAATGTTGAAACACAAAGTGAAATCCCAAAAGCTCCTAGATAGGTTTGTACTCCTAGTCTTATATTAATTATTTGAAAATACAAAAATCATAATTGGCCATTATAAACAATCATTAGTTAATACCTAAACTAACAATCCAAAATTTCAAAAAACTACACCATGTTTAACTACATGTTCAACTACTAGTTCTACCAAGTATAGTTTTTGCAGATCATGTAATGATTAGCTTGTCAACCTACCTTTTTAACCCAATATAAGATTACCTACCATGTTTAGTGGTTAGTTCAATATTACAAGTTAAGTTAAATAACAAGTTAAAACATTTGTTAGGTTTAACAACATGCTTACATTTTCAACCTATTAAGTCACCTATTGCCAACTATGGGTAGCAAGTTCCCATGAGAGGTACACTTGGCCAAACATTTTGATGAAGTGGTTGTTTTTGTTGAACAACAGGGTTGTGATTACTTCCACTAGTTCTACAAGTTGTTGAAAACTCAATCTATGTGAAGGTCTTTGCTCCAAGTTACATAGCTATTCCAACCGGGTTAAGTTGGTTGCGCTCCAAGTATGAATCTACTGTAGCTAGATTCAAAACATGAACCAATTTAGATGTATAATAACCAACAATTAGTGTTAAGTGAGAGGGCATAATTGTTATAGGAATGTAGTAACCAAGTGTTGCAAATTGCCATTTCTATCGTATAGAGGTCATTTCATCAACATGTCAAACATGTTTGGTGTTTTGTCCATTTGGTTATGCATTCGACCTCTATTGTTGGGACAACTGTTAGGGTGTCAAAAAGCATTATGGTTTCTTGTTTATTCATAAAAAATAACAATTCTCAAGCTTGCATTTTAAAAATAAAAAAAGAAAAAACTTCACGAAAAATTCAAAGTAAAACATGATTCAAAATTCAAAAACTCTTCAGGAGTTACAAAAAATATGAAAAAATGTCTTTGAGTCTTTTTAATTATACCAACTCATAGTGTTGTTGTAACTTAAATAATCGCTAGCCAGTATAAACTTCAAAATCAAAATAACAAGTTACTGGTCACAAGTTCAAATCAACCCATTCTCTTAATCAACAAATTATTGTAACAAACCAGTTAAAAGTTCTTATAGCATATCGGTTAATTTGTGACTTGTTAACCAAAAACTAAAATAACCTTAGGTCACATTACCTCACTAATTACTAATAGTTGGTTGAACTAGTTATTATATACATATTGAAAAATTGGGTTAACAACTACAAGGCTATTAGTCACAAAATGTCATTTACAACTAAGAAGTAATCACAAACACTAGTTGTAAAATTGAGTTTTTCTTCTAGTGAAATAAGATATTTCTTTATTTCAAAATTTGACAATTAAGTGATATTGACCTTCAAAACTTTATGTCCCAAAGTTTTAAAACATCATAAATTTTCATATTCAATTTAAATGGAGTGGCGTAGTCCATACTAAAATCCTTTTAAGATAGACCATTCATTATTTTGTTTGTTTTTTTCATTGTTGAAAGACTTCATGTGCTAGTATCACGTAAATGAATTTTTAAAAATGATATTCAATAATATTTTAAAATTATGCGTAACAATGATTTATAAGTTGTTAATATGACAATCCATGTGGTGCATTGTAGTTTGCCACTATTGAAGGAAGATACAACATGTGAGTGAATGTAAAGTGCAAACACAAAGACAAAAAACCTAGAGAATTAAAGCACACCCTTTAAAAGTCAACGCACACAAATGCAAAAACTAAAACCAAACCCTCACACATATTCAAAGAGCAATGCAAGAATGTCACAAGGAGACTATAAAATTAAAAAACAAAGTGTGCAAGTAAAAAACAATGGTGCCACCAAAGATGAAAACAATTTCATTATGTACTTTGTGCACATTGCATAATCTTCACATTTATCTACCACCATGTGTGAATGTTATAAACATGTGGTAGGTTTGGTAGCTACAAAGTAATGTTTAAGTGCTTGGTGTGAACCACTTTTGATGATAGTTATCATCACAATTGATGGTAGTTTATGCAAAAATAATGACACCTAAAAAAAAATTAAAATCAATGTTGGGGAGGTTACTGTTGGGGTCCCTAACACCATGTGTGAATCTACCTATAGTCCCAAAAACCTTCCTTCATCAATTCTTAGCATACTAAGATTTGTGCATTGAACCTTTCATTTACATGATTATTTCATCACTATCCAAAGCCGTCCATGTTTTCATGTATGAACATATGATCCCATCCAAGATCCTTGGTGTGGAACACCTAGACATTGGATGGTCCACGAAAAATAGTGGCATAGATGGGTGTGCATTTTAGTACCCGTGTTAAAAAAAATTGTGACAAGAAATTATCCTTCAATTAGTTTTATCAACTAAATGAAAAAAATCGTACATAAGAATAAACTATTTTTTATTTTGATTAAATGACATGGTTTGTTAATTGAATATAAGTATATATCATATCATTGATTAATGTTTGGCACAAAGTAATTCACAAAAGGTCTTACGAAAAAATAATAATAAAACGATTGCATATACATATTGAAATCTTGGGGGCACATTAAGTGTTAAAATTCCACATTACCTACACGAAACAAGGTATTGTTTGGGGGTAGTAGGTGAGTGACCCTTTTTCCCACCCTATTAATACCCAAAATTTTGATATATACATATTTAAACCATCAAAATTTTAATTAATTTTGTTTACATTGAGTTATGATATTGATTAAGAAGACGGAACACATGATAACTCCCACTTTTTGAAGGTTTGAAAGATGCAATGAACAAAATACAACCACTTGTTCCTTTGGATGGATAAATTATAATTCATGCTAGACATGTAACATACATATATGATGTTTTGAATCGTCAACCATTCCACTTCATTAAAAATAAATTAAAAAAAAAAAGATTCAATGAATATATGTTTTTAATATAAACATGTTATGCTTGCACTATTGCAATCAAGATTTCCACGTAGTTCATTTATTAGTACTAATTTCATCCATTAACCTATTAATTGAATCTATTGACAATTAAAAATTTATTTTTTAATACATATATATTGGGATTAATGCATACCTATATTAATTATAAACTTTTATCATAATGAAACAACCCTATTATAAAATTGAATTAAAAACAAATATATGACACTTCATATTTTTATTCATGTAGTTTTTGAATTCAAAGAAGAATGTCATCCTAGGGTTAAAATATTTGAAAATGCATGCATGGACTTATTGTAGCCAAAACTTAGGGTATTCATTTCTAGGACACCACCACATATATAATATATACCACTAACAATGTTAAATTATTCATGTAGACAAAAAAAATATCTCCATAATACTTTTACAACTTGCCTTAATGCATTTATTTATTCAAACTTACAAATCTAACATACATATAGCAAAAAAATTACATTTAAATTCCATGTAATTTTTTTGCTTCACATACATATTTATTAGAGAAATGGGAGGATCGTGTTTTATTATGTGCCATATTTGGTTCCTCTCTCAAGCCCAATTCCTAATTCAACACCCACATTTCAAATAGACATAAATTCACAACAAGATATGCACCCAAATTCCCATCATTTCCATATCACTTCAATGCGTGTTGAAATTTTGTATATGCCAAATACCATCCCACAATTGTTCAAGATAAAAACTCCCCATCTGCATTGGAACCTTTAGGGATATCTATAGTTATCATTTGATATTCCCCATCTTTAAATTGTCATGTAACAACACATTCTATAAGAAGAATAATGCAACAGAGATCTATTCTTAAATATAGAACAACAGTGAAGAGAATGCTAACACATATGCACTACGATCATCCTAATAACACTTATCTTTATTCCTCTTTTCTCAATACAAATTGTTTATGGACTTAGCTCTACTTCTCTCTACCAAACACCACCACCATAATCTCCATTTTTCTGCCTTTGTCCCTCCATCTTCTCACCATTGCAACATCAACACACAAGGTGCTCAATAACAACATTGAAAAGAAAAACATTAAAGTTGTGACAAGAAATTTTCCTTGGATGAGTCTTATCAACCAAATGAGAAGAATTTCTTTTGCATTCTGATTAAATAAAGCTAGAACTGGAGGTCATTGAGAGCCTTTTCTCACAGCCTTTTCTTGCAAGTCAGCTAAGCTACAGGTGCTTGTGTTGATAAGTTCAATAGGCCACATTGACAAAAGATTAGAACCATTCATCATGACATAAGCTTGAGTTGACATTCATCTGTAGTAACAGGAGTGGATTATTTTGACTCATATTAATTAGTTGTGGGGACCCCAATTTTATTTTATTTTCTTTTGTGATATTATCTTTGATTGGCCCATCACAGAAAAATTAATTGAGATTTGGACAGTCCCAAAATAGATATGTTCTAATCTCCTCCTTTGGGCTGGTTACAGGTTACCCTAGAACTTAGGGCAAAGGATATGGGGTTAAGTGAAGAGCTATTGGGAACATGTTGGGGATCACCTTGGGAACTTGGGGGAAATGTTAAAAACCCATTGAGAACTTGTTAAAAAAAAGTGACAACTTCATTGGAACACATTGGGAACAACAAAAATCCAACACCCCAACCCTCCCCCTAAAAGGAAAAACACCTAGGCCCCGTGGGTGCATGCTGCCTCACCTCATCTATTGTAAGAATTGTTTTTCTACATGTGCTTTGTGCCACTTTCAGCTTAGGCTAATGGTAGGAGCATGAACTACGGGTATTATATCTGAACAAGGGTATGAAAATGTTAAGAAATAGATCAATCTTATATATAAATTCACTTAGTGCGTCTGTCAGTGCGTGACGCAATAGTTTTGCGTTTTAATCCGTCGGCAGAACCGGCTCAGACAGTCAGTCGGAAAATGGGATTCAGAACCAGGCAGCGAGCGCACGAGAGATCCCGGAAGAAAGAGAGAGAGAGATTGGGTTGTCTGTCTGTGACGTGACAATTCTGGCTTCGCATTCTACGGCAGAACCGGCCTTTGTAAATGGCGCTGCCCAAGGTTAATACGAGGGTTTTTTTCCCGCCCTTTTCCGGCGGGCTGCCCAGGGTTAATACCAGGGGTTTTTTTTTCCTCACCCTTTTCCGGCGGGCTGCCCAGGGTTAATACCTGGGTTTTTTTTTTCCGCCCTTTTCCAGCGGGCTGCCCAGGGTTAATGCCTGGGGTTTTTTTTTTTTTTTTCCCCGCCCTTTTCCGGCGGGTTCGCTGTGTAGGCAGGTATGTTCTTCCATACCCATATTTGATTCTGCTAATTATACCCGGAACTATGGTTCTGAATTTTTCAAATACACAAAACAGAGGGGTATGTAATACCCCCCCCCCCCCACCACCACCCTTTCCCCACATTGCATTAATTAGCACTAAATGATGAAGATCCTACTCAGGCTATAGCATTTTAAAAAATAAAAAATATGGCGAAAACAATGCAGGGCCACCTCACAGTGACCGAAGGTCGCGGGTACCCACTAGTCAAAAAGAAAACTTTGAGATTTGTTGGAGTTGCCGTGAGAAGAGCCACCTATCAATGTTTTCTTTCAATTTTCTGAAGGAGCCAGGTTCCCAACTATCCCTTGGACTTAACTGGCAACAATATTTGAAGGAACTGGCAACATCTGAAAACTGTATCCAGTAGACATAAATGTGTCGACACCTTCCCTAAACAGAACAGTTTTTAGGGGATTTTGAATGATTAACCCCCTCTTTTTCCCTTTGTTATGGTATCTGCCCTTTAAAAAAAAGAGTAGAATTCTGATTATAACTTGCAGAAAGAAAAACACAGGCTCCTATTCCAGAAGTGCAGGATTAACCATTTCACGGCACAAATATCTAGTGTATCTAGATCCCAAATAAGAAATATTTCTGAAGATTTATCAAAGTCTCAGCCAAGTTTTGAAAAGAAAACTTGATGAGTTTTAAGCAATAGAAAGGTTGATCTTCCAACCTTTCCAAATTTTGCATAGCACTTCACCTACCTCCCTGGTGTCGACTATCTCAAATCTTGTATCTATATAACACATTTCATCCTAAAGCATAAAATACCCTTCTCCCAGGGCCTTTTTTACCTTAAAGAATGACTCAACCGCTATGTAAGAGGTGGTGTTTGCATATTTGTAAAGGATTCAGAGAAAATTTGTAGTGTATGTGGAGGGCACCTTATATCCATAAATTTCCCTCCTACAAATTGGGAGGGATATTATGCCTACTCCTCAAGGGTGGGAGGAAAATGATGCCTACTTATACGTATAAGAACTCTCCCACTATTGAGGAGTAGGCATAAGAACCCTCCCATTCATACGCATTATGATCTACATAGGTTTGGTTCATGATAAATTTTGCCTCGAGCTTTACAATAGTGAAAGCCCAGCATGGGCTGGGCTCGACTCGGCTATGGCTTAGTCCTAGGCCTCTTATTTTGAGAATGTCCCCCACCCTAGGGCTTTACCCTACACATAAACAACAGGCAAATTTTTTCCTTGGTATTTCTGTAGCGATTGTAATATGAAATCTTTGTCAGGTATCTAAGATCTTCTGCAGCATTACTGATTTCCCACGCTGGAAAGTTGGTACGGCAGGGTTTTCCTTTCAAGCTCTTCTTTCCAGCGTTAAAGATTTTAGTGAAAAGATCCAGTACGACTCTGCTGTTCCCTTGTAATAGCATTGCTGTACTGGCATTGTTGTACTGACAGTACCGTACTCGCATTGTCGTATGAGCTCTCCAGCAAGGAAGGGGGGCAAAGGACATGCATTCAATTTAGCAACATGAACCATAAAGAAAAAGACAGACCAAAAGCATTGTCCAGAAGGATGGCCCACTCGGTCCTTCTGGGTTTCGCAATCCATTGTCACCAGGCCGCACCTCAAAATATGGAAGGTCCTCGAGAACTGCCCTGTTACTCTAGAAGTGCCTACTGTAGGACCCGTAGGCACTTTATTCGGTACCAGCGGCCCTCTTTTGCAGAATTGACAAGTTTTGTCAGCGGCCCTCTTCGGATTTGTTCAGCGAGACTACATTCCGTGGTTCATGCAAAATGTACAATACTGACCTAATTCTTTTCTTTAAATTTGCAGGTACTTCGCTTGGCAGGACTTTCAAGTAGGCTGGGATGTACAGCACTAATCTATAAGCTCCTTCCAACAGGTTACTTTCAAATTCAGTTCTGTTTCGGGAAGGGAAGGGCATCATGAAAGGGTGTTTATCACACTCGTTTATTTGTTGACGTTGTTCTCACATCGCCGCATTTTATTTTTGTGCCGCTCTAAACGCCTATGACACCTACACATGCAAAACCACACACTTGGTGATGCTTTGGCATTCAAACTTGCCTCACTACCTTGGGCTAACCCCGACCTTTAGATGGATGGGACTAATACTTGTTGCGGACTTCCCAAATGGTCCAAGGTCTTGTTGCTCGAGATTACCAACTCACGTCTTCCAGCCGAACTGCAAACTTTGCCTAGTTTGAGGATTTAATGTGTCATGGCTAATGTTCTAGGTTCCCTTCCTCAAACCCTCACTTGCCAACACTTGTTGTGAATATGTCAAATTGGGAATTGAAATCGACCCAACACTTAAATTCAGTACCCAAGCCACCATGGGGGCCACCTCATGGTGGTTTAGACTTGGGCCCTGACTAAGCAAGCCCCCAGACTTGAAGGTTCGCCTAAAAGGGCATGTCACTCTCCCCCACTTTAAAAATGTCAACATCCATGTTGACGTTTCTCCAAGGTGATCGCCCTAGGCGCTTCCACCATCTATTCTTTTGACCCCTTCTTGGATTAGCTACTTCTTGATCAACGAAGTGCATTCACATTGCGTCTTTGTGTTTTCAGTGCATAAGGTTTTACTAGGTGTGTCTTTCGTTTTCACCCAATGTGTTCACATAACATCTTCCATCAAATCCCCTTATTTGACCATCATCTCTTTCATCTTTGAAGCTTGTTTCGAGTTTTAGTTTAAGAGTTCCAACCACCATGCTAGATGAAGGTTTGTAAACATGCCAACAAATGGTCTTGGATCGGGCTTTAAAATCCAAATCCCTTTACCCAACTAGGACATGAATTGTGAATTCATGCATAGGACCGTTTAACTTCTCCATTTAAGGATGTGCCATTTTTTTTGCATGCACCACCACCCTAATCTTGCCTAATCAAACCTTGAATTTTTTAAATTCAAATTCAATCCCATGTCCATTTCTGTTGGTTACCATTCCCTTGCGTATCTTAACCACTAGCTCCCAGTGAACCTTAACCTTTTTATAGTCAACCACGTTTGCAAAAACTCTTAGCCCTCATTTAGTCAATAGTTAATTTTGTGGGTGTTCTCCTCCACTTAAAAGGTTGATGTCCTCATCAACATTTAGGCCGTTGGAAAGTGGGTCTTTCTTTTTCTTTTGAATCCTTTCACTCCAAGTTCATGACCCCATTCTTGCTTAAACTTATTTGCCATTTTTAGGAAGTGGTCTAGGTGAGCAAACTTCATCAATATTGCCTTTTTATGATGGCAACCCGTGTATTTCACTATATATTCCTTGCCTTTGAAACATGTTTGTTTTATACGAAATATGTTTTCGATTCAGTGGCTAGCCTATGTTCAATGGTGGTAGATGTGGATTTAATTCCTTTATAACCACTCCACATTGATTGTAACAACAAATTTGCACTACAAATATACATTCATTCATAATTTTACACTGATTTTAAACACACGTCTATTTACAATCCATCGAAACACCATATTCATGATTATTTTTGTCGCAACCCCACTTTGGGTGAAGTGGGAGGATGAAACTCCCACTCCCAAAGTTGGAGAGTTGGAGTCCTCTGAGACTCCCAAATGTTTAGACTGCAACAAAAGAGGGAAAAACACTTCGCATTGATGTGTTCTTGGTGCCATTTGAAAAGTTTTGAAGTTTAAATGTCTGAAATGCCCTCGCATTGGTCATTTGGACATTTGCAGCCCAAGTTATGGGCAAAAGAAAGGCCGGGAGTCAAATTGACAGTTTGACTCCCGACCACTAAAAGTCGAGAATCGACCTCTTCCTAACCTCCAAATTGAGAGTGCAACACGTCGTTGAAAAAATCTTGACGAAGGCTACAACTTTGGTTTTGACCTCGTTGCAATCAGACTCCGTAGTCGGGAGTTATGAGCTCCCAAAGTCTTGGGACTCCAACCGGGACAGTTTCGGGACAATTTCGGGACTCCAACTTGGGAGTCCCGAGAAAAAAGTGCCATTTGGATGTAGTCCCCGTGGAGTGGCATAGAGAATACTATATGGGGGAAGGTGGTGGCTTCCCCCGAGTCCGGGCCGTGGTGAGTCTTCTGTGTCAAAGTGCCCGTGGCTTGTCCCAACACCTAAGGGTGTCCCGAATGTGATCTAACCCCCATGTGGTGGGTTTTTGGATGCAGATTCAAGCTTGATCTTCTAGTCCCTCTTCCTAGTCTAATCTCGGGACTTGTAGCACGCCCCTCTACCCTCTATGGTGCTGGAAGTCGGGAGCGCCCTCCTAGTCCCAACTTTCCACAACTCTACATAGTTGAACCCTCAAGTGGGTTCAACAAGGGACTTAGGAGTGCGTCAATTTTTAATAATCAAAATTTGTAATCCAAAATATTATGTAAAAAAAACTACAAACATAATTATAATTCATTTTCATGATATTTTTATTACCATAAATGATTCACAAAACGAATTGAATATGGAAATCAATGAAGAAGTTTTTATTTCCTTGTTTACTAAAAACTTCAACAAAATTACAACAAAATTTCATGTTTTATTGAAGTGTGATCAAACAACAAATCAAATCTATAATATTAAACAATAGGAGTTTTTTTTTTTACAAAGTACCTACATTCCTATTCCTATTCCAAAATTATGTGTCTATGAATGTCCTCCACTTTCCCAAAACTCTCACTCTTGGGCAATCCCCAAGTCACCATAAACATGAACAACAAAAGTCAACAAGAATTCAAAATTCAAACCCCCAATTATCTAGTGCCCTCTCTTCCTTTGTGAGATCCCACACATTGTGTGCAAGATGCCTTGGCCCTTGCTCGAATGAACCACCCAAGACCCAACATCTTTCAAAAAGGCAAATATTCTATTAGTAACATTACCCTTGTGGTGGAACTTTTTTCAAGAGCCAAAATTAGGATTTTCGTTCAACAATATTAAAAAATATAGGCATAAGCTAGTTAAGCTAATAAAGCCTCAAAGACAAAAAAACAAGGTTTTTTTTAAAAGCAAAGCTCGAGCTCCTAACCTACACTTTAAAAAGACTCAAGAAAATATCTTTATCAAATTCAATGAAATCAATTATTTCAAGATTACGGGAAATGGCTCATTGCAAATAGCTAAAAACTACAAAAATGTTATTCCTATCCATAATACCTTGTAAGCCCCAAAAACTATGTAATATGCCTACTCCTTAACGTATGGCATCTATTTTCGACCACACCTTTTAATTCTGGTTTGGTTTTTGGTCATCTCGTAGAAATAATTTGAATTTTGAAACATGAAAGGTAACGTGTGCCACAAAATTAGTTGGCTACTTTAGGGTGTACACATCATGATGCAACTTATGTAAAATCTCATAAAACATCATTTATTTGGCAATGAAACGTGGTGCAAGTCCACCAGGCATCTTCAAATCTCATATGTTCAACCACACATGTTGTCTAACCTCAAACTAAACATGCTTTTATGTTTTGTTGACATGCTTTTCATATTGCTTTTGAGCTTGTTCTAAGAGGTTTTTGGTTCGAGTTTACTTTTCCTTACTCCCCTTGACCATCTCCATAGCCTCATTGGAGTGACCTCTACATCCCATGGGAATGGTTTAAGTCCATCAATTTATCAATTTCCTTTCCTAACACTAACTCAAATAGAGACATTTTTGTTGTTGAATGTGTTGTGGAATTATAATAGAACTTTGCTAGGCCTAGATGTTCACCTTAATCCTTTTGATAAGTGCCAACATAGTTTTTAAGGTATTGAATTAACACCACATTAACCCTTTTTGTTTGGCCATCGGTTTGTGGGTGGAATGTCATACTAAACAATAATTTTGTTACCACCATTTAGAACAAATGTTTATAGAAGCCTACCATAAACTTAATATCTTTGTCACTAACAATAAATTGGGGCATCCCATGATGCTTGACCCACATATTGAAAAAATAACTTAGTCGAATCAAAAGTTGTTGCAATCGTCTTAGTTAGAGCCATTTTAGCCAACTTGGATAATTGATCGATTACCACAAGAATGGCATCCATCCCATTCCACTTGGGTAGTTTGGTTAGGAGGTCCATGGAAACACTTTCCCATGGCTCATTTGGAATTAATAAAGGTCTATATAGCCCATATTTCTTTTTGTATGTAGACTTTGTACTTTGACACATAACACAAGTGCACACAAAATGCTCTACCACCTACTTCATTTTGGGCCTATAAAATCTCTTTCCTACAACCATTCTTGTGGTTCTTTCCCCGTAGTGTTTCACCATGTGCACATTATGTTCTTTTGCATGATTTTCATACATAATTTCCATGTTGACACATAGATTCGGATTGCTTCCATCTTAGTGGCCCTTCTTTTAAAATGGTGCCTTTCACCTTTCATCGTTTGTGCAACTTTTTAAAGTAACGTTGGGTGAAAAATCTTGCATATAGGCTTCCCTTATCTTCCATTCTAAGCTACTTTCACATTCAAAGATGGCCCTAAATGTTTGGGTCTTGGTCATTGGTCTTTCCAATTGGAATTCATTTTTCCTAGTTAATGCATCATGGACTACACTATCCTATCTTAGCTTGTGGATTAACTCCACACCCAACAATGCCAATGTGTCATGCCATCTTAGTTGTTTTGTTGAAACCCTTGGTTGCGTTTCAAAATACTACAAAAAGAGGTTATATATGTAAACCTTGGATTTATGTGTCCCCAAATAGTGTTGCCAATCTTTCAAGCAATACATGATGACATACAACTCTTTCTCGTGAGTTGGTCATCATAGTTGAACCCCACAAAGCTTCTTGCTCTCAAATGCAATTAGGTGCCCATCTTGCATGAGCACCCCACCGAGAGTGAAATTGCTTACATTGATGTGGATTTCAAACAATTTAGTGAAGCCCAAATTTTTTTTTTACAGGGGTAGATGAAAGTTTATCCTTCCAGTCTTCAAATGTTTTCTACTGCTCTTCCTTCCATCTAAAGGATAAATCCTTTTTAAGGAGGTCTAGAAGCGATTTCATCAGTTACAAAAAACCTTTTATAAACTTCCGATAAAAATTAGCCAAGCCTACGAAGGATCAAATTCCTTTATCTTTGATTAGTCTTTTTTAGTCTTGTTTGGTTTCCAACTTCATAGGGTCCAGTTTCACCCCTTCTCATGACAATATATACCCAAAGAAGTCCATCTATTATTGGGCAAACTCACTCTTCACCTTGATGGCAAAGAGTTGGTTCTTTCGGAACATATTCAAAACATGTTTTAAGTGTTTTGCATGCTCCTTTGCTTTTTGGAGTACACCAATATATCATCAATATAAATGATCATGAATTCATCCAATTTTTCATGGAAAATAGAGTTCATGAGGGTCATGAATGTTGACAAAACATTACACAACCTTAATGGCATCACCAAGAACTCATAGGAGCCATACTTGGTCTTCATTGCCGTTTTTTCTACATCCTCATCCGCAATGTGAATATGATAATACCCCAACAAATGAAATTAATTCAATTGAAGTACATGGCCCCATTGAGCTAATATAATATATCATCAATGTAAAGCATATGATAGCTGTTATTTATTGTTATTTTATTCAAGGCACAATAGTTAATACACATTTTCAACTTGTCATCCTTTTATCCACAAACTAAACATGTGCCCCATAGGGTGACTTGTTTTACTAAATATACCCTTAATTAAGAAGTTTATTTAATTACTTAAAATAAAATTCCAGTTCCTTTTGGTTTAACTTATAAGGTGCCTTGGATTGTAGAACCAATCCAAGCACCAATTCTATTTGATGGTCAACCTCTATATAAATTGGAAGGGCACCAAGGAGTTTGTTTATTAGAACTTCCAAAAATTTATTGAGTGAATAAAAAATACAAGCAAGGGGTGGCCTTGCCCCTTGTGGCTCAAGTTGCCCCTAGGACATTCTCAAAGACATAAAAATAAAATAATTAAACAATTTTAATTCAATAATTAAGCAACCAAGTTCATTATCATTTTTGCCAATGCATAATTATAATTTGCATCTAAGTTCATTAACTTAGAGCCACATTTGGCACATACTCTTAACCTACCTTCGTTGTGAAAGATGTCTATTTTGTAGGCATCCAAAAATGTGTTTCTTAAAATTACATCAATGAACCCATGTTCAATTCGTCCATTCCCTTCCTTTGTTTAATAGGGGAAGGAGTTTTCTCAACACCCCCTCGAGCTCCTTGATGGATTCAACTACGAACCCAAAGGTGAAGAAAATGGAAGGAGAAGGAGTTGGGGCGCGCTCCTTGGCTCGTAGCACTTCGGGGGTAGAAGGGCGTGTTGGAGCTTCAGGATGGGACTAGGAAGATTGACAAGTAATTCAATCACTCACACAAACTTGCACAAACCAAACAACAAGGTGGTTAGTGCATAGTTGAAGCACCTCAGTGCACATACGAACCGTGGGCAAACATGAATTCAAAAAATTCACCATGGCCCAAACTTGGGGGAAGCCACCACCTTCCCCCTTATAGGATACTTTGTGCATGGCTGCGGGACTAACACCCAAATGCTATTTTTGTCCTAAGACTCCTAAGTGGGAGTCTCGTAATTCTCACATTTGGATTTTCGCAACTTTGGGGGCTTATAATTTTGTGTGCAGACCTTCGATGGAAATGAGGTTTAAAGCAAAGTTGTAGCCCTTGTCAAGAGCTTTTCAATGGTATGTGGCACACCACCTGCACATAAAGAAATCAAGCGATTCCTGACTTTTAATGGTTGAAAGTCAAATTGCCAAATTGACTCCTGACCCTTTTTTTGGCCATAATTTGTGTTTTAAGTGTATGTTTTAGACATTTATGTTCCAAAAAATTTCCAATGATATAAGAAACGCTTCAATCTAATGAGTTTTGATCCTTACAATCGTTTTTTAAAAATTCAGGAGTCCATTGAACTTTCAACTCCCAAAGTGGGAACTCATTTGGGAGTGTGAAGGTTCATTCCTTCACATTTTCCTACACTCTTGGGAGCATGAGATGTGACTATTAGGCTTCCCCTATTGGCCTGCAACCTTGCAAGGCCTTATTTTGGTCGTGAGCCCAAGGTTGGGGTTACAACATTTCTCATGGGCCTTTTTTTTACTCATCCCGCTTCATCCTTCCCCATTTGCTTTTTCTTGGATTTTCGTGGGGTAGTTTGTGCCGCCTTCCCCACCATGTCTTTTAAACTTTGGGCTTCTTCATCATGAAGCTCCCCACCAACCATGGTTTGGGTTGCAATTACCAGCTCCCCGATAACGACATCCTAAACCTTTTTCCTTTTTGGTTTTATCCTTATTCTTGGCCTTGGGTTCCACCACAACCTATGTGTTGGGCAACGGATCATTTGAAGCCATTTGCCTTCAAATGTTCACCTCCCCCATATGCTTTAAAAAAATTCACACTTGACCTTAGGAGCTTGTTTGATACAACCTATCACACTCGTTTATGCCTTGGCACCATTCCCACATCACCCCATTCTATTTTTGTGATGTTTTAAAATGCCTACACCTTATACATTTGGTGAAATTGTGGCATTCCAACTTGCCTCACTACCTTGGGTTAACCTTGACATTTAGACAAGTGGGACTAATGCCCATTACAGATTTCCCAAGCAGTCCCAAGGCCTCATTGCCTGAGATTAATGACTCTTGTTTTTCGACCTAATTGCAACCTTTGCCCAGTTCAAAGACTTAGTGCGTTTTGGCCAATGCCCTTGGCTCCCTTCTTCAGACCTTCACTTGTTGGCATCTATGCAACTCATGAATATTTCAAACCATGAGTTGAACCTAACCCAACACTTATACTCGTAACCCAAGCCGCCACAAGGGCCGCCCCATGGTGGTTCGAACTTGGGCCTTAACTAGGCGAGCCCACACACTTGAAGGTCCGCCTGTAAGGCCAAATCAATGTTCCTTTGTTTGAAAGGCCCAAGAACATCATTTCCCATTTACTCAATTTAGATATCTACAACACTATGACTTTCATGTTGGGTAAAGCCCTAGGTGTTGGGACAAGACAATAGTAGAATTTGGGTCCTAATTTTTGTAATGTTCCCCCACCTTTGGACTTTACCCATCATAAACCACAAGGCAAAATTGAGAGGGGGATCATTTTTGTGCCTACAACTTAAGATTGGGATTTCAATAGAAGATTCCTCATATCCTTTCAAAATTTTAGTATTTTTCCACCTACTCCTAAAAACAATCCACTTTTTTAAAGTGGATATTTAGAATTGTAAGGTGCCTTCCAAATAAAATTAAGAAATTTTTTTGATGGTTTTATGACACAAAGAATGACACCTTGGATGAACTAGCGCTTGCACTTGTACCATGTAAAAATCGTGAAGTTTTAAAGTTTTTTTAAAATTATATATATATAGGTGAAAATACACTACCCCCCCCCCCCCCCCCAAATTATAGTCATTCGTATAATATTTTCGCAATTAATTTTTTTGGTAATGTATGGACACCACATTTTGGATTATTTTTGCTTGTTTTAAGTGTATTTGGTTAGTTTTAGACTTCATCTAATCAATTAAAAAAAAATCAACAAACATTGAAAAAATTGAATGTATGGAGTAAATTCGTGACAAAATGATACCCATCACAAAGTTTGAAAATTTGAATATATACTTCAAAACTAAGGTTGTGGGTTGAATTATTGGGTGAAATTGTCTATGGTGTATGATACTGATATAATTCAATTAAATCTAGGACAATTTAAAAACTTAAAGTTTTTGGATGAAATTTCATTCAAGAAATGTGTTTCTTTTGCATTTGTTTAATAATGAATGCATAATAATATGTTTTTTTAGGAAAAAACCATTGCCATATCAAAAAGGAGGAGACTTCATAGATGGGCATTGCATTATTTTTTCAATATTCTTTTGTTTGGTAATGTTTCATTGATCATAAACAAGAAGCCCTATGGCCACTGAAAATTTGTAAGTTATATATTCTATGTACATTGATTTTATCCAATCCTCCTCATCTAACCATTGGATCAAAATGAACTTTGAGTTAAAAATAGTTGTTGTGCAAATTTTAAAGTTTTGTACTTATGTTTAGGATAACCAAAAGATGCCATCAACATTTTAGCTTATTATGTACTATAATACTTGTTATATATCATGACCTTTTTTGAACAAAAGTGGCTCACCCTTAATGTGATTTCACCCATATATATATATATATATAATCTTTATATTAATTTATGATTTCCCAGTTCAAATATAACATTCTACAAATTAAATATAACGTTGATGAGACATTATTACTTTTAAAGCATGCCCAATGGATTCACTTTAAACATGGTATGTAAACATAAGTTGGAGCATTACTTGCCAACCTATTCAAATAGTGTGACCATTATGAAAAACCTTGCCCACTTAAGAGTTAGTATCAAAGCCTTGCATATACAAATTTGGCTCATTACCATGTATATGCATTATCTTTTAATTTTGTACACATATTGTACATTTTAGCATTACTATATCCATTGTCTTCTAATGTTGTACATAAGGAGCTTTGCACAAAAAGAAAGAGGTTTGCACACCAAAAACACACATATTTTTTTGTTCACAAAAAGAACACACACAAAGCAAAATTGTGCTATCATAATTTACCATTCAAATCCTATTTGTAAACAAAATGAAATAAACGAGATAAAATGAAACATCACTGAATGAAAAAAATAAATTTGCTTGCAGTCATTGACCCAAAATTGACATTTGCACCTCACAAAAAACACACAAACAAATTCCAAAATTCAAAAGATGAATGTTATTAAAACAAAATGTTGGCAAGGGTAAAACTTATGGAAATCTCCTACCCTAATTTGCATTCATGTCCTAATGTTGAATTCAAAGTTAAGTTGTGCATAGGAGGTACCTAATAATTGGAAGGGGATGCATAATTTTGCAATTGAGGATTAAAGCCCAATTTACATTAGGAATCAAGGCCAATGTTCAACTTAAATCAAGCATTTCTATTGGTGCAAAAGTGGAAACCAGCCCCAAGGGCTTTACACAAGGAATCAAGGTTGAAACAAAAATAAATATTTTAATATGCCCCAAGTTTATGTTGAACTTTATGGCCTTGTATTGGGCCCAAGGGTGAAAAAAGGATATTGTCAAATTTGGGAAGCCAATTTGCAACCCTTGGGGCCAATGTTCCAACATTTATTAATATCTTGAAGTTAATGTTTTAGCATTTATGAATAAATTTGGGCCACACAACAAGCCGAAAATGTTCAAAGTTGGCCCCAAGTTTTTTTAGCCCTAACTTCTAATGTAAAGGGGGCCTAAGACTTATGTTGGCACCAAAATTGAATTTCAAAGAAGTCATCTCAAAATTCGATAGTGATGGTGAACTTGTGCCAACAACCAAACAATGTCTAAGTTTCACAAGCTCCTCCTATTGACATAATTGTAAGTATTTTATGCCTCTATTGTATTAAAAACACTCTTAGGCATTGAGAATCTTGGCTTTCTTCAAAGTCACCACCACTATGTCCAGGTGAAAGCACATTAAGGAGTAGCACTTTTAGGCACATATGGAAATTCATAATTGCATAAATTAACACTACGAATGTAGTGTGAAGGTAGGATACCTTGAATTACACAAGTCATTTTACAAGTTATCATTATAAATTTATTATTAAAAAATTCAACCCTAAATTACATTATGGAGAATTTAAATTTATAAGATAAGTTTATAAACTATTATTTTCATTAAATAAAAAGATTTAATATGAAAAAAGGATTATTCAAGTACATAAAAAATATTGGTCATCAAAATCCTTCCAAAAAGTCTTCTTTGATATCAATGTTATCACATCATATTATTGTTGAATCATTTATTGATTAAAAACATTATATGAAGGTGCATGGAGTCCATACTCATTAATTATGCATTGTTATAGGTTCTTGAGTACTCTTTTGAAAGTTCATTATATTATGGCTATTCAAAAACTATCTATAAAATTCATACAATGTGATTATATTGTATATAACATTGTAATTTTGAGTCCTTTTTTATTTTAGTTGATTATGTTGAATCACATGGCCGATTACAAATTCCAAAATCTTGCAAAAGTTGCTTTGTGACAACATTTTATGGACAATGTAATGTACTTTCACCCATCCACAATTACTTTCACTTGCATGTTCATGCACAATACAATCTTTCAATAACTTAATCTTTTAATCTTCCTTTGCAACTTTGTTCCCTTGTGGGACTTGGTTTGGAAGCTTCCTTTTGCCTTCATTCAAGGATTCCACAATTTTGCAATCCTTACATACTTCCATTGTGCTAGTCATAGGTAATTTGTGCTTCATGGGAATGCTCTTCTTCAACTCAAGATCAACTCATTTGGCCATGTCTTCCAAAAGTAAAAATGAATGAATGTATGCAAAAGATTGACCTTTGAGGTAGTTGAGCTTGTAGAGCTTGAAGGCTATTTACAAAACATCCTCCAAAGATGTTCCGAATTCATTCGTAGTAAGCATGAAACCATAATGGCCAATGAATTTTGGTATGTTGTGCTTACTAATACCCCATTTTGTCTCTAGACTTTGTGCAAGATAATATCCAAAACCTTGTGGCTTGTGTTTCACATAACGATGCACTCCCAAAAAGCTGAAGATTTTGGCCCATTTCCCTTATTGGATCTTGAGAGATGACAAGAAAGCTTTGGTAGAGCTGGCATATAGTGCCATCACAAAAAATACTCTTCCCCTTGGATTGTAACAATTGCTCATCACTTATGAGAGTCGGTGTGATGGCACTCCTGCCTTCGCTTTGACAAGCCATAATCACTATCATTGATTGTGTGAAGAAAAGGGAACCCAATCTGATAGCAAGCACATCTTTTTTGGGTCATAAACATTTTTTTTGCCAATGCCATTCACAATTTTGCCGAGCTGGCCAACCATTGGGATTCACAGTTTCCGTACTTCTACCAATAGACCATTGACGGCCTTTTTTATGCTTTCTTCTTACTCAAGTAGGTAAAGAAACCAACGTAGGTGCTGATTCAGCAGTGAAAAGGCAAGCAACTTACTGTGGTTCCGGAATCATTGCGACCACTATCTATAAAGTGATTCTTCAGGCAGAAGGCCAGATAATGCATATCCCAAATCCCTTTCGAGTCGTCGACCAGCTAATAGTCGATCAGGTCATCAAGTTATCCAGTCCCACCAGCGGCAAAGACAAAAGAGTGTTGCCGAAAAGTCCATGAGAGGATGGTACTTGTGTTGCCCACTTATTCAATCCAGCTCTTTGGCTATTCACACGTTGTGCCGGCTGCCTTGTTCCACACGGATCACGAATCATGAATCATTACTAAAAGCGCGTTGCCATTTGTTTTTTCTTTTCCTTTTCTTCCATATGCTAGGAATAAGGTAGGTATGGAATTTGGTGGGGATTCCCAATTCATCATTTATTGGGTGAAAATTTGTAAATTAGTTGTAATAACTAACCCGGAAGATTAATAATATAATAATATAAATAATCATATCCTATATGTGATCTAGCCTGCTACACTTCAGTTCCCTAAACGTATATTTAATGTTAATTTCTCTGGCTCACTGTTCCTTTCCAAAGTGCGATAATGACTGCAGACTCTAGATAGTGTTTCCATCATCACTTTCAATAGTGTCCTTTTCTGACATTACTAACACTTTACGAAACAAGGGTTTACAAAATTTAGTAGGGTATCGTACTGCCATCCTCGTATAGCATGCCCTATCATCAGTACCTGTGCTTAGGACTAGACACCTGATCCAGTTTTCCTGCTTTAGCCTATGATGATTCATAGGTTATTATGGGCGAATTAGCACACACCAGTACAATGGTAAAAACCCCAAATTTGTTTGGGTTGATTTTAAGTCAAACATCATAGAAATCACATCTCTAGACTAAATAAGGCCTACTTTACACTAGGAGTAAAGGCCAAGGTTGAACTCAAATCAAGCATTCCTATTGGTGGAATCACTGAAATCAGCCTCAAGGGCTTTACACTGGGAATCAAGGCTGAAAAAGAAAACAATTTTTTAAATCTATCACTTTATGGCCCTGACTTAAAGACCAATCTACCTATCTATCTATCTATTTATTATCCCCTAAACTTACTTACTACGTGATGTGAAAAGTTCATATGTTGTCATCACCACATGCAAATATTGCAAAAACCTTGACAACCTTAAGTTTCTTTTTCAATGCTTGGTGATAATATAAGTTTGACCCCAAATGCATGTATTACACAAAATTATATTCCAATACCTACACTTGGATATATTATAAAATTATCAACCACCTTTTAAGTAAGGCTCAAATGAAAGGTGCATAGCAAAAATGCAATACCTTCATGTTGTTGATAATTCTATCATTAATAATACAATGTCTAAATGACTGTAATATTTTCATATAATATGAAAAACTTAAATTGACTTAAATAATGCAATATTTTCATTGTTAAGTCATTTTCTTGAAATTTCTTATTTTTTGTCAGGCCTTTTTTTTGGGGCTTATTACTATTATTATTCCCCTTTTTTTTCATCATTACTTTTTCTTTTTTTTTCTTTCCATCATGGTTGGTAATATTGCTTTTGGTTCACATGTAAATATTGTAAATTTTTACACCTAGCCATTAAAAACTTGGGGTATTGTAAAAACATGTTTGTCAAAAAAATCCACCCTTTTCTTTCAATGAAATTTAATCATTACAAGAAATTTTGTAATACGTAACCATTCAATTTGCAACTACATACGACTACATGTGACTATTTGAAACTTTATTTTATCAAATTTACAAATAGTCATCATCTTTTAAAAATTTACAACTATTTTTCTGATTATTAAATTACACATCCTTCCATATTGATTATTTTGGGATTTCTCATCCAAGAGTAGGCTCCTATGTTCATTTAATTTCAAAATTAATTGCAATTTGGTTTATTTTTATGGTGTGTTCATACATTTAATATACATTAAAGTTTTGTGCACTCCACTAAGAACATACAATATACATTTTATTCAAGGTATCTTAAACGGATTTGTCCCCATATTGTGATCATTTTGGATTGAAAAGAATTCATTTTGATTTTGTATGGTTCATTTAAAAATATACCATCTTTATTTAAGTATGATTAAATTATAGTAACAAGGTCATATTAATATGATATAATCATTGTATTAGATGAACATTAATTTTGATGAATTATTGTCATAAAATAATTTATTAGTTTAAATAAAGTATGAACTGAATAATTTTACTTAATCAATTAATCATATTTCAATAAATACCAACTAGTTAAATAATCAACTATTATCTATTACTTACTTCAAATTTTAATTAATAATTAAATATTAGATCATAAATTGATGCATTAATTAATTTTTATTTCTGAATTATTCATATTAATTAGTTGATTAATTAAGAATTGTGCAATAATGGTTAGTTAATTATAAATAATTAAATTTCTATCAAATTTTCAATAAGCTTTAAATAAATAATCTATATTTAACATTTATCAATGAATGATTTAGCAAACTTTTATTTAAAAATATTTATTATCTAAGTACTAAAAAATAGATAATTACTTCTGAATTACTAGTGGGATAAATTAATTTGTGTGACTAATTATTCAGATAATAATTATGTAATTATTCCTTTAATTAATTCTGAAATATTTCAATAATTTGATTTAGCTAGTTAATAAAAAAATTATGGTTAATAATTAGTGACTACTAATTAGTATATATTTAGTCAGCCAATGAATAATAAAAAATAATTTTTTCACAAACAAGATTTTCTAATTAGTATTTATGATTAATTAAAACTGATTTAATATTTACTTAGAATTTTAGTAAAATTCATAATAAAATATTATTTAATAAATATTCCTAAAATGTTCAATATTTCTTAACTATAAAGTAGTAATTTATTTATATTACTTTTTATATTATTTTTAAAAACTATGTGATAGTTAATATTTATTAATGAAAATTTATGGATAGTAACTAATAAATATTAATTAGTTAATAGTTAATTTGTTATAAATAAAACAGAATTCTGGTTTCACGAGTTAAATTATTCAGTTAATATTAATGGTTTATTAAAACTGATTTAATATCTATTAATAAAGTTAATAAGTTAGAAGTTTAATAACTTATAGTTAATATTCGTGAATTACCAACTAATAATTTATTTATTTTGTGAGATAGTCAATTAATAACTTTTTTTTTTAATTAATAGATCACTAGCATTTTTAAAAGGTTCATTTTTCAAATGTAAAAATAGTAGTCTTATTTAAGTAATTGAATAACAGAAAATATTATTTTATAAATAATTTCCAAATAATTAAATACGTTGAAAACTTTAATGATTAACTCATGGTTTGATTAATTAATTAGATATTAAATAATTAATTCTTGAAATATTTTATTATTAAATTGTAATTATTACTATGAACCAATTGATTAATTATTGGAAACCATGAAATAATAATAAAATATTTCAAGAAAAATATGTAATAGGTAGTTTTGTAAGTGGATGGTTGGGTAGTTATTTATTTTTTACCTGTTTAGTTGTAGAATTTACAAAACTAAAAACAAACTCAAAGCTTGTGGAAAAATCATTTAAAATTACAATTAAATTTTTGATTAAAATGCAACTAAAAGGTTTAACCTTTTTTTTTGTGTGTGTTATAATGTCATTTTACAAAACATTTAAATAAGATGCCTTCTTTGTTATTTCACATTAAAAATCATGTGCCATTTGTGATAAACTCAAAAAAATTCGCCCTTTAAAGCAAAACATAAAATAAAATAAAATAATTTACATGGTTACTTTTTTAACACCTACCTTTTTACCTTCCTATTTAGGTAGGTAGGTGGGTCAATAAATAAGTAACATAAATTGGTATGCATCCTAGCTAGGTAGGTATTTTTATGCATATAGTTTTACCTACCCCCCTACCTTTACCTACCTATGTAAGTATTTATTTTATTATATTTACAAAATTCAATCAATATCCCCGTGGAAACTTTTAGTTGTGCCACATGTTTCAATTTAAATACATTTAAATTGAATAATCATAATGGATGGGTGAAATCAATGTTTCAATAAAATTTTAATTTTCATCCAAATTATTCCTAATGCCATGTGTCAAATTTTCCTTTGTCTAAGTGTCATCATGTGAAATGTTGAAATTGGACCATGTTGGTTTTCCTCGTTATATATTATACAAAATCATTCATATAAGAAATTCAAGTTTTTCCATGTGGAAAAATTTGATTGGAAAATGTGTTGAAATCTATGGTTAATATTTCATTTATAAAGAAAATTTCCCAAAATTTTACTATGTTGACAAATGGCAATTAATGTTAAGCTTATTTATTCGTTACAAAACAATGATTAATAGTTACAAATGTTATACATTAGTCAAAAGATGTATACGTAACCACATACTTCATCCATGGAAAATGTGTTGACATCATGCCAAGTCATGATTTTTGATTAAATGTTCAATGCAACTTTGTTTATGCAACTAAAAGATTTTTTAATTACAAAGTTGATTGCAACTTTTTTTTTTGTCACAAATAGTAGTCACAATTTGACATTGTTTTTTATTAATGAATGATAATAAAATGAAGGTGTTGCATTTGTGAACACACCAAAAGTATAAAAACATAAATGTAATCATTTGCACTTGCACAATGTAACGATGTGAGGAAATTAAATATTGAAACTATATCTTACAAATCATATAATGATGAAGCAACTAATACTAAAACTACCTTTTTTCTTTTGCCCATCCTCAATGCATGCATGCAAAACACATGTTATTTTCTACAAATTGCATAATAATAAGAGATTATGTATTTTAGGTATTAGGGCTCTCATGTGGTCTCAATGTTTTGCATGCATGTAGTTTTGCTTCATCATAATCATTTATAATGTGAAATGATTCTCCATCAATTATTGTCCAACATTCAAAAAGGATTTTCTTAAAAACTCAACAAAAAAATGAAGAAAGGAAAACATAAAAATAAATTAAAAAAGTAAAAGAGAAGAAAAAAAAGAAAAAGGAAAAAAAAGAAGAATAATATAAGAAACAATATATATATAACAATTGAAAAAACTTAGAATGGGAAATTAGAAAGTGAAATAAAAAATTTAAAGATTTAAAAAATACATTCTTTCCTTTTCTTCTTATTTTGGACCTCATTTTTTGAAAAAACACCTTTTTTTTATGACCTCCTTCTGTTTTAAATTTTAAAAAACCTACATTGTTCCCTTCTCCTTTTTACTTATCCTCTTCCTTTTTAACCTTCTCTCCAAAAAAGCTCTTCTTCTTCATTTGTTTCCTTCTTTTTCATTTTGGCCTACATTTTTTTCAAAAGAACAAAAGGAATCATGTTTTGTCTCTTTTTCATGCTTTTGCTTCTTTTTTACTTGATTACCAAAAACTATTTTTAAAAAATCTTGTGTTGTTTTTTGAAAAAAAACCTCCTTCCTTTTAAAAATAAATTGCATTGCTTTTTTCTTTTTCATGGCCTCCTTCCTCTTACTCCTTTTCCAAAATAAAACAACAAGCCACAATTAAAAAGGAAAAAAATAGTAAAATAAGTGTAGGAGAGTGAAGAAGGAGCTTACCTCTTGTCCTTAAACGCAACACAACTCTCATGCGCTCCAACTTTAGCAACTCCACAACTCAAAGGTGACAATGACAATATTGGAAAAGATGAAACACAATGAAAAGAGAGTGGAGGTAGAAGGAAGGAACATACGTGAGTTTAAAAATGGGTAGGTAGGTAGATAGGTAGGTGGGTTGATTTAAGCTAGAAGAAAGGGGAAAGGGTTGGGATTGGGTTTCATTTAAATGAAACCCAAAAACAAGTTTTGGCCAATTGGTGCTGTAGCCGAACAACGGGTGACCGGACTTAAGCTCCAAGGCTCTGTGGCTTGTGAAAAGACATAAATTGAAGTCAGGATTTATCTCGTCGCCTCTATTCATGAGTGGCGGCGGATTTTATTTTGATTTTGAGAATCAGGGAAGCCGGATATGCATGGGCTGCATGGAGAATGGACGGCGCTATTGATGGAGTGCAACGGCGTTGCATTCATGAAGGAAAGGAGGGAAAGAGGACGGTGGAGAATGCGTGGAAGAGGAGACTTGTAGAGCAAGCCAGAAAACCCAGAGAGGAGATGTGAGTAGGGGAGGAAGTAGTTAGAACGTAAAAAAGTTTAGGAAGGAGAGAACAAACAGGAGCTTGGGGGAGGATTTTTGCTTGTTGCTAGATTTTCTTCCGCTACGATTAGCAATTAGCAACATCCAGCTTCTGGATCTGAAGATGCTTAGTCAGAATTAAGGACCAATGCCATAGAGTTAGCAGATTTTGAGAGAGAGAGGAGCTATGAGAGCTTGTGCTATCGGGGATTTTATATGTAATACAGAGCTGTGGATTTTGGGTCGGTAAGATGTGCGATGTGTCTGTCATGTCACACCTACGGAGGTTTGATATGTTGGTCATGCAATTGTGCTGTTGGAATCCATTCTGAGGCTTGAGAACGGATCGTCTGATGGATTGTGACGTTGTGCCGTTGAATGTTCGTGCGCGCTCTGTCTGAGTGAGTGTGCCTGATCGACAAATTGTCTGCTGTGTTGTGTCGTTGCTGTGTGAATGTTCGGGTGCGGGCAGCTCGTTTCAGTGTCCTGAAGGGTCTAGCAGGTGCGAGGACTCTTTGTGTCCATCTCAATCTACCTGAGGAGGACCTCTCCTTTTTGGTATCAGAGCATGGTTGTGATCATTGGAAAGCCTGTGTGAGATCTAGGTAATATGAGAAGTGGAGACAATGCCTTCATCTAGCGATGATGAGGTCCCTGTAGAGCCGATGACCCAGGAGAATCACGAGCTAAACCTTGTTCGTAGATTCGATTTCTACACCATTCAGAACGGACCACAGAGAGGATCGGTGGTTTTGCGCTTCTTAGGATTTGGAGTAGTTAGACTTGTAGGAATAGATCCCAACAAGGCTAGGGTGGGGGACATCGCTGTAGAGGTCGCGCACAGTGGTTTCTATACCCGCGCCCAAGTCTGGTTGAAAGTGATAAATGGAGCAGGGGGGTGGGTATCAACCTCCGAGCTACAGAAAAGCTTCCACTTCGCCTCCTACCTTACGTAGAGTGGCTCATGATCTGGCAGAAAGGCAGGCCAGCATATCAAGACTCGGGGACATCTGGATTCCCAAGTTGGCTATCTCGCCTAACCATTTCGTGCGATTGGACATACCGGGAGTGGAGGATCTGTATCAAGAAGGAGATCGATTGCTTCGGGTGGAGCATAGCGGGTCCAGATCTCGCCTCATCAGTTGAAGAATCTGGCGAAGCTAAGAAGGGGGATGGAGATTCCGCAAGAATCTACTAATGAGCAGAAGTTTAACACTGTTCCATCCATTTTTGAACCTGTGAAACCCATACATGAAGGAGTGCAGTCCGAGTTCGGTGGATGACTTGGACACTATTTGATTTCGTGCAAGGGATCAGGGTTGGGTTATAAGCAGAATCTAAGATTTAGGCTAAGTTTTGTTTGCATCTGTTTTTGATTTGAAGATCTGTGTGTGGAGGGGATTGCTGCATTTTTGCTTTGTTGCAGAACCTCTGGAAGATGACGAGTCCCCAAGGTTTGGACGATTTGTTCCGGGGACGAGACTATGAGAATGTCAGTGTGTTGACTGGGCGGAGCGATTGACCATGGATGCCGAGGTCCGTGACCTCACTCCTGACAAACTGTTCAAAATTGCCAAATTGAATCTATGTGGCCGTGCGAAGGAGTGGTTTCGAAGGCTGTAGCCAGCGCCAACCGATTGGGCTGATCTGCGTACACTAATGATTCAGAAGTATGGGAACATAGACGCTGATGACATCCGAATGAAGATGGATGCCATCAAGCAAGAGCCCAGAGAAAGGGTTCAGAAGTATTTCGAACGACTAGATAAGTTGTTTCGAAAAGGGCAGATTCAGGATGTGGAGCAGAGGAGGAGATTCCTGGCCAGACTCAGGCCGGAAATTAAGAAGTTGTGCGTGGTGAGGGTGTTTACTGACATTGAGGAATTGGTGGGTGCTGCAATTGAGGTGGAAAGGGTGCTAGGCAAACTTGGAAAGACTCCATTTGAGCCTTTCAAAAAGGAGCAAGAAGAAGGAGTAGCTGAGACATCGATGGAACATCAGGTTGCAAATTTGAACAATATGCTGCAATTTTTTCAAGGGAGGTGGGCCGAACTCTATACCATCATCTTCTTCTGCCATGTTTAAAGAATGTCAAATTTACAAGGGGAAGGACCATATAGTCACGACATGTCCAAGGCTAAATGAGCCACGACTGAAATGTGCTAAATGTGGCATGCCGCATAGGACAGAAAATTGTGGTGTGAAATGTTCCTTCTATTCAGGTCTTGGGCATTTGGGAGACAGGTGCTGGAAGAAATCCAAAGATGGAAAGTCGAATTCAGGAGCGGCGAATTTCCTTGAAGTATTGTTGAATGACGAGGCGACAATGTTACAGCAACTCGATGAATTGTGTGGCAATGAGAATGTATTCTCATACACTCGCATACCCAGGCGAAGGATGTCGGTTGAATTGCCATCGACGGGTGTTGCACCACCAACTGAAGCTGCAGAAGACAGCGTTGTCATGAATCGGGAAAACTCCATTAGGTCAAAGATCCTTTCCCATTTCATCAAAGGGAAGATCTCAGTGACACCAATGGAAACAGTGATGATGATACCAGGCGAGTTGGAGCAACTGGAAAATCTGGTGAAGGTTGCCACAAGGAAGAAGGATGCTGAAATGGAGAGTACTCAGGTGTCGATGGTGATTGCAGCTCCGACCCTGAGGAGAATCTACGTCAGCAAGACGTACATGAGTAAGACCTTGCATTTGTTTGTTGAAATGAATGATTGTTTGATTGAGGGACTTGTAGACACTGGCGCGTCCATGTCAGTCATGGCGGCTGCAGTGGTAAGAGAAATGGGTATGATGCATTTGGTCTCTGGATCGGAAACCTACAAGACTGCATCTGGAGTGGTCACAAAGGCAATGGGGAGGATCGATGAGGTTTCGATCCAAGCTGGAAGGGTACTGTGCACCATGACCTTTATGGTGGTGGACACCGACAACTACGACATGCTTCTAGGACTTGATTTCCTGATCAAGATTGGGGCCATCGTCGATGTGGAGCGTGGGTTGATCCAGGTGAGACATGGTCCTGGATCTGATGTGGAAGTACTACCTTTGACCATGGTGAATATGTTGCAGGCAGTGAACTCGGAGGCCTTGATGCAAGGCCATTCATGTACTGCCAAGAAGTTTGACAGGATGATGGGAAACCCATGTGTGGGTGACAACGGTGAAACCCAACAGCTGGATGACCAAGTATCAAGCACGGACTTTGATACAACCGAGAATTCTGACGAGGAGCGTCAACAGCCTGAGCTGATTTGTGATGGATCAAAATTCAAGGACACAGGGCTTGAGGAATTGATCATGAGAGAAGGACCTCAACAAATTCTACAGCTGACTTTGCAAGAACAAGCTGATCACCTCATGAGGGAAGAGACTGGAGATTCTGACGATTATGCAGACTGGATGAAGTGGGTGGTAAACGCAGAACAAAGGAAGCAGACTCCTTTTGGTGCTGCCAATATAGAGGCACTTGCACTATTACAAGTTCAGCAACTGGATGATGCTTCTTCTTGCAAAGATCCCAAGTACCAAATGGCTTCCATGGATGAATTCGGTGTGGGCTCAAGGTGGAAGGACATATGCCTGAAGCTCAGAGTTGATCCGGCTTTGGACGAACTGAAGAGGCCATTGCTTTGGAAGGTGTTGGAAAGGTATCAGGATGTGTTTGCTTGGAATAAAGGGGAGCTAGGCTGCTGTACAATCGGACAGCACTCCATCGACACATAGGGATTTGTGCCCTGTAGAGCAACTCTCGGACAATTGTCATACTGGGAAGAAGCTGAGGTGAAGCGACAGATTGATGTGTTGGTGAATCTGGGCAAAATGAGGCCTAGTGACTCGGAATACGCCTGTAGGGTGACCCTGCCTGTGAAGAAAGATGGAAGTATGAGGTTCTATGGGGACTACAGACCACTCAATCTGCAGACCAGGAGAGATTCATTTCCCATGCTTTTGGTTGAGGACGTGATAGCCCAACTGGGAAGGTCAACTTGGTTCACTACATTAGATTTGCAGTCGGGATTTTGGCAAATTCGCATGGCTCCTAAGGACATGGAGGAGACGGCGTTGATCACCAATACTGGTCTATATGACTAGACCGTTATGCCCTTCGGTCTGAAGAATGCAACTAGTACCTTTACTAGGACAATGTCTTTGGTTTTCAAGGAATTTGGAAATAAATTTATGAAAGTGTTTGTGGACGACCTCAATGTCCACAGTGAAACTTGGGAGGACCATCTTCGACAGGCAATGCTTTCTAAACTGAGGGAAGTAAACTTGAAACTGAATCCAGGCAAATGTTGTTTTGTTGTTAGGAGTATTACTTTCCTGGGACATGTGGTCAGTCATGAAGGAACTAGACCAGACCCTAGCAAGATTACTGCTGTGGTCCATTTTCCTGTACCAAAGACAATCACGAATGTTACATCTTTTCTAGGTCTGACTGGATACTACCGAAACTATGTTCGAGGATACTCTCGATTGGATGTTCCCTTGTTTGAATTAACAAGGAAAGATGTTGATTTTGTGTGGGATGTGGGTTGTCAGAGCGCATTTGAAGCCCTGAAGGGAGCACTTGTGGCTGCCCCTATACTCACTCGACCTGACTTCAAAAGGCCATTTTACCTCGATGTGGATTGGTCACCGAAAGGTGTTAGTGCCATTCTATTTCAGAAGGAAGGCAGGATGGAGAAAGTTATAGCATACGCCAACAAAGGACTAACGTCTGTGCAGAAGAAATTCCATCCCATGGAAGGGGAGTGTTATGCGCTGATTTGGGGTATCATGCATTTCAGGCAGTATTTACACCGAACCCATTTTGTTCTGAGGACAGATCACAAGCCATTGGAATGGCTGGCCACGGTCTCCGATGCTCATGGAAGGAGTGGACGCTGGATTGACATGCTACAAGATTTTAGTTTTAAGATCATACATCGACCAGGTATGAAGCATGTAAATGTAGATGCACTAAGCCGAAATTTAGTTGGAGAAGCCAAGGATGATGATGATTTCAGTGATGAAATCCAGGACATTAGGACTGAGTTGAGCGACTCAGGTGCCACAACAGAAGGTATATTCTCTGTCCAGTGTGGTAGGGAATCTGAATGGCTTGGTCTGAGGAGACGATCAGGAGGACTGAAGCAGCACCATGGATGCTGTTTCGGCATCAACCATTGGCGCTGGTCAGAAGAGCATCGACTATGTATGCTTGATGTGCTAACTGAAACAAGTCCAGATGAGGAGGACGACTCACCTAAGGAAGGAGCTGAAGCTGCAGGTGGGAAGGATATCCGAAATTTGGAATCTTCTAGAGGTAATCAGGTCCTGAAGGGAGGTAGGACAAGATATTACGATAGGAAACATCAGCTTGAGCTGGTGCTGGCGCCCAGGGATTGTTGGAAGATGATAGGCACGAGAACAGTGATACAAGGTCTGGAGGTGAAGAAGCCTATGCTGATGACACCTGTAAAACTGACATCTGGGAGGATGCAGTTTGCATGGGATTGCTGAAAGAAGGTTTCATCCCAGAGACAGTCGATCTTCAAGAGAGTAAGAAAGCAAAAAAACGGGCAAGGCAGTATTGCTGGAAGAATGAGAAGCTCTACTTCAAAGGGTTGTATGTACCTAAACCTGAGGAGAGGATGGAATTGGTGACTCAGATGCACGGAGACTTGGGACATTTCGGGGAACAAAAAACCTTGACCGAAATTTGCCAGAGGTACTTTTGGAACAATCGAACAGAATGTGTGAAGGCGGTTGTCAAGACATGCCGACAATGCCAGCTGTTGAAGAGTGAAGGTAGCATCCGCTCTGGAGATGAACGTCTGAAGAGCATCCCGTTTTGTGACTTGTTCTACCGAATTACACTAAATACTGCAAGTCCACTGCCTGAAATGAAGGTAGGCAATAAGTACATTCTGGTGGCCATCGACCACTATTCCAAGTGGTGTGAGGCCAAGGCGGTGGCTGATCATGGAGCCAAGAACGCCGCTAGGTTTCTGGAGGATGACTTGATCTGCAAGTATGGGGTTCCTAGGTTTGTATTGACTGACAATGGGGGGGAATGGGGTGCTGAGTTTGAGACCATGTGCAAAGACTATGCCATACACCACCAGCGCACTGCACCACAGTGGCCCCAGTGCAACGGAATGGCTAAACGAATGATCAAAACACTTAAACATGGTATCACCATCCTGGCAGCTGACCCTGCCAACGTGAATTGCTGGGATGAGCACCTGGCCAAGGTTTTGTTTGGGTACCGATGTGGAGTGCAAGCGAGCACGAAGTTTTCACCGTACATGATTCGTACTGGTCGATCACCTCGTCTCAAGGCGGACAATTATCTGAACACTCTAACCGACGTGATTGATGATTCCTCCAATGTGGAGGACACGGCTGTACAATTCCTGGAAAAGCTCAAGCTCATCGCAAGCATACATGAGGATGTGTTGCTCAATGTTGAGCAGGCACAAAAGAAACAACGCAGCACGTATGCAAACTGGTCAGGCAAGCACCTGTTTGAAGGTTTGGTGGCTGGGGTCTCGATGGTCAAGATGAAGAAGCCAAGCAAAAGAAGAGCACTCAGTGCAAGTTGGGAAGGTCCTTACCAGTTTGTCGGGCATGCTGATGGGAAGGGCAATTTTGACTTTGAAGAAGGTTGCCAAATCTGCATTGTCCAAGATGCTGATGGGCGGCAATGGGAGAGGTCTCGAAGAGATCTGCAGATCTATTACGCTCCTCCGGATTGAGCTGAGGGACTCAACTTTCTCAAAAAGGGAGGGGTTACATATGTAGCCGAACAACGGATGACCGGACTTAAGCTCCAAGGCTCTGTGGCTTGTGAAAAGACATAAATTGAAGTCAGTATTTATCTCGTCGCCTCTAATCATGAGTGGCGGCGGATTTTATTTTGATTTTGAGAATCAAGGAAGCCGGATATGCATGGGCTGCATGGAGAATGGACGGCGCTATTGATGGAGTGCAACGGCGTTGCATTCATGAAGGAAAGGAGGGAAAGAGGACGGTGGAGAATGCGTGGAAGAGGAGACTTGTAGAACAAGCCAGAAAACCCAGAGAGGAGATGTGAATAGGGGAGGAAGTAGTTAGAACGTAAAAAAGTTTAGGAAGGAGAGAACAAACAGGAGCTTGGGGGAGGATTTTTGCTTGTTGCTAGATTTTCTTCCGCTGCGATTAGCAATTAGCAACATCCAGCTTCTGGATCTGAGGATGCTTAGCCAGAATTAAGGACCAATGCCATAGAGTTAGCAGATTTTGAGAGAGAGAGGAGCTATGAGAGCTTGTGCTATCGGGGATTTTATATGTAATACAGAGCTGTGGATTTTGGGTCGGTAAGATGTGCGATGTGTCTGTCATGTCACACCTGCGGAGGTTTGATATGTTGGTCATGCAGTTGTGCTGTTGGAATCCATTCTGAGGCCTGAGAACAGATCGTCTGATGGATTGTGACGTTGTGCCGTTGAATGTTCGTGCGTGCTCTGTCTGAGTGAGTGTGCCTGATCGACAAATTGTCTATTATATTGTGCCGTTGCTATGTGAATGTTCCGGTGGGGGAGTTCGTTTCAGTGTCCTGAGGGGTCTAGCAAGTGCGAGGACTCTCTGTGTCCATCTCGATCTACCTGAGGAGGACCTTTCTTTTTTGGTTACAGTGCATTGATGGGTGTGGGTCACTTGGGTCCTTTGAGTCCAAATTTAACATTTCTTCCATTAGTTATTAGATTTATAAGGCCTTATTCAAGAAGGTGAAGATATCAATGTAGGTGATGGTGCAAGTTCACATGGAATTAGGTGAATGTGCTCATAGAATGTGACGCACTCCTAAGTTCCTTGTTAGACCCACTTGAGGGCTAAATATGTTGAATTGCGGAAAGTTGGAACTTGGAGCCGCTCCCGACTTCCAACACTAAAGGGGGTAAGAGGG
This sequence comes from Sphagnum tenellum, assembly GCA_963921925.1. NCBI lineage: Eukaryota > Viridiplantae > Streptophyta > Sphagnopsida > Sphagnales > Sphagnaceae > Sphagnum > Sphagnum tenellum. Next base: position 5,729,770 of record OY998160.1, on the reverse strand, counting down.
GTGTGCTAGAAATCCCAAGATTAGACTAGGAAGAGGGACAATTATCTTGTTACACGGTCCTGCATCCAAAGCCAACCACAAGTTGGTTAGAACTCATTTTGCATTCTTTTGGTGTTGGGACAAGCCACGGGCGACCTTGGGCTCACTTGACTCACCACGGCCCAAACTCGGGGGAAGCCACCACCTTCCCCTATATAGTATTCTCTGTGTTGCTTCGCAGGAACCACATCCGAATGACATTTTTTCCCGGGACTCCCAAGGAGGAGTTCCGAAACTGTCTCGGGTTGGACTCCAAGGACTTTGGGCATCCATAGCTTCTTGCTCAGACCTATGATTGGGATGAGGTCTAAAGCAATCTTGTAGCTCTCCTTGAGAGCTTTTCAACGCCATGTAGCACTCCTCATGTAGACGTCAGAATTGGGTCAATTCTTGACTTTTAGTAGTCGGCAGTCAAACTGGCGGCCCTTCTTTTGCCCATAACTTGGGCTGTAGATGCTCAAACGGTTCATGTGAGGCCATTTTAAACATTTACACTTCAAGACCTTTTCAACGATGTAAAAAACATTCCAATGCAAGGTGTTTTGACCCCTGAAATCAAGCTCTGAGTTTTTGGGAGTCCTAGAGGACTCCAAGTTCCCACTTTTGGGATTGTGAGTCTCATCCTCACACTTAGCCCAAAGTGGGGTTGCGATAAAATGCGGTACAAATTTAAGCAAAAATGGGTCAAGAACATAGTTATGAATATTGACAAAATAAGGTGTTTGGATTTTTGGGTTTTGATTTTCCCCATATGTTTGCACCAAGTTTTCATGAAACTTTCAACATGTTCACATCAAATTCCTAATGCATGTTTGTTACAACCCTTTTTTGGAGGTTGCAACAAAAGGCATGTTCATGAACTTGGAAGTTGGAATTAGGCCATATGTAAAGTGGAAGATTGGTTTTAAATGGTTGAAATTTTACTTGTGCCTCAAATAAAATCTTATGTTGTCATTGAAGTTGTTGACGTCTTGTTTTAATGGGGGGAAATGTTGCAACCTTAATCTTGAACTTATGACCAAAATTAGGAGACAAAAAAAAGGGCCAGAACTGAACTAAGGCAAGGGAGACACCTAATTCTCTTGTGAAAGGGAAATGTGTGGGAATGCAAAGAAAAAGTTGCAATATTTTTAAAAGTCCATTTTGAGGCTTTTGGAAAATTTTGCCATTCCAATGTAGTTTTTATGGATAAATCTATAATGTACTATAGAGAGGATGGTAGTGCCTTCTTTTAAGGCCATGCCATGTGAATCTAAGTGAATCCTAGGGAAATCCATGACCCCATTTGGTTCAATTTGCTTTAATCACAATTTGGATTATTTGGCTTGTGTAAGTGAATTAATCAAAAGGTGTCCTTGAATGTAACTTTGAATTCATCTCATTTTGAAGCTCTCAAACCCCTTTGCCCCAATTTATGGAATTAAAAAACTAAAGAACATGCCCTAAGTTTTCAATTCTTTTGTAATACCATGTATTGTAACGTTATTTTTATACCTTATGGCAAGCCTTTGGAGGGGCATCAATATCCACCATGTGTCCCCAAGTTCCCAATGTGTCCCATAGGTTGTTCACAATAACGCCATAATCAACTCCATAATGTTTGCCCAAATTTGAATTTTGTTGAAGAAACATTACACTAGTAGGAAATGCATTTTAATTCACTCCGGGTTTCACTAAATTCTGAATGAATTTGGACATTTTTACTCAGTGAAATTGTTTAACCCTCTAATGAACAAGGATTAATTGTTACGAACAATGACTTACTTCATTAGTACCTAGAGAAACAAGGTTATTTTCAAGTGAAATACAAATTTACTAAACCATTCACTTGTTAATTAATTAACTAACCAATATGGAAATCAAATAAATTTTAATTATTTAATATATATATTATTGATAATTTCATGATGTTTTAAAACTATGATTTATTGACATGTGTCACTACCTACGCTAGGTTAAGAACCTAACTTAGGTAGGTAGGCCACATAATCAACCTAAGCACCTATTATAAAAATTCGATAGAAGAATATTCAATCAACATACTATTGTTGACCACACACAACACCACCCATGAAAATTGATTATTTGACCTTTGGAATGAAAGCAAATTTCCTTTGTTTTAAATTTCAATAATGTACATAATTACATTTATTTTCTTTTGAAAGTTTAAAATCATTTGAATAAAAAAAAGTTGAATATCATCATTCAATAACATTTCAATGACCATTCTTTTGAATTTTTTTTTAATAAACGATTTTTTTTGTAAATATAATAATATTACCTATGTTAAGCTACTTTCAATTATTATATGACTATTTTTCATTAATGTAAATTATTTTGCCCTACATTATTTACAGCTATTTATGGTTGTTCTTAATTACTTTTGGTTATTTTTGACTATTTCACCCTAAGCTACTTTTGGTTATTCTAAATTACTTTTGGATATTTTAACTTATTTCACCTTAGGTTATTTTTAATTATTGTAAGTTTTTTTCGCTATTTTATGTTATTTTTGGCTATTTTAAATTATTTCAATTTGAACTACTTGCAACTATTATAAGTTACTTTTGACTATTGAAGGTTATTTCACCTTATGTTATTATTAGCAATTTTAGGTTATTATAAGCTATTTCTATTAATGACTATTAATGGTTATCAATGTCTATTTTATTAATGGATATTGGTGGTTATTCTATTAATGGTCATTGGTGGTTATTTTATTTAATGGCCATTAGTGGCTATCCTATTAATGGATATTGGTGGCTACTCTATTAATGGTTATTGATAAATATTTTATCGGTGAATATTGGTGCTTATTAATGGTTATTATATTAATAACTATTGGTGGTTATTCTATTGGTGGATATTGGTGATTATTAATTAGTATTATATTAGTGCCTATTGGTGGGTATTATATTAATGGCTATTGGTGATTATGCAATTGTAAACCATTAATGGTTATTTCATTGGTGTTTATTGATGGTTATTTTATTAGTGGTTATTGTATTATAATTTATTGTTGGTTATTATATGTTATATTATAATTATTGGTTATTACTGTATTATAAATTATTGTTTGATGTTCTATGTTATAATATCATTGGCTATTGGTAATTATTGTATTGTAGGGTATTTAAAAAATTTCATAGGTTACTATTTTTTATTCTAAGTAATTTTTACTTTAGGTCATTATATATATATTTAGATTATTTAAAGTTATTATATTTAGGATAAAATAATTTATAATAGCCTATAATAACATAAAATATAAGTTAGAATAAGTAAAGTAGCTTAAAATAATATAAGGTATATCATAAAGTAGCATAGATATAATATTTTTAAAAACATAATAATAAATTTATTTATTATAATAAATTGTAATAATGAATTATGTTAACTAGTAATGAAACATGATGTTTACATAAAGATATTATAGTGAAATAATTTTCACTAGGGTGAAATCAATAAAATGCAATGCTTTTAAGGTCCCATAATGATTTAAGCTAGTAAATTGCACCCCACTTTGGTAGTAGTGTTATATCATTTCATTAATCACATCTTGTGCTTTCAATTTTGTGATCATATCTTAACACAAATTTTCCCAACCAATTTGTAGTCACCACTAAATGACCATATGAGGTGTTGGTTAATGACATATAGTGCATTTTCAACTTCCATTTTAGACAAGTGTTTTCACAAGTCAATGTGGGAAATGCATTCAACTTAATGTTACAAGGTGTGATGTTTCAAGAAATATTTTTTGTTCAAGGTGACATAAATCAACTCATCCATGTTCTTCACACATTTTATGCATTAGAGTATCTTTTATATTTTAACACAATAATTCAAAAGGTGAGGTCACTACCATCCACTTAACCATGGGTACTTGTCAAAGTAGCCCCCTTTGTGAGCTTTTGATTACATACCCTAACCCCCTCCATCCTACAATGATTATTTTATAATAATGTTTAATCTTTCACCATGTTAATGACACCCACATTTTAATTCTTCCATCCATGATATCTACTACATTCAAGCACCTAACCATCCAATTTAATATGCTCAAATTTTCTTATGTAATTTCACAAATGTGTTATTTGGTCTTCATTAGGTGTTCTTAGTTATTTCACTACACAAGTTTTGTTTAACACCCCTTCCAATGGCTTCAAATTTTTGGGTGTTCCAATGAGATCCCCTTCATTCACATCCTCTTTCATTGAAGAATCATTATTTAAACTTATCAAACATATTGATTTACTTCCTAGCATGAGTTTCTTACTACATGTTTTATGCAATGTTCATCATACCTACTTTGATGCATCGATCCTAGTTTTGATTTTTGCATTTTTTTACATCCTAATTTTGACATAATTTGTTTTTCAAGTGTTCAAGCATCTTATCAATTTGGGGTCTTTTGACAATCCAAAAGGAAATTTAACCCATTGCCGAGATTATTTCCTCATCTCTTTACAGGGCATTTGTCTCATTCCCATTGTTTCAACCACCCTAGCAAGATCCTTAAATTGAATTGGGCATTAGTTATTTCAATTTTGACATTTAGGTTTTTCTCCCAAACAATGTCCATTCTTGATGCGTTGTATGAATAGATATGTTCAAGTGCAAAATATACTCGAACATGTATTCTCCAAAAATGATTAAATGTCACTTCATGACTTGGTTGGTTTCAATGATATATATTATTTTAATTAGATTATATACCCCATAGTTATGCAAATATTGGTTTGTAACCTATCAAAGGTTACATGGGGATATATCTAGTCCTATAAGCCACACAAAATTTTCAATTGACATAATGTGATTTAGATCACATATGTGGATTGCAAAAGTTTGAAAAAATGTTATGGGTACATCATAAACTTGTCCCCTACAAGGTTTAGTGCTTTTACAACACTTTGACAATGTGTTCAAGTGTTAAGTGCTAACTAAGTGTTGATATAGTCATTGATATGATGTCATGATTGTATTGTAACACATTGTGATGATCAAACATTATGTTACAATGCCATAATAACATTATCTCAATAATTTATTAACACTTAACTAACACTTAACCTTGAACACATTGTTAAAGTGTTGTAAAGGCATAAATACATGGTGGGGGAAAGTTTGTGATGTATGCTTCATTCTTTGAGATATTTATTTATGCCCTTAATATAAGATTATTTTATAGCATGTTAATATTTACCAAAGTGGAAGTTCTTGAAAAGTTTAACTTGTGCAAACTTTGATAAGATGCTTAAGAAACCATATTGTTAATAAAATACCATGACTTTGATTGGAAACATCATGTATGCAAGTCCTTATGGAAAGTGTTCTAAAAGTTCCAACTTGATTATCAATACATTAAAGGAAAAAATATATTTATGAAGCAAGGTAGTTTGTTTGTTTTGTTTTGTAGCTATGAAATCCACCAAACTTGGATGTTCAGATCATGTTCTTGGTGTGTTTGGAAAAAACCTGACGAGGAGGCGTGCATGGGCTTAGTTCCATGATGTTTGGACTTGCAATGCAAATGTTTTTGAATAGTGAATGATTTTTTCACTATAATCTCATTAAATCATAGCTGAAATTTTAGGAAGAATTGGAATGTGCCTTTGGTGTTGTTGAAAAGATTTTGATTAGTAGGATTCCCTAGGACACTTAGTGTAAAGTTTGGAATCTACGTGTATCAAAAGATTTTTTTAGAGGGGGTCTTAGATAATTATCCAACCTTTTTTTTATCACCCTATTATTATCTAATTTTATAATATATACAAATTAAACCCACCTTATATAAATTATAATTCATTATTTTAGACTACTACATACCCTATATTTTAGTTAAATTGATTAATTGAATAAAATGTACCCTATTTTAAAACTAATTAACTTATAATTTTCAGCTCACAACGAATATATTGCATCTTATATTTTTACTAGTGTCCCTCCATGCGGGCAAGATTTAATGGAATTTATTTGGTAAGATTTGGTATCAAAATGTGGAAGATAAGTATACTATTTCTTCATGCAATACCCTCATCATTTAATGATGACTAACTTACAAATGAGTAGGTATTAGGTGCAAGTAGGTTGTTTCAAGTAGGTAGGTCACTATGTATGATAGGGTAATCAACTTGTTAGTTGATAGGTAGAGGGAGGAAGGAGGTTAGGAAGAAGCAAGAAGAAAGAAATAATATGATATTCTTTTTTAAGTAAGTAGAGGTAAGTATAGCATTAAATATATTAACTATGCTAACTAGGGGTAGTTAGTCAAGACATGGACCCAATGAGAAAAAGTTTCATGTTCATGTTGAGTGGACATCCATCCAAAATGGTGTCTTGGTGTGTGATGCTTGCCAGCAGCCTAAGATCTGACCTTACTCGTCCTATGGCCCATTTTCAAAGTAATCCATAGTAGTAAATTTTTAAGGGATTTTTTAATGCAGTCAAAATGATGAAACATTCATATGGCAATGTAGAAAAAGTGGCAATCATTGGTAGGAAGATTTAGCCGAATCTGGCAATATGCCAGATGTGAAATAAAAACTTTTAATCGTCCTTCTATATATTTTTGGTTACAGACTGAAAACTAAATATAAAACTTTGGTGATATTTACCATTTTAAAGAAAACCTTCTGGCTATTGACACCCTAAAAAATCACTTCGTTTTAGAGTTTTTAAAAATTTAATGTGATTTTTTGGAAATTTTTCACTGGTAATAAAAGGCCTCAATTCCATAGATCTTTACTCAATGTTATAACAAATGACAGATCATGTCCTTCAACGTTTCAATGGATAATTATGAGGCAGTGGATGCAGAATTTCACAACGTCCCAATGAATTTGAGCCCTACCAACCTAACACTTCAAATACAAAAATCATGCTCATGAGAAGTTAGAACAACTATGCCAAACTTTATAAAAAGAAAGCACCAAAGAAACGGAGAGAAAAAGAAACAAGGGGGCAAGGACCAAAGTCCAGCCAAGCAAGCAGCCTAAAAGAAGTGGGAACAATCAATTTGTTAAAGACGCAGGACTTTTAAAAAAATGTCCACCATTGGGTAAATTTATTTCCCCAGTTTTATACCCACTAAGGCTGCAGTGGCCTTTCACAGAACAACCCAACCCTACCTGGGCAGTTCGACACTAATTAAATTATTTTCACAAATGCTGGATTGTTTCTATTTTATTTATTTATTGTCAGAAACATTTTTTTCTGAAAGAATGTGATAGAACATTTGAGGAATATACTTTTGTTGAAATAGAATCTTCAAATTTGAATTATTCTACAAACATGTGTTGAAGTGGCCAAGGTACCACTATGGTAATATGTACCAAGGATCTCAAAATTAGCAAGGTAGATTTCAACAAGAGCGTAAGAAAAATAAATGTAACCTGGTAAGAAGGAGTCCACTGTCTCAAAAATCAATTTCCATGTGGACATAAGCTTATGGGTGAACCAGCACCCACCAATGCCCCAATCTGGATGCATGGTGCACCGATGGATTTCATTTTTTCATCCTTGTGTTAACTAACTTGGTTAGCACAGGTTGATTTATTTTTTCCCTTGCTCAACCTTGATCCCACTTGTTTTTTGGGTTTGAACTTATATCCCCCCCCCCCCCTCACCTAGTCTCGCCTACCTACTTTTGAATTTGCCCCCCCAACCCCACCTAGTCTTGCATACCTACCTATTTCTCTTTTTTGTTTTGTTTTTTTTTTTGGGGCCCGCACTTAGTCCCACCTACCTACATGCCCACCCATCTATTTACCTACCTGCCCACCAATATACCAATGAGCTTAACTTAAGGTATTCCAATTTACAAAGTGATTATTTTCCCCACCCTTCCAACCTACTAGCTAGTGAAGTAGGTACTTACCAAACCCCATTTGCTTGGTTGCACCTACTTCTTTAGTTGTCTTTCTAACCAACCTCACAACTATTGAAATCAATGATGAAAGAAAAAAAATGAGGGTATTGCAAGGAACTTGGAATTGTTTACTCAAACAATATTTAATGTCACAATTAAGTTTTTTGTCAACCCGTATGGAGGTATTGCATGAACGTAAAAAATCTAAAAGTGTATGTAATACCCTCAAGTGGGTATTTCATATATGCCTTGGGTTGAAACATTGTGTTTATATTGTCATGTGGATATTGCATAATTTACGTAAAAAAATCTAGTAGGGTTTGGAATTTGGACTCTAGAGCACACAACATGCTTTGATTTTGTTCTCCAACAAATGAACACTTTATGACAAGGAGTAACCAAGGTGATAAACTTTTGATATAACTTTAACCCTTTGGAGTTTCCTTTGTGTTGGTTTTCAATGTTTTTTTTGACAATTTTGTGATGTAGCCAAAATGGTGATGATCCAAAGGAAGACTTAGCCAAAATTCTTTTACACATTAAAAATGATAGTAAAATTTATAAGAATCCTTCTATCTTTGACTACCCTACAAAAGTTATTTCATCAACTTGTATCTTGTGATTTGTGTTATGCAAAGAATTTTGTGCCCATGTGTGAAAATTATGCGAGCTTTTTTTTTTTGTGTGCTTCATGCATGTTCTTGTGACACTTCTAAGATTCATGTGTTCATCTTGTGCAAGGTTTATTATGTGTGAACTTCTATCAAAAGAGGAAAAGTTAGCATTAAACTTGTGGAGAGGAGTGCTAAAGGCCCGCTTGACCTTTGTGTCGAAAGAAAAGATGGAGACCATACTTGGCTACATGGAAAGAAAGGCTAGAATTAGCTAGGACCATTGCGTGGAGATAACTAGAATTAGTGCATCAAGATAATTAGAACCATCACTTGAAGGTGAAGATTTGGGTAGTGAGAATTTAGAGTCAAATTATGTTCTCTCCAAAACAACACAACAATGGTGCTTATATAGTCAAAGTGAGAACATGAAGACATTTTTACGATTGTCAATGCCATGACCTCATGTTGTGGGAATCCTTTTATGTGACCACTTTCCATTTTATGTCACAAGGTGTGTGAACGAGTGCAAAAGGTGGTTGGTCAATTTCGAGCACAAGCAACTTAAAATTAGAGTTTCAAGCTCATAATTGTAATCTCCTAATAACCTACACCTTCATATTTCAAATTCTAACATCTAAATTAAAATCTTTTATGTAGTTGGTGTTTTATTACCACTTTTTTTTTAATATTGTGGTGATTGAACACATTTTGCCGTGAATTCCATCAACTAATCTCTCCATGATTTGGCACCTTTGTCAAGTAAGCAAGGGTTGATCTACTAGTGTAGTGGCATGGAACACATTTGAAACCATCAAGACCAACAATTTCATTTATCAAAAGACAATATTTTGAAAATGGTTTCATAGATCTTTTTTGAAAGTTTGAAATTGTGTTGTGCTTCAAAATTCTTTTGGCCATGTTTAATGAATTTTTCTTAATCGATGGAAATGAAGTTTTGGAAAGTGAATAGTAAAAGTGTGAAGGCCACTTGGTGAACTACAAGGTTCTGAAAGGAATAAAATAAGGTTTCAGAAGACAAAATCTTATTATTCTCCTTAGGTAAGCAAAAAGCTTCAACACAAAGGGGATTGTCAAATTTAATAGGACAACATCTACAATAACAAACCTTTAGCAAACATGCAAGGAAAAATGCTTACATATAAAAAGTCTAAATATTCAAAACATTCAAAGGAAAAAACTACACATATAACTCTACATACAAAAGTATGGCAAGAAACATATAATTTTACTTTTAAAAATATTTTCCTATGTAGTCCACTAAGGGACAAAACCTTAAGTACCTCCAAGAAATAAGTCAAAAATCATGGAACAAACAATTAACCCACTCCTTAAAAAATCAATCCTAAATATACACAGTCTGAACTAGTAGTAAAATTCAATTATGATAGAAGAAATTTAGTAGTGGAAATTTAGTAAAGAAATTTTGATTTCAGTAAAATTATGGTAAAATATCAATTTCAATAAAATCTACCTTCAACATCATCCCCCTTTCTAATTGGGATTACGTCATAATTATAGTGTCAACACTACTATTCCATAATTGTAGCTTTTATTACCTCTACCTTAACATCTACCCTTAAATCTTTTGTTGCAGTAAAGGGACTTGGTGCAATGGCAATAGGGATAACAATTGTTTCTTCTTGTACCAAAATCAAAGTTGCACCTTCCATATTGGTTTCAACCACCAAATTTGCACACTCATCCTTGATGGTTGTATCAGAAAACATTGGATCAATTGTGCCATTAGAATGTGTTATAGCTTCTATAAGGGCAAATGCTTGAACTAGAATATAACCTTCTACTCCACCATAAACATCAACAACACCAGAAAAATTATAGTACTAGAAATCATTTCAAGTTCAATAGGTCACAATTCCTTGCAACCACCAAATCCACCTCCATCTACCCACCTTCATTCTTCTCTTCACTCATATGCATACCAAATTTGGATGAAAATTTGGCGTGGGCTTGTTTTTTGCTAAAATGAAAAGGTGGCATCACTAGATGTGACATCAACCCTAACATTGGGTTCACGAATAAGTATGGAGTGCAAGGGCTTTATGAGGCTAAAAAAATGTGTTTAAATGTGAAACACATTTTCACAAATGGGGAGAGTGCAAGGGATGGAGCCCAATGATTCCCAAGTGCATTCCCACTTTGGGAGCTGCACTTGTGCAAAAGTTACGAATGTTTTGAACCTTGGTTGGAAAGGAAAAAAAAACACCAAATTGGGTCCCTAGGACACTTAAAAAGTTCTTGAAGCGTAGATGCTTAAAGTGCCCTTGCATCATTCACTTAGACGTTATTTTCATGATTTATGATTAAAAAAAGAGGTGGGTGTTAAATTGAAAATTTTGACACTTCACCACAAACCCCTTGAAAGTAGGGGTCAAATGATCTTTGATTTGGGCATGCTATACGGTGTTGAAAAGATCTTTTTAAGGGATATAAGATATTGGCTTCTTATTTTTTTAAAAAACTTGATTTGAAAAAGATATGAAGGTCCAAAGTTTCAAAACAATAAGAGTCCCAATTTTGGGACTCCCACTTAGGAATCCAAGGGAAAAGTAACATTTGGATGTAATCCCCGTGGAGAGGCACAAAGTATAGTATACAAAGGGGAGTGATGTCTCCTCCCAAAGGTTGTGGGCCGTGTAAAGCTTGTGTTTGAGGTCATCCCTATTAAGTTCGTGGCATCACTCTCATTCAACTTACACTAACTGCTTTCTTTTCTTAGTTGTGTAGGTTGACCTCATCTTGAACTCTTGCTTGTGAATTCATCGTAGTCCCATCCCAAAGCTCCGACATGCCTTCCTACCCCCAAAATGTTGCAAGTCAAGGAGTGTGCCCCATTTTTCTTCTTTTTCCATTGTTTCACTTTGGGACCCACATTTGGGTCTCTTAAGGAGTTTGAGGGTGTGTCACTTTGGTAAGTCTCTAGGTGCAATTGGTACACCTATTCATCTTTCCAATAGGACTCAAATGCCTCTCAAATAATCTCATCAACTTGCTCCTTATAAAGCTCCCACTGTTCAACTTGACTTTTCTTACTTCTCTTCTGATAAATCAAAAGTTTTGCCTTTAGGAAGGCATATTCCATTTTGAGGTTGTTGAATTCCTCCATCCGATAGTGGTAGAGGTTTGCAAACCTTGCCCTTTGCCTCAATGCCCTCATTTCCTTATCTAAGGAATCCAACTCCTTTTTAATAGCACTCGGATTCTACTAAATCTCTTCCAATTTTTGCTACAAGTGGATTTTTTCAGTTGATTACTATAGCTCTAGTTGTTGCTTTTGTGTAGTTTTGGTAAGCAACTTAGCCTTCTAGCCATTTTACTTTTTTATTTATTGAAGTGAATATTTTTTTAATAAAGGTCAAAATTGCTCCACCACCTCTTGGTTAACTTGTTCACATTCAAGAACCTATTTAGTTTAGATCGTTCAAAATTGATGGAACCCAATGTCTTATTGATTTCCATAAGCCACTTGCAGAATTATGATAACTCATTTTGATAGTTGAAATTTTTGGTTTCCAACTCTTAAACCTTCTTTTTCGTGCCTTCCAAATCCTACAGGTTGGTCTATAGTTATTGGATGGTCAAATAGTCTTGCCAGTTGGCATTTTGCAAGTGTTTGAACTAGCCTTTCAACTCAACTACCTCCTATAAGCTTTTTTGGTTATGGCCAACCAAAAAGCTTTTGAAATGTTGCCCACCATCTAGGCAAAGTCTTTCAAACAAAGAAGGTGGTCCTCTAGCAACTTCAATGAAAATACAATTGAAGGAACAATTACATTTTTGGTTTTAGTAGGTGGAGGAAAGAGTCCACCCCAGACCAAAAACGATGTATCAAGGGGGTGATGGTCTTTGGTTGCCTCTTTTGATCTTTTTGCAAATATTTTTTGGTGGAACCATTGCATTGAGGTTTTTGATTGGGTATTCATCACATTGATTTCTTCAACATCCTCCATTTCTTTGTTGAGATCAATGGGTGCATGTTGGAAATGCACTGTTGGAACTTTGCTATTTTTTTATAGCTTGAGCTTTCGATGTTGGTTTAGTTACACCTTCATCTTCCTCCTTTGAATCTGATACAATGAAAGTCAAATTTATCATAAACCAAATTTGGAAGAGGATGTCAACACTTGGGCAATGCCAAATCTTGTGTTGTCCCTACTTGCTCTGAATTTTGTCAATGCAAACAAATCCCACAACTTGCTATAAAGGTTGTTAAAAACTACAACAGACCAATTCACCTTAACCATTATACTTCGCTAAGATTACAAACTTCATCAATTTTTTCGCCACATAAGTAAGTTAACTACCCTTCAACTAGATTACTTAAATTAATGCTAGTAATTTGGCTGCATAAATTCCTTTAAAAAGGGAGACCTTCCATCCTTCTCGATCGATGAGTGTTTCCAGTGAAGCTATTTTTCGGTAAATGGTTACTTCTTTCTCCCTTTCTCTTTCCTTATCTTCTTTTCTAATTGCCTTAGTTGGTAACTTGGTGATACCAATTTTCCATAGGTTAAACATCTTGGCCATTGTCTTTTCAATTATGAAAATTGGAACTCCTTACACAATCAATTCACATAATTTTTGGATTGAAATGTGTGATGGCTTGAAAAAAATCCTTCACCAGTCATCGAATTGGATTCAACTACACATTAAGCAAACCAAAAATGCCAACTTATTTAACCCACCCAACATCTCTTCTAGCAATCCATCATTAAATTCTATCCATCTTCAAAAAAATGATCCTTCCTTTACCAAAAAAGGTCACTACCATTTTGATTTTATTTTTTCCTCGCAATCTATTTGTGATGCACACTAGCTAGCATTCACTTCTAATCTTGAGTTTTCCTTCTTCATTTGCCATATTATTGTTGATGTTTCTTCTCATCTTCACCAACAAGAAATTGATACAAATTTTTGTAGCATAACAATACTAGAAGAAATACGAAAACTAAATGAATAATGCTTCCATTTATATCAAAGTTCGAGTGCCTAAGCCTAATGTCGGTTGCAAAAACCATTGTGGAAGTACATATGAACTCTTCATGTCCTTTCCATGTCATTTTGTTGATTTGGATGAAAACACAACCTATGTGGAATGCTAACTTTTTGGTTGGTCATTACCGAAATCCAACTGACTAAAAATGCTTTCCAGTTTAGTAGTTCCAACAATTAGATTTTTTTAGTTGACTTTGGTTTTCAGTGTTGTCTAATTTTTAGTAGAACCAAAACAATTTTACTTTTATGAGTCTTCTTTATTCTTTGAATCCTCCTTGTTTTCTAGGTCCTCCTTGTGCTCTCCTCCCCCTTTGATGGTAGCTTTTAATCCTCTAGGAGCTTTTCCCAAATATATGCAAGGTTTGAGCTTGTTGATGTTCACCAAATGGGATTTGGTTCAAACTTGTCAATGTTGACGAAAAGTATATTATTGTTGGGGAGATAATACTGCATTTTACATGAACCAAACCATCATTTTTGGAACTTTCTAGTGTGTTCCTTTTTGCCCTTTGAAAACCAAATAACTATGTCCCCCATAGAGAAAATCTTAATTTTGTGGTTTTGTTGAACCCATAACTTTGTGTTCCATTCCTTTTTACATGTCCAATCTACTGCCTCCTCGCGGGTTTCATCCAAGTGTTTCAATTCTACCATGCGACTAGTTAAAATACATTTAGGAAAAAAATTTCAATCAAGATGTGAATTATTCATGGGCCATATGTATTCTATTGGCATCCAAGGGTAAAGGCCATAAACGAATTGAAACAATGTGTGTTTAGTGCTTACCTTGAATGTTGTGTGGCAAGCATACAAAATCGTGTGTAGGTGCGCATCCCAATTGGTGTGGTTCTCATTCACCAACTTAGTAAACAATGAACCAATGACTTTGTTGGCGGATTATGCTTGTCCACTACCTTATGGGCAATATGTGGTCAAGGTCATATGCCTTAATAGAAAATGGTTTGTAAGAATTTCAATGGCATTGTTAATAAAGAAAATGTTTTATTCACTTACTAAAGTAAACAAACAACCAAACCTTGTGAAAATGAATCCATAGATGAATTTTGTTGTCATGGCTGTTGTATTGGTGCACAAGGCCTTTAATTTTACCCACTCAATGGTGTAGTTAGTTGCTATTAGAATGTACTTGTTTGTGGTATACCTACTTATGGGTTTGATTGGGCCAACAAAATGCAATCCCCATTTCATGAAGGGTTTTGTTGGAAGTCACCATATTTGCTATGCTACTTTATATTTCGTTCATTAACAATTGTCACAAGTTTAACAATTTTGGAATGTATCCATGTGCATCATGGGCCACCAATATTTTACATCTAAAATCTTGTGAATTGTGATTTTTTAATGAAAAATGCCCATTACTAATTTTTTCATGTATTTCCTATAGCAAGGTGGGTATTTTTGAGTCATGAAGGCAACGCTTCAAAACTTGGCCTTGACCTTGATAATATAATTTGTTTCATACCAAAGGAAAACGTAAAGCTTTCAAGGCCAACTTTTTCTTTTGCTTTTGGCTATAGGGAATTAATTTTTTTCCAATAGTGAGGTACTAAAACAAATCATGTAGCCACATCAATTATAACAGGAAGAATGTAGTGTCTATTGTTTGGTCCAATATTCCACTTTCTTCTATGAGATTGGGCATCCATGATAATGTATCCGCCACATAGTGAGATTTCCATAGTTTTTAAATAACTAAAAAATCATACTCCAAAAAAAAAGTAACCACCTTGTTATTTTCTTTGAAATTTGGGGTTTTCGGACCATCTATAACAACACCATATGGTCCACATAAAACATGAATTTGTTACCCAACAAGTAGTGACGAAACTTATGATTAACATACACAATTGCAAGTGTTTCCTTTTCAATTGTAATATAATTTCGTTTAACATCATTAAGTAATTGCAATGCATAGGCAATTGGTTGGTCACATTTTCTAGTAAGGTTTTATGCTAACATAGCGTTGACAACTAAATTTGTTTGTGTGAACAATACACTCGATGTCCCAATGCGGTGAAGTCAAGATTCGTGCATCCATGTATTGCTACTTGATTTTTTCCTGAGCTTGTTGTCATTGTGTTGTCCACTTGAAAGTTTCTATCTTTCGTAGTAGCTTGGTAATGGGAGCCATAATGAAAGCAAAGTCCTTGATGAAACGTTGGTAGTATTGTGCCATGCCATTGAAAACATGAATGTCTTTAGGTGTTTTCAGTGTAAGCATGTGAACAATAACAATTTTTTTTTGGATTTAGTAGATACCACATACCCCAAGATAACATTTGAATGCATGAGGAACATGCATTTCTCAAGGTTCAAGCTTGTACCAAATCTTCTACATTTATCAAATCATAGTTATAGTTTTGGTGGATGGACGTTTAAACTGCCAAACACATTGAATTCATCCAAGAACATTTTCATGAACACTCCGAGTTAGTCCATGAAAGTTATACTCACCACTTGTTGACAAGTTGGTGGAATGTTCTTGAGGCCAACTGGCATCATGACCACCCAAATGAAAGTTCCCTAATCGATGATGAATGCAATCTTGTACTTGTTTTCAAGGGCGATCATGATTTGATGATAACCAGAAAATCCATCCAAAAATGAATAAACCTCATGACCCACCACTTCATCCAATACATCTTTAGTATAAGGTAAAGGATATGAATCCTTCTTGGTAGTAGCATTGAGTCATCAAAAGTCCACACAAATCTTGAGTTTTCCATTCTCTTTTTATACAACAATAATTGGTGATAGCCAACTAGCTTCTTCCACAAGGCAATAAACCTACACTTAAAAACTTGTCCAAATCTTGCTTGACTATCGCAACATAGTTTGGGTTCATTTGGTATTTGGTTTAATGAACAAGTGGAATAGTGGTGTCCAACTCAATGTAATGTTGAATAATTCTTGGTGGAATTCCCTTCAAGTTAGTATACTTGCATGCAAAAAATTTATCATACTCATGGAATAATGATTTGGTATTGGTGGTAGTTGGTTCATCCAATGTCACATTTAGCTTAACTATCTAAGGATTTTTGATAGTCCCCAAATTGAAAAGTCTTGCCTAATGATCCTCAAGTAATGTCTAATGTGCAATGTCTAACTCTTAGACTTTGATGCATGTAAGCGTAGTATCTAGTAGAATATGTCTTTTAGAATGTGGAAAGTTGAATGTAAGGTCTTTTGTATCAACTTTTGCACCAAAAATTGCAGCATTGAAATTTTTTGGTTCTGGTAATGTGATGGTCCCAAGTGTAAAAAAATTTGGTTTTGCTACAAAAAATATTTCTTTTTCTTTGTCTATGACCCCTTCACTGGACCATTCAATTCAGTTTTTCATTGGTCTCCATTCATTACAACCAGTGAATTCATTTAAAATAGAGTGAAATCACTTGGTGTACAAGGACATTTTTTTTTGTAGTGCCTCCATCAAATCATAACACAACAAAACCTCAAGACGTATGGTATTGCTATCTAAATGTTTGGTTATCGCACCATGTCATTGCCTTTAATTGTGATTAGGTTGTTTCCCCAATCATGTATAGCACATGCATTACGCAACCATGGTCAACAAACAACATGGAATAATTGGAATTCAAAACATTATTATGATTATTGTGAACATTGCCATGTAAGGAATCCCATGAATGTGGATTTTGAGGTCCTTGATGAGTCCAACTAGTTTGGTGATGGTTTGATCCACCATCCAGAAGGTATACGATGTTGGTTTAGGATTGGGAAGCCCTAACAATTCTATAGTTCCTTTGTCACGATGTTCACACTAGATCCTCCATCTATAGGACGTTTTCAACCATGTTTCTGCCCACTTGAAGTTGTACCATAGCCACATGAGGATCAATCGCCATCGAAGCGATAATAAGATTAGGTCTTGACATTGTGATAATTTTTCTTCCAAGAACAAGCTTGGTAGTAACATATTGTTTCAAATTTGGAGTGATCTTGAAGAGTTGGCCCAAAATAAAGGTGTGTTTATTCTCTAAAAATTTGTTGGGTGACATCCTCCAAAATCAATTTTTTTGGGGTTATTCTAATATTTTCAATAAATTTGGTAGTATTGATATTTCTAGTAAAACCAATAAAACCAATAGCACCGATAGACTCAATAACATTGATAGATTCGGTAAAATTGATAAAATCGATAGGTCTCATAGATACAGAAAATTAATTTTCAATATCTAAACTAGAATCCTTGGTGAGGTTGGTTTTAACTCGAGTTTGTATATTAGCTCCAAGCAGCTCCTTTTGTTGTATGTCCTTAATAACCTCTTTAAATGAACATTGAAGTTTTTCCTTGTCTCGCAAGTTAACCAAGGTTTTGTTTTTGAAAGGTTCTTTCTCCTTGAATACCACATTTTTGACCAAGGTTTTCAAAACTTTGACCAACTTTACTTTAGCCAAGTTTGACCCATGATTGCATGTCATGCATGATTTACATGTGAACACGACATTTGCATGTTTTAAATTAAAGTTATAGTTTTAGAGTTTTGATTAGGATTTCAATTAAAGATTTGGTTTTTGAATTGAAGTTTTAATTTGTAGGGTTAACATTAAGGTTTTTGTTTTAGAAGTTTGGGTGTGAGGTTTGGATTAAGATTTTAATTTTGAGGTTTGGAAAATTTTCTTTTGGGGGTTTGGATTGAAGGTTAAAATTAAGGTATTATTTTAGGGTTAAGATTAAAGTTTTAATTTTAGGGCTAGGATTAAGGTTTTAATTTTAAAGGTCTAGATTTAAAGATTGGATTAAGGTTTTAGGCTACAATTAGGATTTTAATTCTAGGGGTTTGGGTTTAAGGTTTCAATTTTAAAGGGTTTGTTGTATTCACGACTTAAACTAAAAACCTTTCATTTGTGGGTTTAGATTAAGGTTTAGTTTTAGGGGTTTTGGGTTTAAGGTTCTAAATTAAAAGTTGGAATTTACAAATGATCACCATGTTTGAATAAGGCATCTTTCAAATTTGGCACTAAAATAATGCCTTCTATAATTCATTTTGTATATGAAACATGACAATGTTTGCATGTATGATGCATTCTTATCAAACTAGTTAAAGCGTGTAGTTTGTGATGAATTCATCTTCATTGTATTTTACATCAATGATGCAATTGGGGATGAGATTATGTGGCCCATAATACATGAACAAACTATGTTTGGCACCACCATACCTAGTATTAGATTTCAAAGGTTGCATTGGGGTGAACACATGATTGTATGGTTCACTTTTGGTGTCAAAATGGTCATTTTTTAAGGTTTAAATGTGTTTAGATGCATGTGGTGAATAACATAATTTTTAATTTGTCAATTAACAATTTGTAATACATTAACATGATTATTATAAACACTTTATTTGTAAAACTATCTATTCATTGTTGGTAGTGGACTTTTGAAATTCAAAACTATGGTTTGGTTAGTTGATTATTATAATAATAGATTGAATTTTTCATATTAAATTCCACTCCAAATTATTTACATTGACAAAATGATGACTTGAAAAATAAAATAGATTATCAAGTATGAAATCTAGTTTTAAAAAACCTTAACCAAATGGTAGTTATATGAACTTTTGAATGGTCATAATATTACTTTATCTTCAAAACACCTTATGAAATGGATTTTGTTTTTTTTTTCAAATAAAATCTACCTAATGAAATGTTCTTAAGATATTTGTTTTGGTCCTCATTCATATGGACTTTATGGGTTTTCCTTTTAAGATTTCCAAGTGGCATCCACCATAACATATGACATCAATGACTTTTGGTATAGGTTTCATGACATAGGTTTTGACATAGGTTTAAAAGGTTCCATAAATGGGTAAACATGTGATAGTCAAAGATTACAATATTTAAATTTTAAAAATTAATAATCATGTCCATTTGACCAATTAAAAAAACTTGTTATGGATTTTTATGGAGATTTTACTTGTCAAATTTGATTCATTCAACCATGCATTCATCCATTGGGCTCATTGATGGCATGCTCATCAAGATCCAAAAACCCTAGAATCATGTGGCCCTCAAAGTTTTGCTCAATTGGTGCAAGAAATTTTATTTGACAAACAATACCATGGTTGTTGAAAATCAAGGCTTGTTCATTTACTTGGACTTTAAGTATTTACGTGTTCACCACAATGTTACCATCTTACAGTAGTTTGAATTCCACATGAATTGGCATTAGTCTTTTTGTGCATGACAATGACTACTTTGAATATTTTTTATGGAACCTTGGCTACCTAGGTGAAGAGATGTTCATCATGAAGAAGGTTGGGGGACACAAAATGAGCTTAATGTTATCTATGATGTTATCAATGCTTACAACAAAATGCATGTTAGGTACAAAGTGCAAATGGAATGAAGATTGGTAGATTGAAAAGGAAATGGAAACAATTGATGAAAAGGTTTGATTCCACAAAATCTAATTACATACATTTGTTAAGATTGGCAACTATCCTTACAAACATTTTGCACAAATGTAAAATCAACTTCACATTTGAAGTCACATGTGATTAAATGGCCAACCTTGTTAACCATGGCTAGGATGAAGATTTATAATTTTACAAGTCTAAAATTTCCTTAACTTTTACTTTGAATTCCTTGTCACCTATAACTTTTAGTTATCTAGTAGCTTTAAGGTTATTAATCTTAACTATGTTTGCCTTGCCAACATGACTTTGGATGTGTTGCATGCATTAGAGTTAAACTTTGTTATGAATCCACCTCCGTAGTGGATGCCAAATGTTTGATGCTACATGGTTGGTGTTGTAAATACATAACTTTGTTATGAATCCACCTCCATAGTGGATGCCAAATGTTTGATGCTACATGATTGGTGTTGTAAATATGTTGCCTTTGTCCTAGACTTTGCCAAGGGCATGGATGTAGATGTGGAGCCACAAGATACATTAAGCCCATGTGATGGAAGGTCCAAATCCATAGAAATGGATGTAGGAATAGATGTAGGAACAAATGCAAGAGTAGATGGGATTAATGGATTGGTGGCACCATCAATTAGACTTTGTTGACTTTTCAAGACATTACACATGGCATGCCAATCTATTGATTTCATGTTGTCAAGACTTCTTCATTTTGCAAACAACATTCTTTGAACCTTCTTCATTTGATGTCCCTATTTTCAATTCCCTTAATGTTTCCCAAAACCTTTCCTTCAAAATCTCCTCTTGGAACTTTGATTTTGGATATTCCACCTTATTTGCCACATACATATCTTTCCACATTATTGAAGGAATGAGTTGTGTTGCCTTGGTCTTGTTTTTGTTATGGATAACATCATAGTGGTTGTAGGTAGCACACATGGTGTTCAATTGGCTAGAGTCCACAATATAATGGTGACATTATTTCTCTGATTGTGGTGCTCTTGCCACATGAATATTCAAGAAGTTTTTTCTATTTTGAAAACCTGTTTCCACCCCAACATAATCAAAACCATCCATACTTTAATTCAACATAATTATGTGTTTCAATTGTGTTTTTGCCATATGGTCTTAGGCCTCTTTGAATTATATTACTACTTTTGGGACTATAAACTCTATCTCTTTGTGTTATAATCTTTGAATATTTTTGAACATTTGTCTTTAGTTCTCTATGTCTTTTTAGAAAAAAAAAAATTTCTTTCTTTCTTTCTTTCCTACCTTTTTTTTTTTTTTCTCCTTGCCTTTTTGTATTTTTGTGTCTTTCTATCTTTGTGTTTTTGCATCTCATTGTGTTAGTATCCCAAAATCTCAATGTTATTAAGTATGGGTCTTTATGTCTTCTTAGATTATTTATCTATATCTCTATATTTGTATAGGTTTATCTATGTTTATATTTGTGTTTGTTTAGCTAATAGGGTTTCTCTCCCTAACCTAACTTGATTTTTACACCTAAATGCATGATCTAAAAATACATAGTAGGCCCATTTCATTTTCTCCAACACTGCTTATGAGATTTGAAAAGGTCAAAGCCTAAACATGAATAAAGTTATATTTATAAACTTGTTGTAAACTCAATGTTGACTTGTTCATGAACCATTGGAGACTTGCTACATAATCTTTTTTTTTGGATAAAGGTCAATTTTCTCCAAGCTTTGAAATTGTGCAAACCTAAAAATCCAAGGAAAAAACACAAGCATGTAAAAAAGAGCTTTCTAAGCATAAGGATACACTAAACCCCCTTTATAATCACACCCATTTTAATCACATTCTTGTTTGTGTCACGCATTTTCTGGTAACCATTCATTTCGGTAAGAGACACCATTCTTTTTAATCGTTATCACATTCATTTGTAACAAAAAACATTTGCAAAGCTTTCTTTGTAAAGGATACTATAATGGGGGAAATTTTAAAACAAATATCAAAGCTTTTAAATTGTAGTTCCTTTTGGCAATGTTAGTGTTGCTTTGTGTTCAAGTTATGCAAACTAACAACAATGAATCCAATATAAAGGAAAGGAAAAATACAACAACTTTTTATTGTAAAGAAGCAAAAGATGTTTTTGTTTAAGGTAATAATTTCCTCCAGTATTACCATTATTCGAAGGGTAATGACCACTTTGAGAGGATTTATTTACATAAAATAGATAAGTCTGCAAGTTTTTGTTTTATTTGGCACCAAGATTGCAAACCTAGGGGGTTATTTATGGGTTTATATTAAGAACGACCACAATCAAAGATGAAACAAATTCAACATCAAAAGTGGCCAACTCAAAAATGACAAAAGTGATCAACAAAAACACAAAAAGGTTTGAATCAAAAGTAATAAACACAGTTTACATTTTTCAATTAGGGTTCTGAAACATTAAGGTAGATCGGATCAGGATAAACATCAATGTCAACATCAACATATAATTGATCGTCATAAGCATCAAGATAGATGGGTGGTTACAAAATTGGGTCAAAATAATATATTAAGTATCAAATCTTGATTAAAAGGTCTTTTCCATTGATAGTGATGAAATTGAGCTTACATGTTAAAACACCTAGCACGGTACACCTACACAAAACATCCATAAATCCAAAATAAATAATCCATAGATATATCTTTGTTCCAACCCTAAACCCTAATCATGTTAAAATTTGAAAGTTTATATCAACTACCAAGTTAATCCAACAAGAGACCCCTAGAAATTTATGAAGGAAATAGAAATTAATTATATTATTTAAACAATTTTCTGATAACCAACACCTTAAGCAATTACAACATTTCATTCACAAACTTTTTAACTAAAACAACATCTTTAAACATGTGATAAGGCTTTATTTAAACCTTAAACTAGCATACAAGCAAAGTAATTAAAAGATTTTGGCTCAACCCAAAACACATGTAATAATTTTTTTAAACTTAGAATTTTGTCATGCCCAAAAAAATTAGAGCCTTCAACCCTTTAAACCTTCTTGTTCAAGATAGATTTTACCAAAACTAGTAATTTGCAGGAATTTTACCAAAATGAAAACTTTCCCCACCGAATTTCCTCTATTGAAACCGATTTTTACTACCGACTTGAACTATGTATATTTAGGTCCAGTTTTTTTGGGATTGGGCTAACTACTTGTTCCACCATTTCCAACTTCTTTCTTGGAGGTACTTTAAGCTATGTGGGTGTAAAGTTTAAACAAGGTAAAGTAGACAACTCATTGCTTGTTTAAAAAAATTACAAGTAGCCATGAAAAAGTTTTAATGTATTGAAAGTAGTTTATTTTTGTACAATAATTAACATGAGGATAATCTTTCATTTCATATTTAAAATGTTGAAAAACCCCATCTTGAAAGTAGAATTTTTAAAATATTTATATTTGCACAAAATGTTTGATCTTACAAAAAAGGGCTACATGTAAATCAAATATTGATTTAAAAAAATTTTCAACTTAGTGCAGCCTTAAAAAATATTTATGTATTATGAAATTATGGGTGTTATAATCATAATATTTCAATTTTTTAACATGAAGTAGGCTTAAACACCATTTTGACCCAATTAATTTCAAACCTACCTTCAACCTACTTTTATGATACCAAAGTTATTCAAATTTTGTATCGAACCTCCCATAAACTAAATGCAAGGCCCTATGGTTTTATATTTTTATTTCAAAATATTTCAAATATATTTTCTTGTGTCCATATAAAAAAATATTCCCATTTTAAATTGGATTTTGGATAGACTCATTTATTTATTATTTTACCTTATCAACATCAAATCCATTTGTGAACTATACATGAAAATAATTTTTGGAGTAAAATTATCTTTTTCCTTCCATATTTTTGTACATATAATTTTATTTGTAGTTTTTTTCTTCATATGTTTTGAGTATTTTAATTTTTTGTATGCAAGTATTCTTCCTTGCATGTTTGTTTCAAGTCTATTTTTGTAGAAAGTTTATGCAGTTGTCCTACTAAAATTTGATAATCCCCTTTGTGTTGAAACTTTTTGCTCACCTAAGGAAAGTAATAAGATTTTATGTTCTACTCCCTTATTTTATTCATTTCAAAACTTGGTAGTTCACCGAGTGGCCTTAAAATTTGGTGACCATACCATGGATATTAAATCCAAAAATTTTGGTTCATTATTGTTCCTATTTGTACAAATATTGGTTATGGTTATTTGATTTCACCAAAATAAACCACGAATTTATTTTACGCACTTCCAACTCCTTAAGGGACTCAAATGTGAGTCCCAAACATAAAACGACGGAAGAATAAGGAGTTGGGGCACGCTCCATGGCTCATAGCACTTTGAAGGGGTAGAGGGGAATGCTGGAAGTCCGGGATGGGACTAGGAAGAGTTGACAATCTTTATCTACTCACATGGACTTGCACAAAACCAACGCAAGGTGGTTCATGCATAGTTGGAGCACCTTTGGTGCTAGGACGAACCACTGGCAACACGGACACGCAAGACTCACCACGGCTCAGACTTGGGGGACGCCTCCACCTTCTCCCTTATAGTATACTCTCCACCTCTCCACGGGACCCACATCCAAATGGCTTTTTGTCCCGGGACTCCCAAGTGGGAGTTCTAAAATCACCAAGGTTGGGACTCCCACAACTTTGGGGCACCATGACTTTGCGTGCAGACCTTGGATTGAGATGAAGTCTAAAGCAAAGTTGTAGCCCTCATTGAGAGCTTTCCAATGGTACCTTGCACGCCATCTGCACACACGGAAATTGGGTCGACTCCTGACTTTTAGTGGTCAGTAGTCAAACTGCCAATTTGACTCCCGGCCCTGCTTGTGGCCATAATTTATGTTTTAGATGTCCAAATGGGCAATGCAAGCCCATTTTAGATATCTAAGTTCTAGTAAAGAATTCCTCAATTCATTGAATTTTGACCCCTGTAATTGCCCTTTGAAGATTCGAAAGTCCACCGAGATTTTAACTCCCAAAGTGGAACTCCCTTGGGGTGTGAGGGTTCATTCCCTCACACCTTTTCACACTCCCAGGAGTATGTTATGCGACTCTCAGCTTCCTTCTTGGCCCGCAACCTTGCAAACCCTTGCCTTGGTCGCGAGCCCAAGGCTAGGGTTACAACATTATTATTGTTTGTTTTTACAAATAAAAATAAAAAACCAAAATAACCTATAGACTATAACTTTTTTATAGTCATTTATGGTATGCTAATAATGTTGACAAGAAGTATGAAAAAAAACTGGAGTAGGTTTTGCAATAAAATGTTAAAGTAGGGCATGCATGTAACCCAAAATGATTAGAACATCCAAAGATTGACCTAGAAAAGGTTGCAACCTGTCACAATGGACATATACCTATTATGTAACCATGTAGACTTGGGCTTGGGAAGACACTAGCTTGAATACCCCGAGGCTTGACGTCAATGAATTAGAAGATGTCCCCAAAAATATTGAACCAAAAACTATATGACCTCCTTGAAACCATCCACCAAAATCGAAATGCATCAAGACCAAATTACAAACTCCATGGGAACCAATTTGGGACCCTATCAAAAATAAGACTTTTTGGTGCCATGAGACTGTTGTGACAAGTCCACACACCAAAAAATGTGGAATTGATTGACTTTAGAGGTGAATTGATTAACTACACCGGTTTCAAGGGAAGGAGCCTTTTGATGAAATATGAAACATGCAGTCCTCAAGGATGAACATTTTCAATGAAAATGAATTCCATTAGGAAATTCTAATAACCTTTATTTTTAACATTTGTGCTTCTCTTCACGTGTTTCTAGCTTGTACTTTTTGTTAAAGCTTGGGTCATCGAACAAACAATTGTTCTTATTGCTATAATAGTGTTTTGCCTACATAAAAGGTACTAATAAACCATAGACCTTATTTGGTATCATTACTTGTTCAAAGATTAGTTTCGATTGTTCAAAATTTGGTTTATTTTTTAACAATACCAAATGTAGTTTGTAAATAACCAATTATTCCACTTGTTTTTGTTACACTTATAAAAAATGTCATGGAACAAAATCTGGTAAATTTTCCAAATTCAATGTACTTTCATGTTGGACCCTATACACAATATTTTGGTTGTGGTTATAGGGGCATAAAGAGTGTTCCAACAATGCGGCCTCCTATGTTTGATCCCTTAATTAACCCCATGGCATCACCAAAACCAATTTTGAGAATTGCACAAACTGAGATTATAACAAATTATGAGGAGACTTCAAATGAGGACAAGGATTATTATGAAAGAAAGCACAACTCCAAGATGCCACAAATTGTTCCTACCAAAAAATCGTACCATAAACAGAAAGGAAGACCATTTCGATTAGAGATGTTAGTAGACCACCTATTAGTGGACAAGTTGTACCTATCAACAACAGTGGTTATCGCAACCCTAAGATTGGGTTTGTGACTAAATGTGGAGTCTAAGGGCTCATGAGGCCAAGAGAGTGTGTTCACTCTCACAAATGAGGGAAAATGCAAGAGATGGAGCCAATGACTCCCAAATACACTCCCACTTTGGGAGTTGCACTTATGCGAAAATCTTAAATGTTTAAAACCTTGGTTGAAAAGTTTAAAAAACCAAATTGGGCCCTTAGGATACCATTGAAAACCTCATGAAGTGTAGATGCTTAAAGTGCCCTCGCATTATTTATTTAAACATGATATGCATGAGTTATGATCAAAAGACAAGTTGGGAGTCAAATTGAGAATATGAATCCTAACCACAAATCACCTTAGAATAGGGGTCGAATGATCTCTGATTGAATTATGCAATACATCATTGGAAAGATCTTTTTAAGGTTCATAATATATTACCTTTGCATGCTCCAAATAAGCTTGATTTGAGGAAAATATGAGCATTCAAAGTTTTGAAACAATAGAAGTCTTAATTTTGGGACTCCCACTTGAGAGTTTCGAAAAAAAATGTCATTTGGATGTAGCCCCCGCAGAAAGTCGCATAGTATACTATGGGGATGGGAGTGGTGCCTCCTTCCAAAGGTTACAAGCCATGTAAAGTTTGTGTTTAAAGTTGTCCTTACTACCCTACCCCATCTACACCATGGGAATGGATCCCAATGATCATGTATGAGTTTTGCAAGGCCATTCAAGCCAATGGAGAAAGAAATGATGATGATATCATTAATCTATTTTGTTTTACACTTCACGATGCCATATCCAAGTGGTGAGAGAATTTTATGAAAGCCCATCAAGTTTGTAGATTTGAAGAACTAGAAGTTATGCTATGTAAGCATTATTGAAAATTACAAATGGATGAACAAATGTACATGGCATTATGAGTGATAAAGCAAAGAAGAAATGAGAAGGTGGAAGTATAATATGAACGTATATTGAAATTAACGAACAACCTTCAACACTAAGTAAACGATAGTTTGCTGACCACATTCTTTTGAGTTAAATTGCAACCATATCTTCAAATATCCATAGCAAGGATGAAGAGGGACACCTTGTTCGAACATAAGGAAGTTGTAGTCACTTGTGAAGAAAATATGGGAAACACCAATGAATATTGGAAATTGTTGGAACCACCAACCAAACAAAAGAAGGTTAGTGAAAGAAGGCGAACAAATGTGATCTATGGTCAGTGCAATAAATTAAGACATTATAAGGAACATTACCATTAAAATTTAAACAACTCGAATAATAAATGTAAAGACAAAAAGGATGTAACAATGAATGGTGTTTTGGCACAACTTAGTGGTACATGAAATAAATCCAATAACAAAGGAGGTCATAGAGAAGTGAACAAACCCAGTTCCATCATTTATTGTTGTTTCATATGTAATTTTGTTGAACATAAAATTTATGACTACCTTCATAAGGATGCAACTCAAGCCATGTTTAGGGAAAAGGTAGTGGTGGCTACACCCAAGAAGGATGATGTTGCTATCATCATTATTTTGCAGTTACCATTCGTAATGTGATTAACACATCTCAAATTCCCACACACGAATCCACTTATTCACCCACACCCTCTTCCAATTCATTGTCATTGAACATATGAGATGAGTTGGCAACAATAACTATAGTTGCAAAAACATATTATTTTTATTTATCCATGTTTGCAAACATCTCCTATATCATCTCATCATCACTTGAGGATGAGGAGTTATAATTATCTCACATAGAACTAAATTAATTTCGTGTAAAATTAGACCCATGGGTTGAAGTTGAAGCCATGATTTTTGAGTGAAAAAACCTTTCCACAAGTGATAAATGAAAAAAAAAAGAAGCAAGTGTGAAATGCTCCCATTTATATAGGTCCTCACCCATAAGATAAAATCTACAGGTTTGAAACAAAGGTTATGGATTACCCTTTTGCACAAGGTTAAAGATTAACATTTTAGATTACACTCTTGGTTTTGGTTTAAAAGTGGGGATGGGGATTATGGTTTGGATTATGATTTTGAACTTAGGTATTGGTAGTCCCTATATACACCTATGTAGGCTCTATGTAGCACCCTAGGCAACCCTTCACTTGAATAACATTATAAATAACAATTAACTACCTTTTAACTTGAGTATGGCCCTATGTAGTCTTTAGTAAATATCCCCTTAGTAAATATCCCCTTTTAAAATAGCCCCTATGTAGTCCCTAACTATCAGCCCCAAACTTAGGAAGTCCTTAGGTAGTCTCCTAAATCGCTCCCTAAGTATCCCATAAATAGCCCCAAAAATAACCCTTTAGGCATTGTCTAATTTAGGAAGCTCTTAGGTAGTCTCCTAAGTAAACCCTATGTAGCCATGTTGGACCAAGTGGTAATACAAAGGGTGTTACAAATACCACTGAGCTTACAATGAAAGAAATGATGGTGTTTCCCATTAGACCTAGAAAATGAAAATAGGATGAGTAGGGTGAGGTTGATGGACTTGGTGGAGGCTCTTAAAATGATAGGGGCAATTGGGATGATTGTGGATATAGGTAAGAGAAGTGGGATGGGGGGGATGTGTTGGAGGTTTTGTTAGGGAACATGATAGGGAGGGAGAAGAAAAATGTGTGGGTATGACATAATGGGGATGATGGGATTTCCAAGGTTGTGATGACAACAAGTAGGGGCTCTTAAAAGTTTGTGCCTTCCTAGGGTGTGGAACAAGGTAATGGTTGGGAAGGATCATATGAGGAAGATAGGTGGGGTGAATGAATTAATAATATGGATATGTTTTTCAAGGTCAATGTCATCAATAGTTGAAGATATAGCAAAAAACATTGTGTCACTTGCATCTATTGGTGGTGAAGGTTATACTTATAGGTGAATATCAAGGAAAGGAGGCCTAGTGAAGAATATGATGATGTTCAAGGAAGAGGTATCACTTCACAAGTTGATGAAGGTGATAATTGGGTAAAGGACAAAAATACAATTATAACCTTTTATGGTTCCTACACATCATTAGTTAGGATTTGATGCATCATTTAAGGATGCGAGGCCTAAACAAATTGATGGGCAAGAAAAGAACTTCTCCTAGAAGTAGAGGCTAGAGTTTTGAAATGACCATATTTAAAGTTGCAACTTAGAACCTTCCTTATGTGGATAGTTCACCCCTTCTTCCTACCCCAATTGAATTTAAAACTATTAATGGAAAAAATGTTCTACATCCTATTTGAAACATGAGTGGCCCTCGCTAAGGAGCTATAACAACCATTAAAAAATGCCAAAAATTCACCCATATCCATTTGGATAGGAAAGACGATGGGCAAAGGTTGTTCTAGGGAATAACATGGATAGGTGGAAGATAGATGAAAGTTTATAAGAATTTTAGAGGGCCAAATAGTCAACCATCAAGCAACTATGGTAATCAACAAGGTGGGTGTGTGTTTAAAAAGGCTTAAAACACCAAAAAATGAATTAGAATCTCTAGCAAATACATAATTTAAACAAAATTACTTTTGGGGAAGCAACTCCCTGAGAAGTGTCTTTAGAAGCAAAAGGAAAGGATTGGCACAAACCTACATTGGATGTTGACTTGGATTGGCACATTTCACAAGACAAGTAATTTCTTCCACATTGAAATTATGTCAAGGTATTTATTAGTTGTTTTGCCAATTTTCGTTTTTAGTTGCATGGTGGTTTGCAAGATTTTTTTTTAATTATTAACCAAATGTAAAATTTTCATGGAATCCATTTAATTGAGACAAAAAATGGAACAATCCAAAATAAATTGTATAGGGTGATGATTTTTCACATGTTTATGTATTTGGTCAAAACCATAAATTTAAAAAATGATTAAATAAGCTTCTATAGACAATTTGAAAAGTTTTTTGCATGAAAAAATCCTACACATATGATTTGCGTCGGGGACTACAACTTTTAAGCCCGATGAATACAAACAATCAACCAAATGTACAAAAAAGAAGTCCTTTTCCTTGTAGCCCTTTGGAATGAATTGTGTAGGCTTTTAGTTTTTTGTATGATATATAAATTAGTCAAATGCATTCAATAAACATTGCTAAACATAAATGTAAACATTAGATGATGTCACAAAGTCATACCCATTCCAACTTTTATTTTGTATTTTGTTGATCACTTAGTTGTGCCCTCACCCCCACTTTGTTGTCATCCATAAAATCCTAAGAAGACTTGATCAAACACTAAAACTTAACATGAAATTATTGTGATTGATATTTTAATGTGGTTGTCTAGGATGTGTTGGTAGGTAGGAAAAGGTTGCTTGCTTCAAGATTTGTCTTGGGCATTGCAATTAGGACCAAATTCCTTTGAGTAACGTGATGTGTTTATGAGAAAACATGGTTTTGTTTGGGGGGTTTCTTGTGTTTTTTTTTAGTGTAAATAGAATTTTGGGCAGTCCATATAGGTGGGAAAAGAAAGTCATGGGAGAATATATTTGTAGTATGAGTGTAGTGTTGTTGGGAGTGTGTGAAAGGTTATGCCATCCTTTGAAAAAATAGATTATAGCCCAAGTGTAGTGTTGTTGTTGGGAGTGTGTGAAAGGTAAAGATAAGAATGTTTAATGTAAGCCCAAGCATGAAAGGTAGTAGTAGTAAGAAGTTGAAGCAATAGTAGTGAACAAGGCGCTCTTGATTTTGAGCTCCTAAGGGGCACTTGTTTTCTATAAGGAACAATGAAACTTTAGGAGTAGTAAAAAGAAGTGGCAATAGTAGGGTTCTTAATTTGTTGGTTTGTTTTCTATGACAAAACTATTTTTTTTTGGTTGTTAAAGAAGAATCCAATGAATTTTCTAATTTATTAAACATTTGGTTTGGTTTTAAACTTTAGTTTTCGTTCTTCAAATTTTTCTAGGCATAAAAACTTTGATAGTCACACAATGCAAGCATGGTAAAATGTGCCAAAAGAATAGTCACACATGTAACCATAATCACATTTATGGCATAAACATGAAATTTTTTTTTCAAAATTTCTTTAATTTTCATTATGAAACAATGGTGCACTCCATGGAGTTTATGGTAAGCTACACATAAAATGCAAGAAAAATTCATATAAGAAAAATGGATGAAAAATATGTTTTATACTAATTGGGTTTTCAAAATTTCCAACATATTTTTATATGAAAAGTTTGTTAAATTATGACCATGATATGAATTTAAAAAAAAAACATTGATACATATTAATGCTCTATCCATTTGAAAGTACAAAAACTCCAATTACGATTGTACTTTCATCATATTTTCATATATTTGAAGTAGGAGCGTGACACCTATTTTCTTGTACTTATATTTCTAAAAATGCACTTAAATGCATATTAGAACATGCAATCATTCAATATTATGCAATGAAGTCAAAAATCTTCCTCTTGTTGATCATTAAAGTAAAATATATTCATGAGTTCAATGTATTAACTCTTAGTTTATGGATACTTTCCACCAAAAAAAAAGGTATCTTTCATTGGCATACTTCACCATGCTTTCACTTCGTGAAAAAATAGTGAGTAAGGCCAAGGTAATTGTGCACGGGCAACCAAATTAAAAAAGAAAATAGTAGCGTTTTGGGGTTTAAAAAGGGTTAGAGACAAGCAAAAAAAAAGAAAAAGGCCATAGAATTGGACAATGATTTCCCTTAAAGGTCATTTTGTCCGAGGTAACCGATCCATTAAAAAGCTAAACTAGGGAATTTTTTAAAGTGTTTAATTTTCTTCTATATCCGATTTATAGCATAAGTGGATTGTGGGACTTAGGCCATGGAGCAACACAATTGAGACTAATAACTCTTCATGTTAAAAGGCTTTTACAAGGTGAGTAAAAACCAATGCAACATAAAATACATATTTCGTCGAGTCACCCAACCAACCAACTAACCAAAAGTGTTGTGGCTCGTGGTGAATCTTATGAAAGTCTAGTCCATTATTATCATCTTTTAGGAAACTTTTGTGGTTGGCTTTGTAGATTTTGGATTCCTTAGGAGGTTTCCAATCTTTTTCCTTTCGATTTGTTTAATCTTGTGTGGTTGGTTTTATAGATCTAAAATTACCCTATAGTGGTAGGTACTATT
Organism: Sphagnum tenellum; assembly: GCA_963921925.1. Classification (NCBI taxonomy): domain Eukaryota; kingdom Viridiplantae; phylum Streptophyta; class Sphagnopsida; order Sphagnales; family Sphagnaceae; genus Sphagnum; species Sphagnum tenellum. The sequence goes on along the minus strand of OY998160.1, from coordinate 5,697,286 downwards.
TAAAAAGTGGGGCCTATGCTTTTAGTGGGCCTCCTTCCTCATGGGTACCAAACATCCCATGTCCTTTAGTTCATCATGTTTAATCGAATTTTGTAGCTCCCATCACCCATTTGCTTTACCATGTGCCACCATAGACCTTTCCTCCACCCCATCTCCTATGCAAATCACAAACCACCCATTTATTCCCCCTTCCATTTTTAAAAACCATTCACCACCTACCAATTCTTTGTATCGTCCTAACCCTTTGTGTGATTATGGGTTCCCAACCTCAAACTTTCCCAAACCCCTTTAATCATGCTTATGCAAGACCTTTTCCCTTATTGGTTCCTATAACTGCCCATGATTGGACTTTTTAACTTACCCCCTCTTTTCAATGTGTTTACAACCTCCACCTAAAGTCGTTTGCCTCACATGTGGGTGCCAATTTACTAGTCATAGTTTAATTTGTCATCAACTTCATGTCAAACATCTAAGTCATTTAATCCAAACCTCGGTCACCATTTCGGCTCCATACCTTTCTATGCTCTTACCCTGTTTGCACAAGCCTAGACTTGGGTTTTGTCATTGGATGTCCTAAGGTCCTTTCATTTAGGCTTTTGTCATTTTCAATTATACAACTGCATCCTTATTACTTCATGACGTGAGGTATGTATGACATTTTATTTTCCATTGGATAAGTTAGCACAAGACCCCTATGATATGATAATTTAATGTTTGTTCCTTTTGTTACCCCAATGGTGTTTCAATTTGCCCCCTCGTAGCGGGACAACAAAACATAAAGAAATGTAAATTTGACTAAATCATTTTCTAGTGGGCGATTGGAAAAACTTGCAGGAGGTTTTTTTACAATTAGAAGGCCATGTTATTATATATGTATCTACACCCACCATTGGAAGGTGATGAAGTCCATGGATAGTTATGGCAAGCGATCACTACTATTCGTGACGAAGGTGACAGTCTGAAATAAGGTTATATGACTGCATGCATTGTCATGTCACCTCCCAAGTGTTGTTGTGGAGATATGTCTGCAATTTCATAGCTTGATGTGCTTGATAGTGGCATTGTTGGAAATTCCATTGGTTATGCCCAAAATCTTGTGCTGGTGTAATGCCTTAAAATTATGTAAAGCCCTGGCCTGGCCCGATTTTTTAAGCTTAAAATTGGCAGGCTTTGTTATTCACAATTTCCGTCCCAGTGGGAGGGAGATTATCTCTCTGACTGGGATATCGCACCTTTGGCTGGGCGTTTTCACTTTTTCGGTGGGATATCTCGAAATATCAATCTCCCTGCTCCATTTCTTTTACGCAGCCCACCGCTTTCCTCACCAGCCTGGCTGTTCCCTCACTAACGAAGAGAAAATGAATGGCATTCTTTACGTCCAGTGAAGGCCTGAGAGCCGGGCTGAGCAGAAATACAGAACCCCACCTACCCTGGCTTTGGATGTGGCGCGGGTCCATTATTTCTGGACAGGCCGGCTACATGGGGTTACCCAGGTGTCAGAGATTTCCTATTGTGTATTGGAAATGCACATTAAATATGTAAGATTCCCTCCTGACACTGGAGGTCATTTTATCTTTCTGGGCAGGCTCATACACATTTTGTAGGGGCCGTCATTTTTTCTTTAGGCCATGATGAAAGGATCTTGGCTATCAGATATCTTGTGACAGATCATTACACACAGCAAGGCCCTCCAATGGGGTGTTAACAGAAATCGGTGCTGCCTTGGGCTGCTGCCTCAGGCGAGTGCCTTATTCTGATAACACCCCCATACACAGGCCTTACATAGCACACAGTGACCAATAAATTTACAGCATTCTAGGGTTTCCAACCCTTGTTAAGAGGCTTCTTTAGATCTCAAGGGTTCATTTGTGATGGTCATCTATGGTTAATTAATGTTCACAATTGAGTGTGCCTAAATTATACCAACAATTTCCTTGATTTGAATGTTTTCTCAAGCAGGATGTGATATATATTCATTGTAGTGTTGCACAACTGGTATTTGTTTTTTTCCAGACTTACAGCCGCTACTTTGAGATTCCTTACTTATTTTGTCTATTTCTTTCACTTTCTGTCGTCATTCCTGACTGATTTGCCACTCTTGTCATGGCCATCTGTGCGGGATTTTTTCCTGGTCTCTGGGAGTAGTGTACATGGTTGTATTATGTTTGGTTTTTAAGCTTTTGTTCAGTTTTTATCAATGGATTGGTTGATCTCTGTTGGTGTTAACATCAAATGAAACTCAGAGCCGGAGGAGAAGTTGTTTGTCGTGGAAGGAGGCAATGAATAGTTCTAAGAAAATATCCAATGCTCCACAGGCACGCTGGTCTTGGAAATTTAGAATTTGGGTCTCTAACTTTGCATCAGTGAAGGACATCGCACAACAAGCTTTTGAGAGAAATCCAAAACCTTCCAGATGTCTTTAGTGACTGTGATCATTGTATCTGAAAGGCATCGACTTGCAATGACACTAGTTGTTGAACTAGATTGTTTACTCATGTCTCATCTTTCTGCATGTTAGTTGGAGAGTACTAGCAACTGTCACCATCTTCCTGAGCTTCAGTCGGTGGATCTTAGGAAGTTTAAGAAATTTCTATTGTTGAAAGGACTTGGAGAAGGTGTAGCGCAGGTCGACAGTTTGAGGACTGTTTTTATCATGATTGTCTTCGCTCTTTTGTAACTGAATAACTGGATAATGATTTCTTGATCTCTAACTTAATGCCCTGCTTGTTGTAGTGTGGAACAAGTGGCAAAAATTGGGCCTACCAAATTTTGGTTTAAGAGAGTCTGCCACATGTTGAACTTGGCCTCTATATGACATTCATTTGGAGGGTCCTCTACTGACAAGGAGAATAGGGTCTATTTTTTTGTTAGTGACAATATGTCCTGTAATGAAGTTTTGAATATGGTTCATATGGGCTGCTATATAGGTTCTGTGAACATCTTTGGCATAGTTGGCTGATTATGAATTTATGAATTTTTTGGATCAGTTGAGTTCTGTGAAGAGGGTCATATGAGGTGGGTATTCTCAAACAGTTCGTCTTGTGAGGTGTGTCCAAAACTTGCAACGTCTGCCCGGGGAGTACTAAGGCGTGGTGGAGCTATTGGTCTAGTAGTCCATCCTCATTTCCTGTTGGAATCTGCAAGTCATGTAAGTTGAATGGAGCATGGCAGACTTTAGAAGCTGGATGTTTGATGCCTGTGACAAGGGTCCCTAAAAGCTGGAATGCATAAGCTGAACTAACTCCTGCATCCCTCCCACTTGTTGTTCAATCCTACTTGTCTTTCAGAACTTCTTAAAGTTCAATTCTCTTCCATGTTCCAAAATCACCAGTCCTACACTTTGCTTATTTCGTTTCGTGAGTTACATGCCCTTGTTACACATTGTCAGAGACCTCCAAGAGTTGTGTTACTGGAAGCTTTATTTGTTGTTCAATATCATATCTTGTGCCTCTTTCACAGACTGACCTGTTATGTGTACGTCTGTTATTCAAATCTTTTTGTCACTTCTTATGTAGTGCTTCTTTCAAGAAGTGGAGGCACTGGGTTGCACTGCCAATAGAGTTAGTTGGCCACCTATTCCTAATAGTACAATCCAAAGTGCTTAACTTTCATGTTCTTGTGGGAATTTATCCATTTCAGTTTTAGTTTATCTGCAAGGTTTTCCTATTCAGTTCTATGATTATATCACACATTTTCAAGCTGTGTGCATGATTATTCTAGTGAATTTTTTGGTTAGTTTATCAGGCTCTGCATTGTTTTGCGATACCAATGACAAATAGATATCCAAAACACTTGCATAGAGAAAGGTATAGGTAGGTGCATTTTCAATGGCTGTCCCCATTGCCTAGGCTACTGTCCAAACACCATCCTCTCCATTTCTGTTACCTTTCTGATCCCTTCCATTGTTCTGTTTGTCATCCACCTACCCTGCTTACTATGTTTGTTGCTCTTCATTATTCTCCCTGTATCAGCCAAACTAAATCAAGATCTTCAGTGGAAATCTTGCATTATACAAAGGAAACACACTTTGTGTAATAAAATAAGAAAAACAATTACACAACATAGTCCTAGGTGGCCACCACTCCCTCTCAGCATGTCACTAGACATCCCCTTATCGAAATAACCTTTGTTGGTGCAGAAGTATCTTTAGAACCACACACAGCCATCAACAGTCCCTTCTAATAGAGACTGCAAAGTAGTTTACCACTATATTACAAATGTGCCACCAAACTCAGCTCCAGTGCCAACTTTAAAGAGTTTGTCACATGGGAACTGAGCACAAAGACTTGGTTTACTTTGACTTCTGAATGGCAGACATAACTCCAGTTTCACATAAGCTACACAACTTCCAAACAATGAGGCTAACAATATCTCCAAGGCCATGTGTCACAGGGCATATCTCCTCTCGATCCCATTTATATTTACTCAATCAAATCACCATCAAAGGTAGGTGGAGGGGATCACAACAATGTTATCAACCTTATACATCTCATACTGATAAAGAAATAACAAATGCTCATTGGATCCAGAGTCTGCTGGTCACTTCATTTGCTAAGCTCTTCCCCTGATTTAGTCAAACCTAGATCACCTCCAAAATTCAGCTTTGCACCACTCATGACCACACCAACCTCTCATGGGGCAGAAAAGACTAGAATCATGTCCTCTCGTGCTACCATTCTCTTTCCCACTCTGCACATAGACCTTCCCAAACCTAAGTCAGTGCAATGACTGCCGCTGAGAGCTGAGAGAACAACACCTGGAGACCACAGTCAATTCACTTGAACAAATGCCAGAAGGGGAGAGCCGGCTAAGCTTTATGCCATAAGGCCCTTGCCTAATTTCCTCTCTTCCTCTGAGATGACCAAAACAATATTGTACACAAGTAGTCTGCAAATCCACAGACCTCCGCACCCACATTACGCTATGCACCAATGCCAAATTGGCATCATTTCTTCGCTTTAGAAAACCGCAGGCAACGATACTTTTCACCGCTGACTGTGATCTCCAGTGCTCCATCCTGATGATCCAGACTAGAGGCAGTTCCCATCAGCACGCTCTTCTCCTTCTCCAGATTCTCTCTCTCAACTTTTAGCCGTGCTTCTTGCTTTGCAAGTTCTGCCTGTCACATACAACAACCCCAATCGCCAAAGCATGAAACATTCTTTTCTCCCTCCTACATACCGAAACAAAAACCAAGCAAGCTCAAACGTCGACGGCCAAGGTGGAAGTCTCACCTCCCTTCGACTGAGGTCCGCTTTCCAAGCCGCCTCCCGCTCAGCAACCTCCCTCTCCCGCTCTTCCAGATAGCTGTTCATCTCCCTCTCCTTCATGATGCCGTCCTGGATGTCCGCGTCCAACGCTGCCTTCAAGTCCCTCACAAAATTCTCCACCACGGCCTTGATCCGCAGTGACATCTTCTTTCCGGACGCATCAATCTCCCCCTCCTTATTCCTCGCCTCTAATTCACCTTCTTCTCCTCGCGTCGTCTTCCTCTGTTCTACTTCAAATTGCAGTCAACGACTAATTTCTGAAAATTTCGCTTACTATTTTCGCGTGGTTAATAGTGATGGCGGAGTACATCGAGAAAATCGCGAGGTTAGACCATACACAAGTGCATTTTGTCGATTGCGCATCAAGCGAGGTTAGGGCTTCTGGCCACATTTGCAAGTATTTAGGGTTTAATCGGTTCACGCTAGAGGTTGTACGCAGTAGTTTGTTATAGGTCGTTCGGGTCGACTAGTTCTCCAAACTACGGAATGGAAGGGCTTCCGAGCGCTCCAGGACAAAGACAGGCAACGAGTTGCCTGTCGTCCCATGGGTAAGGGTTTTAATAGGTTCATGCCGTGTGTTCCATGCCATATGCAATCCAGTTCCCATGTTGTCGCTGGGGTTGGGCAGTCGTTCATACTATGGGAGCCTAGAGGGTTCAGAGTCTTGTGGTGAGCAAAAATTGCCGAGATTGGGACACAAGGCAGTAGCCTTCTGAATGGCTATGAGGTTCTTGGTCAGGGCTGTTGTCAGATACTGCATTGTTTTTGTCCTTCGGTTGGTCAATCGTGTTCCTCCTTGTGTCACTTGTGCTTTCTAGAAGAGATAGGGTTCAATCAGCACCGTGACAAAGGCATTTTCCCCATTTTCATATCTGACTGCGTATACAGTAACCATTGTCTAATTTTGGGAACAGGCAATGAGACATTATTGCAGGCAGACTTTCTGTTATTCTGCTTCTTCTTTGCAGAGACTGTTAACGATGATAATTGGAATGCCATACTCTTCTTTTGGGGGATCATTTCCTAGTGGCTATCACAATGTGCAGAACATGGATAGGATTATGTGGATAGCCCCTGAAGGTTCCTGATTAATTAACTGTTGCTCTCATGTAGCTTCAAGCCAATAGCTGCATTTTAGAGCTTATGGCCAACTTGCCAGTGGCAGTTTTAGTGCAATTGCTGTAGTTGCTGCTAGATGTCTATCTGCAGTCAATTTAGCTATATTGCAGCTAGGGGATTTCAAGTCCTAGATATCTTGGGATGGTTTGGTCATGGTGACTATATACTTTACCTTTTGAAATTGTGGCATTAGCAAAATGACATGGTTCAGTAGTACTCTGATATGTGTCTTTGGCACATACAAGCTCAAGCAGCTGAGGAATAGAGTTCAAATAATGTGTAGCTAACCCTCAATGGCAGAATACCAGACCTGACCAACAATTAAAATGTGAAAAGCCCAAAGGCTTCTAGATGATTGTGTTACCTGGGTTCATTGGGCTGGACTGATTTCATGGGTAAAGACTCTATGTAATCTGCTCTAAAGTGTTGACGAGTCCAGAATATTTGTGGTTTAAGACCTGAAGTGTCTTATTTGGAAGGCAATCTAACCACCAACGATGTTGCGTGGGTGTCAACAGGGGTTTTTCTTCTGCAGAGCTTTCTATGAAGACTTGAGTGGTCAGGTAACAAGTAATTCCTTGTTGGTTTGGATGTAAGGGCCATTTCACTGCAACTGATTGAGTAGACTAACCTTCGATAATGCAGGAAAAGTGGTTAACAATGTGAGGTGCATCTCAGTAGTTAGTTGATCATTTGGTAGCCAGTCCTTGTTTTTTCCTAAGTTAGGCACTTGGTCTCTTTTGTTTATTACACTACACTGTTTGAACATGACTCGTAATCTGGTGTTGTACAGAAATTGGCACTGGTTGTGTTTCATACCCATGGTCCATATTCTAGTAGGTGTTCTGTCCTGTTTGTTGTGTGGTCAGGCTGAATAATCCTGTGTTCATGGTTCATGGGACTGATTTAAAGTGAGTCAAATTGTGTTTTGAGGTTCCATTATGATGTCTTCTGGGAGGAGGATGGGGCTATGGCAGGTTGCTTGCTGCAACAGAGTGGCCGGTCGCCAAGCATGGATGTTTTCTTTAAAGGGCTTGGGCCCATTTCTTTTCTTGGGGGTGGCTATGGTAATGCTGCTTCTGCTGAGGCACTTGTGGAGGTTCTTATGGTTTGGAGCTCTTTCTTTCCACAGTGAACACAATTTCAACATGTGGAGTCTTGGCTTCTGTGAGGCAGAGAATACAGGAAGTGGAGGATATGGTTGTTACATGATTGTCCTAGAATGGTGCTTTGGGTCATCACGTGTCTCCGGTTTTCTACCCTACTTTTTCGTGCCTTGTGTTGCTCCCATTAGTGTGTTCTATCTTCTCTGGGCAGCCTCAACACAACTGTGTAATAGCAACCTCCTGTGGCAAATGGAACAAGGATGAGCAGTTGTAGTGTGGACAAAAGAAATGGGCACATTCTAGCAGAGAGAAATTATAATTGCTGTACCTAAGATATGTTCCAAAACATGTTCTGCTTCCTGCCTATCTACTAACTACTGGAACAACATGCAACCCAAATCTGTAAATTCAGATGAATTACCCTTCCCAAACGGCTCTGACACATCTCACACAAACTATTACAACCCTAAAGTATTAACCAGAGATATAACCAGCTTTGCAATGCAATCTAACAAAATGCCTCTGGACTGTCACATTCATTATTTAATTCCAGGTTTGGCCAGAGATCAGGGCTCTCAGTGTTCACTTAGTCCATTGAGCTGCTACACTAAATCCCCTACAATGCAATGCATACTGATGCTTGTTCTGCCACCCATTTCTAAGTAATGCTTCTTCAACATATCCCTCTCAACTCATCATCTCCCACTATGATCCCTGTGGACCTATTATTGACAACATAGGGCTCTGAAAAGCTACTCAATGTAAAGGTAACTCTTACTGCATGATGAATGTTTATCATCTTGTATTTTTAAAATGTTTTTTTCTTATAGACTCTTGGACCTCATTTTTGCTTGGAGAAGGCTTTGCTTTTGTCAAACTATGTTCCAAGCTTTTCCTTGCAGGAGGTAAGCAAAAGTAACTTCCTTGCTGCAACATGATTATCTACTTCTTCCATAATCAGTTTCCATAGTTTATCATGGATTTCATTTTCCATGAGGCTGAATTACATTTGCAATGCCTTTTTTCTTTTTTGTGTGAAGGCTTGAAAATAATTTTGTCAATTTTATTTGTGATCCTAATCATGTCTAAACAAGTTGTTAGACTTGAATTTACAAATCCAGCTTCTAATCCATTTCTATGTGAAGGAAGTCACTGTGCTTTGATAATGCTTGCGTTAAATTATTATTTTTGATATTGTTGAAGTAATTTTCTACGTTTCAATTTGTGCATCCAAGGGATCCACGGAACACAATGCACAATTTTTCAACAAGACTTTTCAAACAGTCCAAAGTCAAACTAAGATCAACAAGGACAAGATATTGGAGAAGTACAAGATTTTTCCAAAAAGGAAGGTGAGGATGAACATACCTTTGTGTTGCATGGTGCCAGTGCCAATTGTTTGCTCAACTTTCAAAATTGACATCTTGAAAATGGAAAATGTGTTCCAAATGGGGTATAAAGAAGGGGACAAAATTTTCTACTTATCCCTTACAAAATGGAAGGGAGAGGAAAATTCCATTGATGAAGATGAGCCCTCATGAAATGTTCATTTAGTAGGTGGAGAATGAGAGATTTGAGTCCTTTTTGATGATGAATCTAGATCTCCAAAGATGTTCAAGACACATGTTTTTTGTTTGGGATGGCAATCACAAAGTTCAATTGTGTCCATAATGAGAACGTATCTTGGAACATATCCATTGATTTCATCTTGTTGGATACATCCCATGGCTTAGTGGAACTCCTTGTAGCAATGACGGAATTTAACAAGTATGTTTATTGACCTTCTTCATTGATTTCCAATTATCTATTCTTTTTGTTTGCTTGTGCTCATTAACAATGCAAATGTAAGGCTCTGAAGTTTTTTAGATTCAGAGCATTGACATCATTCCATTGAAACAATTCAAAGATGTCCTTCCTGCCAATATGTACAAAAAGTGTGAAGGCAAGTCTTGGAAGACATGACATTTTTCACATTTGAGGTTTTTTTAAAATACATGTATAAGGTAAAATAGTTTTTAACATCATTATTGATCTCCATGTCTTGAGATTTAATTCAAGAAAATTTGGTTGATGAATGTTATTTATCCATCCTTTGTGTACAAAGGGAGTTGTCTTCTACATTTGATAATGGATGTCAAGTTATACTATGAAGATGTTCTTGATAATGGAGAATGTTATATGTCATTTTCAAAGTTTTCCACGTCCTTTTACAAGTCATTTTACTGCTTTAAAACAATGGTTACATGGATATTACACTACTTTTGAAGGTCCAAATGTTAATGAAATAATTTCATATTTTGGACATTTGTAAAATAAGATATTAAATTTGAAAATGTGCAAAAATTTTAACTTGTTTTCAAATTCAATTTTAAAAAAAAAAATCTAATGTAAAAAACACAAAATTAAGCAATGATTGCACCCTTAATTTGAACTAGACGACTCCACCAAACCAATCCTTTATAATCAATACATAGTGATACGATTTGATTCCCATTTTACTAAACTAAATTTGGGTGGAAATGTGCAATGGCATAGGACCAAGTTTTCCAATAATGTATGAAAGGGCAAATAATTGATTATGGGCCACTTCATCCAAATAGTGAAAGAATAATTGTCCCAAAAAAATTGAACCTCCTTAAACACTCAAAGATCATTTGAATAGAATAGTAACACAATTCCATTTTTCACAAAGAACAATCCATAAAAATAAAAGTTGAGTCAATACAATTATTCACCTTCATAATAATGATCATCAATTCAAAAGTCATGATAGGAGGAAAAAAATTCTTTCACATCAAATTCACAAGATACAAAGAAGATGAGATATTCACCTTGTGGATGTCATCCGTGATGAATTCATATTTAGTAGGCCACTTTCTTGTGTTGATTTTAATGGAAACCTTTAACCATAAAAGGATAAGATTAAAAATAAACATTTTCAAGAATTTTTTCTTCCTTTTTGATGGGGGAATGATAGGAATATAACAAGATGGTGCAATCTCATTACTAGGGTTGGGCTTTGGAAACTGTGAAAGCACACATCTCTGAGTAGATCTTTTCCTAATTCTAAATCCTCAATGTCTTTAAGTGGAAAAGTAGAATAAACTTAAGCACCTACAAAGAATGAACTTGTCAAAACCTCCCTTTAATCGACAACAATATTTTGTTTTCCTTGCCTTAATTCTTGTTTGGTAGCTTTTTATTGGGAACATCAATGTCCAATCCATTGGAACTTGCAAGTTTTTCATGGAAGTTAATTCATGATTCTCTAAATAATAACTTTTGCAACTAAAGCATTATCCTCATATAATTAAAGTACCACCACAATCAACCAAATGTGATTATGACCAATCCTTGAAAAAAATTTAATACATAATGATGAGAGCCTTAGGGTAGACCATATGCTAAGAAGATTTAGAATTTCATTAAGTGCATTAGCTAAAAAGATGATCTGGTAAAAATACCTACAAAATTCTGAACTTTTCTTGTGAATTCAACATCATAGTTGTTGATCTAACTTAATATATTTGTCATGGCTACTTTTGGCATGAAAAATAACACAATTTTCCCCTATCAACATTTTGTATTTTTCAACTTTTTTCAACACCAAAAGTAGATGTTGAAAGTTAATTCTAAATAATGCAGAGATAATAAGTGATGTAAAGGAAATATTTGAAATGAATGGACTATGGTGAATTGAAGGATAAGATGAAATATTTGTCCTTATAAAATATTTTTTTGAGAATCTCTTTTCCTCCAACTTGTTCCTAGGATTTACTCCTTCATATACCACCTTTAAACTTGAATTCCTTGAAGAAATAAGTCTCCCAAACAACAAGCTTCCATTCACAAATATAGTCTATAAAGGATCTCAATATCTAAGGACATCTTGAATAGAAAGGATGAGATCAGACATCATCACATCATAGAGCTTTCAAGTGCCTTTTTCTCAAGCTAAAAATAAAGGAAATGGAATTCTTAAACTTTCGAAATGGATTATGAAATTATCCCAAGCAAAAATGAAACAAGTTCTCAAAAATGCAACATACTAACTTGATGCCCAAATGTTGCCTTATGCAACCATTCATCAAATTGGGAATCTAAAAATCCTTGTTTTGGAACTTTTTGGCTTCCCTCAAAACATTCAAATTTGTTCATGGTTGACAAAAGAATACATAAGCATTACAACTATTCTAAAAACATTTAAGGCTCAAAATTGGTGTTGTAATGAGCCTATATCTTATGCAAAAACTTAAAGAAGGATCACATAGATGTAAATGCTTGTAGAATGTGAAATAATGATCCTTTTGCACCTACTTCATGGTCTTTTCCATGAATTCCTAGATCTTGACAAAGCAAGTATGACCTGGATTGCCCACCTAACATCTATGACATTAAGAATTAGAAAGTTGGGTTGTTATACAACTTGGACAATGTTAATACAAGCTCATTTGCATATACACATAAGCCATTGGTAATGTTCAAGAATTGCAGAGCTTAAAAAGGGTCAATTGGCTAGATAAAAGTTCAATTACATATACACATAGGTCATTAATAATGTTCCAAGAACTACATACCTACATAGGTTCAATTATTCTACATATGAGCTCCAATGCATTTACACATAGGCCATTCATGAGCTTCCAAAAGCTACAAACCCCAAAGAAGCTCAATTAGGTATTCCCAAGTTCAAATGCATATACCATAGGCCATAAAGGATGTTCAAGGAACTACTTGGACCCCACAAAGGTTCACTTGGGTATATGCACATTCAAATGCATATACACATAGGCCATTCATGATGTTCCAAAAATTGCAGACCTTGAAGAGGCTCAATTGGGTATTCCCAAGCTCAAATGCATATACACATAGGCCATTCATGATGCTCCAAAAGCTATAAACCTTAGAGAGGTTCAAGGGGGTACATACAAACTCATATACACATAAGCAATTTAATTATGATGTTCCAAGACCTAATAAACCTTGTAGGTAATAGATTATATGGTATGTCCAATGTACCATCTAAATGAAAATCAGAAAAATTGAACACACAATGTAAGCACTTACAACTTGGTGGCAAAAATATGTAACAAAAAAATCAACTTGGTTCTTGGTTCCTAGGGTTTGGGCAATCACTCACCATCTTTGCATTTGTTTATTCAGATTCTTGCCCTACAACTGTAATTCTTATGAAAGGATTATAAGCATTCCTAACCCTTGTTTCTTCTACATGACAAACCCATTCACACGATGAACCCATCTTGCATATTTAATCTAACAACAAAGAAAATAGGTCTACACACTTGTAACATAAATTTTTAGTTACAATCCTTAAGCAAAAGCTTCCCCACCTCATCCATATTTCGAAGGCATCCTCTGATTTCTTTGAATAGCACACGTACTTCTTGCCTTTGATGATTGTCTTTTCATTTATCCAATACTTGACAAGCCTCTCCCATTGATGAGATTCCATGCCAACTAGATAAATCTTCTCTAGTTTGTTTTGTAAAAATAACTATTTAACCAAGTGTTTTCCTTTCAAAAAATGATGGACATTATCTTCAAATCCTTGAACAAATAGTAGACTATGAAAATACTCATATTGAACATCCATTCAAGCACAAAGTTCCACCATGTCTACAAGGATTTGGTCCCTAACATGAACAATGGACACATCAAACACATGAAGTATTATTGACTTTAATGTGTGATCCCAATTAATTTTCCTTTTGCATGCCCATCAATCTTCCCTTTTACACCTATTTCAACCTTGTGAGGATTTAATCCTTTACCCATGCGCTCTTCTACCTCCAAATTAATTGTTTATTTTCCTACTTGCTTTTGAGCCCTAGCTTTTAACTTCAAAAGTCAAGTTGGGTTTGATGGTCCTCGCATGGTGTTTGAGGTTGCCATTGCTTGCACCAATGGACCTTGAAACCCTATTGTTCCTCCAAGGATTTTAACATTGGTTATTAGAGTGGGGTTTGAAATGTTAAGATTACATGCATGATAGGTGTTGGCAAGATAGGAAGGCATTGCAAGCAAGTGCATTCAAAAATTGGCATACTAGAATTAGGGTATGAAGGACCAAATGTTTGTGCTATCGAAACACCCATTGGGAGTGTGGCTTGTAGCATGTTTTGGGACACCTTGCAATAATGACAAGTCAACACTAGAAATCCATGAAACCTTAGAGTATTCAAAGAAAAAACACATGGAAATACATCAGATTTAGGGAATTAATGATATAGTAAATGGGTTAAAGCAAGATAAAGTATACCAAAAAAGTAGACATTTCCATTTTAACCCTATGCCTCTCATATAATTACCATAAAATAGTATCAAATTAGTTGAAAGTATGTGTCAAGTAGCATTAGGTGGCTTTATTAAGTTTATAAGAATCTAATTCTAAGAAAATTAAAAGAAAATATATATTTTAAAGCAAATAAAAAGTATACTTGAAACCAACTAAAAAAAATGTGTTCAAACCTATTTTTTGGTTAGAAAAATTAATGAAATTGATATAAAATAAGTTAGGAATGTATATCAACATATGTTTTATCAAGTCATTAAAAAAAAATCTATTTCCTTTTTGGAAAAGCCTACTTGACACCTACTTGCAACAAAAAGCCCACAATGAAAAAGTAAATGTCAAAAGATACTTGTATTTTGAAAAAACTACTTTTACATTTTGAATTATGAAAATCAATGCACATTAAAATAAACATATATCATATTTAGTCATTGAAATGAAGACATTCAATGTTCCACAATTTTATAATGGGTTTTGTTACTATTTAAAATGTATTTGTTGTAGTTTTGACAAGGTAATCAAGTTGTTTGCTTTATCTTGTTACACCCAGATAAATCAACACAGGTTGCTACCCACTTCCTAAAATCAAATGGGTTGATAACCCAATACATCAATGCCATACGGTATAGCTTACCACTTTTGCTTCATGGTTGAACATGGGTATGCTCAAACAAAACAACTAGTTAGCAAAAGGACAAAATATTCAATTAGTCCACATACAAGTTCAAATGCATGTACACAACCCATTAATGATGTTCCAAAAGCTACAAACCCCAATGAGGCTCAATTGGGTATTCCCAAGCTCAAATTATATTGCATATACATATACTCCATTACTGATGTTCCAAGAGTTATAGACCCCAAACATGTTCAATTTGGTATTTCAAAGTTCAAATGCACATACACATATGTCATTAGTGATGTTCCAAGAGCTACAAACCCCAAACATCTTCAATTGGGTACTCCCAAGCTCAAATGCATATACACATACACCATTAGTGATGTTCCAAGAACCATAGACCCCAAACGTGTTCAATTGGGTACTCCCAAGGGTAAAAGCACACTAAGGTGTATTAAAAAACAGTAGTTAGCAATCCACAAAAACAATCCATAATTCAAAAAGTGAATTGAGTAACAACAATTAGTCAATGGATGCTTTTATGTACAATTTATCTTGACCATCAATTCTTGTCATGCAAGTTTAAAAGGTGGGATTTTTGAATTTTAATCATCTCTCACATCAATGTTAGCATTTAAAGTTTGAGAGATGTGTGTGACAAGTGATGATTGGTTTTGCTTTGTTGGAACAAGATTAGAGTTAACATGATTGATTATTTGTACATATGATTTCTATTGAATTCCAAATTTGTCATGATGGCACAACCTTCATGATTTGGTGGTAATGGTAAATCTAGTTATTCACGAAAGGTAAAAATAGATTTTGACCTTTTTAGTTCAAGAGGTCATAGTACAGTTGTTGGTATGGTTGCACCTTTGTATGTAAGTATTCCAAAATTAGTCAATGGCGGTTCTATTTCTTGTAAGGAGTTTGCTGAATGATATGGCCTTTGCATAAAATGCTTAAATCCAAAATGCATTAGACTACCGACAGACTAGATAATGGAGGAAATCCATAAGTACTTTAGACCTATTCAAAACAAGAATCCATGGGTACAATTGTGTGTTTGGGCAAAATCATGGTTAAATGGTTCAAAAGTGGCGTTTGAAAGTCCATAATCTAACACTAGTGATTTTTTTAATAGTTTTAACAATTATCAAATCATAAATCCTATCATTATCCCATATGCTTTTAATCATAAATGTTAATAAACAAACATATGAATATCTCTAAACATATGATTGATAAAAAAATCCATGCATAAAATTAATTTTTTAATGTGAAATGGACTCTCAAGGATAAAAATTTACAACAATCACATCAATTAAACATTTAAAAATTAAATATAGAGAGCGAAAGTTTCAATGCACTTCATTAATAATTTTTTCATTTGATGATTTTTATTTTTTTCAAAATTGACACTACTTTGACTTCTTTTTTTATCCACATTTATCAATTTGTTTATGTGACAAATGTAGCATTTTCATTTCAAAAGTCCATTACAAACTTCCATAAAAAAAATTTAATTCATCCAAAAGAATTATGATGATTCCCATTAAAGTCTATTACAACATGAATAACTAAGAAAATGACAATATTAATTTTGAATATGGCTTTAAACTTTATGTTAAAATTATGATCAAATTAGGAAAAGGAGTAGGTTGTGAACATGTATGCATGAACATTTATGATGGATTATGGCTCATGGCCATTAGTGCCTAAGTGGTGATTATGGTTGATACTCACATAGATTGACCCATCACTATCATTGACAAATCCATTCACTTGTCCAAAACCACTTGGAAGACCACCCTAGTGATATGGACACATTCCACCAAAGTGCCATGGCTAGAACAATTAAACTTGCTTGGAAGCACATGATCTCGTATATGTGAATGGACATTTGGGTTAATGTTGATTGTTAATATATTAAATTGTCATATAGACAAAGATTTGCACATGACTAATTAATGCATGTTTGTGTGTAGGCATTCAATGTTCAAATTAGGTAATGCAAAATAGAGGCCAATGCAAAATTGGATAATAATTTTGGAGGTGTATGCATATGGTCACAAAGGCCATAATTATCCCATACTCTAGACAATTTTTAGTACCAAGAGTGTTTGGTTGACACAATTGGGGAACAACTAGCTATAGTGCCCATTGAAAATATATATGCCAATGGGTGTGCATGTGGGCATGACTAGATGTCTTTGTTTTAGCTAGAGGTTGAATGAGTGGATATTGGAGAATTATACGCATACATTAATAACAAATTTATTCTAGGACATTGAGTTACATGTGATTTTACCACATGACATTGGTCCTTGTCAAGATTTGTCCATTACAATGAATAGTTTGAACAATATCCTTGTGTGGCCTAACGACTTTTCCTAATATATTTATCTTCAATATAAACTAGCAGTGCAATGTAGTAATGAATGTAATGTGCACTCGAATGACCATCCCATTTTACAATAATATATATTTTGTATACATTTTCCATTATGCAATGGAAATTGGCTTAATTGTGTTTATGAACTCAATCATGTTGTTATTTCTAGATTCACATATATTGGCTACTTCCGTTGTGGATGCATATGCATGTTCCATCAAATCCATAAGCCAATACCATCTTAAACCATGCAAAGTGGAATTGTAACCGAAAAAGGAGGAGTGCTTAACTTAAACAAACACCCTGTTGCCTACTTGATCTACACACGATTTACAGTTCATGTGATTCTGGTTGTAGCTCTGATCCTTCCTTCCTAGTCTTAAGCATTTGCCTGCAAACATCCTGCACACTACTGTACACACACACTACCTGTCCTCATGGATTTCCACAGCTCTGATCGCAACACTTGAATATCGTACTTTATTTACAAAAGATCCACATGCTTTCGGCTTCTGGCAAGTTCCTTACCAAACAAACGTATGGGAAGACATAACCCTTCAGATCAAGGCTCCCAATACTCACTCAATTCAGAAACCTACAATCTGTCCCCTCACAGAATTTGTCCCTCATGTTGACACATTCGACAAATTTTGGCTTTGAATCCCACCTTATTCTTCCTTCAGACACTACCTCATGAAAACAAAAATGCGATTGCTTGGCCGAACTACTGGCGCAGCGGAAAAATCAGCAGCCAACCAAGAACACTATCAAGCAGCTCTCTTTTCTCCCTATGCATCTCCTAAGCTTCTCCACCACAGACAATGCTAATATCCTCTACTGGCTATTTTGCAGAATAATCCTGATGACTTCCTCCATAGCTCGTCTCTTCAGCACCTCCAAACTGCCTCAGCCGCCGTCGTTCCAAATCGACTCAACTCATAATTGTAGCTCCATCCCTCCTCATAACTCGGCGCCGCCTATACCACGCTTGATCAGCCTCTATGCTCATTCAATAGCAGCCGCCATTCATGCCTTCCTGTACAACATCTCACACACACCCAAAGAGATTTCCCATGCACTCCCATGCAGTAGTAATGGAGAGGCAGTCGCCACAAAAGCAAATGGCTAATAAAGCAAACTTAATTTCCATGATCAGGGAATGTTCACAAGGTGTGACGACCTAATTTCGTGTTACAGAATATCATTATCAATTATGAACCTATACACATAAGCATGCTTACATTATACATGTTAGCTTCCATTAATTGCACTAGTTCATCCAAATGCAACCACTCATGGATCACACCCAATGGACTCCATTAGGATATTGAACCACTTTAATCCACTAGACCAATAAACCACCAACAAGTCTAGTAGACAAATCCACTAGGCCTTAACTTTCCTTAATCCAATCTTCTATGCATTAAGGGTGTAGTCATGTTAATAGGGGGCCATTGTTGCCCACTTAAGTGACTATTTTGGGGAATATTCTTAGAATATTCTTGGAAATGTTTTTCAAAAAACATTTTTTAAATCTTAAAAAAATTGTTAAACTATTATATTAAGGTTTCTGTTAAGAATTTTTGGTGTGTGCATGCATACTATGGTAGGGAGACAACACATATAGTTTATTTTCACAAATGACAACAATTGAGTCCAAATTGCCAAAATTTTTTTAGTCATTTAATAAATCCTTCAGCCAAGTCCATCCAATCTCTTGAATCCATAACTCTTGAATTTATGAGACAATTTTAGTCTGTTGGGGCAAATGTGGGAAGTCCAAGATTGACAGGACATGCTTCTATTCTTAGGCAAAATGTAACCCATGTTGTTGGTAAAACACTATGCTTGAAAGGAAAAGAAAGAGCTAGGATATAAAATTTGATGCAAGTGGTGCACATCATCGCTGGTGGGTTGTAAATGTGTGATAGGTCACGCAAGAGTGATAAAAAGTTGAAGTGGTGGGTGTAACTAGCGTATGACATCAAGAGGGGTTATGAACATTGAAAATGAAGGAGAAAGGTGATAGGGAGGTGAGAGAATTGGTGCATGGTGTTATGTTATCACCAAGTTATAGGGTTGTTTTGAATGTTCTAAATTATCACCAAACTTTCCAATAAAATCTACATTTTGAGCAAAATTGGCTGTTAGCTAAACATTCAGTTATCACTAATGTGCTACCAATTGCCAATAGTGATGCCACATTTATTTTTTATGTTTATTGACATCAGATAGTGTTTAAAATGATTTCTTTGCCATTGACTTGCAACCAAGATAATACTAGGTGTGATGCTATCACCACTTATGAAAATTAAACGTATAAGGTAAGAATAGACACTTGTTAGACTTGTCCCATTATCTTTATGAGAAAAATATTGTTTTATTGGGTTGCAAAGTGAAGGTCTTGTTAAAAAAATTACAATTGAGGAAAAACTTTAAAGCTCTAGTTAGTTGAGTGCAAATACAAAGGGGAAAAAATAGGATATGAAATACAATGGGAAAGTGTACAAGGGAATGACATGTGGAACATCATTCATTTGGAAGCTATTTGAAAAAGGGTAGCATGGCCCAAAAACATTGATATTTAAAATTTTAATATCAAAATTTTCATTATTGTCCATGAACTTATGTTTGAATAAACATTATCTAATATATTAATTCAGTAAGTCTGTCAGGTAGTCTGTGACGGGGGTTTTGGGGGGTGGGGGAGGGAGAGGCAGGTGAAGCAACGGGCGACCGGTGTCAATCTGTGACGGGGGTTGGACCACCACAGTTTTCGCACCGGCGAGGTGTACAAACCAGGACCTGATCTCCACAAAGCATCGCAGCCATCCGAAAGGAAGGAATGACGATCGGATCGCATCCCTCTCCCACCGCACCAGAGGCGGATATAAAAACCTTCCCCTCCCCCCCCCCAACTACCGAAAGAACCGGCGGTTATATAGAGGAACGTGTTTTCAAAAATTTCCAAAACTTTCGGGAACCAAGGTTCAAAATGTCAGAACTGGGGTTTTGGGTTCTTTCACCCCTGTCGGGTAAGGGATTAAATACTCGGACTAATAACCTAAGGGTACACACGGCTGGTTCTGATACCCACACAACGTCGGTCAGGACCACTGCGCTAAGTCACAATATTGTTTTTATCGATGGGGATATAAATGCCTTAGGGTGGGACCCACGAGTGTTATTTTGGGAAAATTTCCTATTATGGCGACCAAGCAGAGCGTTCCGGGTGGCTGGAGGCGTAGCCACGGGTGTCCGAAGGTCACGGGTACCACTAGTATAATATAATCAAGTGGAATGTGAGCTGATCTTTTTTGGATGATCAATCCAATCAAATGATTCTTGGTGGCTGTTCACCCAACTCCACCACATGAAAATTATCTTCATCAGTTCCATATTCTGTACTAATGTATTCCAAATATTGCAAAGGTCTCTTTCTGTGCTGATCATGTTAGTTCAAAATGCATAGTGGCAGGGAACTCAGAGTGTATTCTAATGTGTATATTAGGGGTGCTAAGATGAAGCAAACCGGCCTAGGACACGATGGACAGTAGGAACTTCACGAGAAGCTGGGGGAGGTGATATGTGAGCTGGGACGTAGAAATTTGAAGCTCAGCAGCAACTTACACCTCAATTCGAATGTGTCCAAAATTGTACTTTAGTTGTCCCCTGGTTTCATCACCATCGCCTACTTAGACATCTCACTCCCACAAGGCCCCAGAAGGAAAGCTTTTGAAAGCTTTTGGGTATCAAGTTGACAGTGCACAAGAATGAGTGGGCAAAGGGAGTCATGTTGGGAAGAAATGTGCTTACATTTCAAATCCCGTCACTTCCAAAAAGGAAACAATGAAGAAATTCAGTAGAGTCAACCTGCAAGTTATGTCTAAGATAATTGGCACCTAAATATTTTAGTCTTAAATGATCTGTAGGGGAGTCCTTCCTCATCCCCAAACTCCGTCTTGCAAGCAAGCACTTGCTCTACTAATGGCCTTTGCTGTCCTCTCATGGACTCCATAAGCCACACGGTTCTTTTTGGCAGGATTTAGATACTGCCAAAAAGAATCATACTTCCTTCACACAAAACAATTGCCAAGCAGTGAGTGTGTCTCCATTTGATGACAATTGCTTGCTGTGCAGTGAGGATCTTAGAGAAAGGGAGTTGTAATGGCCAGTTCTTGCTTTTTGGTCCCATTTTGAGTGTCACTCAGTCTACTGTACGCACTCTGAAAAGGTTTTGGCATGTCCTATTAGGGAACCCTGTTTGGGACAAACCGTGTGGAGGTGTCATTTCTAAAAATCTGCTCTTTCACAGAGTCTCTGCAAACAGTATAAGATTGAAGCAAGATAGAATTTGAAGAATTTGCTATAATGGTTAATAAACTTAGGGTATCTAATCTCAAAGTGAGAAGGAAAAATACGAAGTGCACTGAAGAGAGATAAAATTGGCATAAGATTGTCCAACAATTAGCTGCTGCGCTGAATTAGCAGAGAGTTTCAACTGGGAAAGAAACTATTCCGGAACAACCCTTCTTCAGATGCCCATAAAAAAATGAACCTCAAACCTGGACCTCGAATCTGGATTTCACTTATATATCCACATATGTGAATCATTGTGTAATCGGCAACAAGTGAACCAGGTGGGTACTATAGAGGGGCAGGCCGTCAGCTGGATGGTCATTGAGGTGGTGATACTCATCACCTCTTAATATTTTTGAGTTGGGTTGTCTTGTCAGATTATTCCAAGACATATGAATGTCAACCCTCCAACATATATTGCATGATCCCACACAACGCTATTCAAATCTATGACCTTCAAAAGTAAATGAATGATGCTGCATAATTTTGTAGTCCCAATCTGGAATTCAAAACCGCTGGCAGCAGCAAGATGACAGCAAGCGAACAATCTAATTTGTTTTTCTAGTTTCTCTCTGGTTGAGCCTGCTTTAAAAGCCTGCAATTTATCAACTGCCATCATTCAAAATGAGGGCACCAAAACGAATGTGCTCTCTTTTTTCCCCTCTCCGGAAGGTTGCAACTATTCAGGAAAGTCTTGAAGCTGAGCATTCAGGTCCACTAAGAATTATGTCTGGCATGAATGATGAGTGACGCATAAGCTGGGTTAAGAATAGAGAAGCGGATTTGCGATCGCGTAGCTGCAATCAGAAAAAAAAGCTCTTATGACCAGTCCCACCAGGGAATGCAACCTTTATCATCCAATTGTGACAAAAAGTAGTTGCAAGACTGGTCTTCATGGTCGTTGCCATCTTCCAGCTTGATCGCACTGCGCTGGTATTCTCGTGGAGGTAGTAGTGCACGCGGCCCGCATAAATCGTTGGCAGGGCGGAGCAAAACCGGATCCACGAAACTCTCTGCCAGCGCGACCTCGCGTGGGCAGTTGTTGATATTATTGTTGGCCTGCTGATCTGCGGCCGTCACTGAAAGCTTGTTACTGTCAATGGTGCTACGCGGACTTGATCCTGTCTCGAGAAGTTCGCTGGAGTTGCTCTCTGAACTTGTGCAAAGCTCCTTCTGATGATCTTTTGGGATTGATGCGGACATATTATCGACGGTGGAAGAAGCTCTCCATTGAGAAGCTCTAATTTCAACGAGCTGCTGATCATCTTTAGATATCCTCTCTGACTTGATGGGCACCGAATTCATGACCAGCGCTTGTTCATGGGAAGTGTAAGTGGTTATCTCGCTCTCGGATAAAGAGACCTCCACAGCTTCGCACCCAGGCAACTCATTCTTTCCTGAAAACCGCTGAACCTGTTTACATAAACAAAAAGCCACTGAATTTCACTGGGTACGATCAACACAGGCGACTGACTACATTCATGACGCTCGGAGTGTACGCCGGTAGAACACATGAAATTGTAACTTATAAGGTAAAAAGATGGGGAGATAGACACCCATCGTCCGCAGGAGTAGTCACCTCGCTTTTCAGCTTTTCTTTCTCTTGGACAGCGACCTCAAACTCGGCCTTCAATCTGTTGTAATCCGAGGACAAGACCTCGTAATCACGCTCCAGTTGTTTAGTTTTCCAGCGTGCGCGTCTGTTTTGGTACCAAACTGCAACTTGCCGGGGCTGAAGTCCTAACTCCTTGGCAAGCTGCATTTTCCTCTCCGGTTCCAGTTTGTTCTCGAGCTCGAAGTTCTGCTCCAGCGACCTCACCTGGTCAAACGTGAGCCTTCGCTTCTTCGCCACAGTGTGAGGGCAGTCGTCTCCGCCATCCTCATCACCTGCCTCTTCCCCAGGCGGCTCTTCAAACGAAGAATAGAAGGGGCGCTTCTGACCAGACCCGAACACCGCATCTTCAAAGCCTCCGGCTGATCGAGAAATTGCACAAGTGAGTCACACAGGTCAGGACTCCGTCTGTTCCATAGCACTCTCGTAGATTATGGGCAGGATATCAACAGAAGCTCGAGGTTTCATTACAATATAATGAAAGCACTGTTTTGGTATAACCCAACCACATTCCTGTGGCTTATGCCAATGCTCTAGAAAGTTAGCACTGATCTTTAAGATTTGCCTAAATTGAAAATGCACTCGTCTGTTCCAGCACCTTCCCATCAGAAGAGAGCTTTACCTTGGAGGCCGATATTAGAGCAGGGAGCCAGCATAGCTCCCACCAACGAATCGGCCGGGCAGCTGGTCTCCTTCCGCAAGAGCATCAAACTCTGCGAGCCTAAATCTCTCATGCTAGTGGCTGCCATCTCTGCTCCCACTTCGCTGGTAGTAGTGGGCCCTAATGGCATTGTAATGCGAGAAGATCAACACAACCGGCAACAGTGAGCTCGCGAATCCCGACCAAAGGGCTAGGTTCCTTTCGCGCCTCCCATCACAATCTCTGAAATACGTTCATACTCTCCATGTATCTATACACATTGTTCCACCCACACTTAAACCACGTCCATCCCTCGAAAGGCATTAACTAGGAACCAAAAATGCCTCTCACCTTGCTTCCGTCTGTAATGATCAGTACGTTCCAGAACACATTTCTAAACACAGAAAATGTTGCCAGTGCGAAACAGAAGTTCGATCTATTCCAGGTTCAATAACTTGTTGGCACACAAGTTCTATTCCATTGGACCAGTATTGCTTCCTTAAAGACGAAAGTCTGACTTGAGCATTTCTAGTGACTATAACGATCGTGTCAAGGAGGCAAACTACTAGTACTTCCAAGACATCAGCCAGGAGTGCAGAATAGAAGAGAAAAAAGAAAAAAGAAAGTGAAAACTCACCCAGCATTATGAACTAAAGCCAGGGAAATCTGCAGCAGGGTTGAATTCCTGCAATTGCAGTCAGATTCTCCAATGAGCCGTGAGGACAACAACCGAATGAATCTGAAACCAGCAGCCAGTCCCCCGTGCCAGATTCACGTCATGCAGTGCGCTGTGATCTTCATCGGTGTAGTCAAGACAAACAGCGTCGAGCAGCTCAACTGACGAATCGCGTGCAACTCCAGCTGCGAGATGCAACCATCGCAAGCAACGCAGACCGGCGCCAAACACGAACGCAAGCAACCCTCTTCCAAGGAAAAGACTGGAGCGTCGCAAGAGGCTTGGAGAGGCTGGAAAAAAAGCAATTCATCCATGCAACTACCAGTTCATCTACCTATTCATTCATCCATTCGTTCATCTTCTTCTCATGATCATAATTTTTTTTAATACTGGGATTATGCGTCCCAGCAGGGAACTCTTATGACTCAGTTGTGGACCAACCACAACTAAGAACCACCTACCAAGGTTGCACTTTAGTAACCTATCTTGTAAACCCTCCTACCAAATGACAACCACATTGCAAAGCTACATCCCAACTATGATCCTCATCTGATCTGGTCCCTCAGGAGCCTTTTTGGTTCCAAATGTTCCCAATGGTCATTCCTTGTAGATTTGGTCCCTCAGGAGTATTTTTGGTTCACTTTGTTCCCAGTGATTGTTCCTCAGTGGGGAACAACCATAGGGAAAGCAATGAACCAAAAAGGCTCTAATTATTATGACACCACAAGCACTGAGGGGAGGTAGTAGGTTAATAAAAGAATATCTCCTGTAACCAAGTAAGTTCTATAATCAAAATTGGGTTACCCACACAATAGTAATATTTTTTACCATGGTGAGAGAGACCCTAGAAAGGGGTATTGCAATGATTGTGCTAGTGCAACACCACCAGCATAGGTATTTCAAGATTCTTCCCGAGAATAAATTCAAAGGCGGAACAAAAACAAATTAATAATCTCATCCACTTTTTTCTGTCTAAGTAAATTAGGGATTGTCATTTTGCCCCAGACCTCTCCCGCTGTGTAAGTAACCACTGTGTAATGCAAGTGGGTAAGCATTGTAATTAAGTAAACGTGGGGCCACACTTGGTGGTAGCAGAATACTGTTTGCTATTACTTAGAAACAGTTAGTCCACCCATAGTTTGTAGGTGACACTAGTGCTTACATGGCATGTGGCACGGTAATGGTGTTAACGCAATGTTTACACAACATTCAATCTTCAAACCACCTAGATTCTAGGTTGTAACACCAATCTTATGAGAGGTTTCAAAAGATGCCCAATTATTTCAATGGTGAGACATCATCTCATGGTGCATCCTCTCACAATTTGAGCACCATCTCAAAAACCCATGAATGCTCAAGAAGGTCACCCATACCATTCTTTCTCAATCTCTCTCCACTGCCCTCTCTTTCTAAACTCCCTACAAATAGGGATGAACTACAATCTACAATGAATGCTACTATTATTACAATTTGCAATTTGCTACAGACATTGTTGCCACAATCGAAGGTTATTGCTACAATTGAACTACTGCAAATGCAAACCCTACATAGCAATCAAATGCTGCAGCTACAACAACATGACTACACAATTATGCACTATTGCAAGACTCCATTGTTACAATCAAATGTCAGCGCAATGCATTGCCACAAAACTTTGACATGTTCATCACAAATCAAGATATGTTCAATTGATCCAAAAATAAACTTGAAAAAAGCAAATGGGAAAGAACTTGCTTGCCAAGAAACTCTTTAGGTGACGATAAAGCAATTTTAGGTTGCTCGTGTTAGGGTGTTAGCATGCAAGGCGTTAACACTTGGATGTTAGGTATAATTGGTAGTGTTGATAGGTTAGTCTTTAGTATTAGGCCTAACACTAGGTGTGGATGTACCTTAAGCAATGTAAGTGGTTATTATGTAGATAAGAGAACTTCAATAGTTGTAACAAAATGGCATGTATGCAAAATTGTGGATGAAGTCAACCCCATTGTGAGTTGAAAATGAGCTCAACTTTTATAAATTCTTGCAATATATTATGGGTGCCAAAATTTTTTGGAAAAGAAAGCCTATTATTTCTAGTAGACCAACCATAGTGATGGATCGACCATTGATTACTATTGATTGAACCATGATGATGACTAATTCATGTGTGACATATATTTGTTTTTAACTGTATATTATCTTATATTTATTGTTTATTAGTGGTGAAGGACACATATTTAGTGCACAATTTGAATACGATAATTAGTGATATTGCCCCAAATGCAATGCATTGCTAAAATTAAGAGAATCTCCATTGATGCTCAGTATGCATGAAAGTTTTGGATGAGGTGTGGCAGTCATATTCAGCGGCTTCACTGGATGATTAATGAGACCCTGAAAATGCTCACAACCTTTAGAGCCCTAAAGAGCCTTGGACAATAAAGACAGTCAAATTGTGTTTACTGGATGTTTCCTATTTCTGATTAGCTAGATAGTTTGATTGGTCCAGTGGGTTGCAATTAGTAGTTTCCCACCTATTTGCAGCCCCAGTTTCAGTTTTATAGGTGGGGTTGGAAAAAAAATCTTCAACTCGGATGTGAGACATACTTTGTCAAGCTCATATACTGAGCACTGCTGGAGATCGTAAGCATTTATGGTGCATTCACACTTGATGTTAAGTCAGTGTTAAATGAAAATCTGTGGTGGCATCATAGGTGACATGTAATATTAAATAGGTGATAGCTTAATGTTTAGTGAATATGTAACATAGAAATTTCATGGTGATTAAGTTTAAGTCCTACATGAATGACATGATGTCATGATATTCAACACTAAAGTCCCTAACACCAAGTATGAATGCACCTAAAATTAGTGACTATAAATAAATAGACCCATGTGGATGGTTCGTATATAGCCAACCCACATGGTTAGCAATGGGAGAGGAGCACAATAAAAAAAGCTTTCCTATCCAACTTGCATGGTGTCCTAGTGTGTGATAGTTCACTCTAGCCCAAACAAGCGACAGAAGGAAACAAACTGCAGTACACAGTATCCGGCTGGATACTACAAAGTTTTCTGTGCACAGATTCAATGCACCAAAACTCCCCACCAAACACACAATGGCATAATCAGCCGTGAGCACCACGATGGAATGTTGACAGAGATCTGCCACTTCAGAAAAGCACACTTTTGGTGATTATTAGTTAGTGGTAATGAGAACTTAGCGGATTTTTTGTTCTCAATG
This sequence comes from Sphagnum tenellum, assembly GCA_963921925.1. Lineage (NCBI taxonomy): Eukaryota > Viridiplantae > Streptophyta > Sphagnopsida > Sphagnales > Sphagnaceae > Sphagnum > Sphagnum tenellum. The sequence continues at coordinate 5,669,954 of OY998160.1, read as the reverse complement.
TGTTCTCATCAAGTCTCCTTTGTGTGCTCAGCGTTCCCCAAGTTCTCAATAGCACTCAGTTTGATCCATATCCTTTGCCCTAAGTTCTACTCTTGTAACCTACAGAACTAGCCGAAAGGAGGAGACAGGAGACTGCAGTATATCTATTTTGGGACTATCCAAAGTTGGATTAAATTAATTTGTGGCTGGCCAATCAAAGATTCATAAAGGAAAAAAAATTGTACTTTGGGGTTCCCCACAACTAATTAATATGATTTACTCTATACTTTATGGCAGGTTATCACTTCTATAATTTCCAGGGTTAACCAGCTTAAATGTTTCTCTCAGTTATGTGTGAGAGTTCATTCTTGAAAGAGTTCAATAATTTTTTATTTTCCCATCGCCATACACTTAAGAACAAAAAACCTTAACAAAGGGATACTTGTGGTCCAGAACCTTAAGATGCCCAGAGTTCACTGACCCAAAATCCAACTATTGGAGAAAACATTCAAAATTTTGACAAACATTTAGAAATGTTAAAAGTGCCATAAAACTTGCACTACTTCCAACAAAGGCGGCAGAGACCTATTTTGAGCCAGCCATGAGCGGATGTCCCACCAATGTGAGCCAATACCCACCCAAGCACCATGCAGGATCCATGGTGTGGTAACAGGATAAACTTTACTGTGACATTCCCCATGTCTTAGAGATAACCATTTTGGTTAGTTATGTACTCATTCACGTGCATCTAGATATAAACTTAGGTATAATATAGGGGCTTACTCGTGGTAGATTGCTAAGACAGGTATCCATTTGGAGGGTTGAGTTTAGGTAAGATATGATAACTTGCTTCCTCATTAAACAAATATTTGTTCAGATTAGTTCTCTCTACCATGAATAATGCTGGAATGTGAAAAATCTCAATCTTGACAATTGACAAATTTCTATTGCTAGAATCTTGGAAGCAATTATAATATATAAAGAAAGTTTGTCCAAAAGTAAAGACAAGTCAGATTAAATTATATTACTTCAACTTGTCATACATTAGTGGAGTAGATTGATCATCTTTTTAGTAGTACAGTGGGACAATATGTAATGACAATTTTCGAACTATCACAAAAAGCGGTAATAACTTACCCACAAAGTAACCATATGATTTTTTGTGATATATTTTTCATGTAACCTTCATTTTGAAGATTTTAAAAAATGACATGTGATAGAATTTATCAAGGAATCAATTGTATTAGCATTCACATCACATGGTTGCATATTGCGAAGGCTTTCCATATTGATGGTATGGGTGGCACAATGTATTGAAATGGTGAAAAGGGCTACCTTTTGTTTCACTTGTTGCAAGTCATGTCCCTTGCCCAACTATTTTTGCAATTCCATCAAATTTATTCTTGGAATCTCCAAGTCCACCTTCCATTTTTTAAAGTTGGATAACATACATTCGAAAATCATAATAATGTTTTTTTTGTTATCAATAGTCGTTAGTAAACCTAAAAAACCAAACATACTCCATCATAGGGACACTTAATGTTATTTTTGTGACCTATGTGCATTTATAATTATTTTTTGGGGTATTAGGTTTTTGATTTATATTTTTTCACACCCTATTATTATCTAATTTTCTAATATGCACATATTTTAATAACTCTATATTTGTTTATAAATTTTTTTGGCACCCAATTTCAATACCATATATGAAATTAAATTTTTAGTTAAATAAATTCTGAGCTAGAAAAGTTTGCTTGCGTGCTCCTTGAAATCCTAGATGCTAAAATCCCTTTAACCACTTTGACATAGAAAGAAAGCGTTGAAGCTTGCGCTTGAACCTTAAAAAAATAGAAATAAAGTTATTATTGTAAGAAGATTCCATCACCTGCTTATAACCTTCAAATCTAAAACCTTAAATGTCAAACTTAAATTTCTAAACATTCTTTTCCCTGATTACTTAAATCTTAAAATCAAATTTAAACTAATTAATTGACCCTATAATTGATCACCTTATACAATTAATCAAAACATTATTCCACAATAATTGAACCTACTAACAACTGATACAATATTAAATCCTTAATGCACATGCTTTTTATAATTTAAAATTATAATATTAAGTATTTACATGCATACCCTATGTTAATTTTTATCTTATTTTCAAAATATATATAACCCAATTTTTTAGTTAATTAACTTGTAGTTTCTACTTGACAACTAATATATTGCAACCTATATTTTTACTCACATATTCTTTACTTTTCAAATAATGTCCTTTTAAAGACACATTCAAACTGGTATCAGCAAATGACATTATAAAAATAACAAAGTACCTTATTGTTGATCCATCAATCATAATGTAAAAAATTTAGAATTTGCAACTCCATCAACTAGTTACTTTTGTATATTAGCATTTAAAAGATTAAACAACAAATCAACACATGTTTTTATTCTTGATAAAACTTTTCAAATATACATGTTTTACCATATACAAGGTGTTAACACAGAAAAAAAAAATTGCAAATTGTAAAACCCAATTTAACTTTTCATATATTTCATACCTTATATGATCTTGAAAGGAAAAATCTTGGTAAATTTAAATCTCACAAAAATAATATAGGTGCAATTATGCTAATAGGGGCCAAAAGCAGTTGTAACCATTGTTTAATAATTTGTTTTTTACAACAAAAATAAAATAAATAAAACTTAAAAATAAGCTATTCTTTTTGCACATTATCAAATTTAATATCTTATTCTATAAATATCCAAAATATAAAATTATTTTCTTAACATTTGGACTTTCAAAAGTAATGTAAAAAGAAATGTAACCACAACTTTTAAACAATAAAATGACTTGTAAATAGACTTGGAAAACTTTGAACATGACATATTTTAAACAAATCTTTAACACAAACCTTAACAAAATAATAAACAATAAAAAATTTTAAAATTTAAAATTTTTATTTGAAAATATTTGAAAAATATTGTCCAAAAAGTCGTCACCTAAGGGGGCACATGTGGCTCCTATTAACTTGTTTACACCCATATGAACCCTTTATTCTTTACAAATCTTATAGAATATCCTACCCATTTAAAATTATATTCAACCTAATATAATATAATACACTAAACAACTTTCTATGTTTTTTGGTTAGTCCCAATACCATGAAATTTGTCATCATCACTTGATGAAAAAATATAAAAGCAATTTTTTAAAACAAATTATTCTATTGATCATGTTTAGACTTTTAAAAAATAATTTGCCACATGAAGAAAAAATGAAAAGGATAAATAGATTTTAAAAAAATTAATGAGCATTGCAAAATAAAACAAATGTGACAGCTAAAACTATTGACACACCCCTAAGTTTTTGAAATGGTATTTCGAATAAAAAATCATGTTGATTTTGGTTTTGCATTTAAATGCAAACTCAAAGGCACATTCTTTAACTCCCACAAAGAAATGAAAGTTACGGGGTGAGATTGAAAGAAACTACTTAACTTGAAGTACATGTCAAATTACAAAACTAAAAAAGAGGGTGATTAATGTAGTTTGGAACCACAAGGGTGCATGGATGGACCATGGGAAATTCACCATTTGGTTCATAACAATTTGGACTTGGGAAGGACTCACCCTCCCCTTAGTATATTCTATAGATGGATGTTGGGACTAAATTGAAGTGACATGAATTCCCAAGATTGCCACTCGGTTAGTCTCGAAGTTCCCAACTCACAATTCTCATTATTTTTCATGTTTGTATTTTTCCATGTGGACTCCAACTCAAAATCTTTGCAAATTTTTTTTTGTAAGCCTTGAAAAAAACTTTTGAATAATGCATCACACTTCTCAGTTGTAGGTTCTCAATTGATGGTGATTTGATTATTTTGTTGTGCACTTTAATGCCAAGAATTAAACTGTCACTTTGACTCCTTACCATCCAATTGGTCATAACTTATGTTTCAAATCTTTACATTGGGAATGCAACCCACTTTAGATATATACTCTTCAAAATATTTCCAACAATGTAAAAAAGGTCAATTTGGATAAGGCTTGATATTTCAAAATTACAAGACACCTAAAGTTCCAAATTTCTCAAAGTGAAAATGTATTTGGGAGACTTGGGATCTGCTTGCACTACCATACATTTCTTTCTCACAAGGAAAATGTGTTGGGGTGCTGCCTTGCCTTTACTTCTTCCTAGCCCTTTTCTTTTGGGTCTTGTCTTATCTTTACTCGTAACCCAAGGCTAAGATGATATAATTGGACACACTCACAATCATAAGAATTAAAACAAATGTCAAATCCCAAGTGAAGGCTACAAAAAAAATATGAATATCCATATGGGGCCATTTTAAAATCATCGTTGTTGTGGCAAGTGGTGTTAAAATGACTAATGTGAATATTAAAAAAATCAATTTAAAAATTCATTCCATCCAATTTTAAGTTTTCATTTGACTTAATGACTTTTAAGATTGGGGAACTTTTGTGTTAAATAATGTGCATTTCAGATAATATTCTTTTTATTGCATAGACATAAACTGACTTTACGCATAATGAAGAAAAACAAGTTGATTTATAAAATGTTTGAATTTCAAATATCACTACTACAAAAACATGTAGCCACACCCACCCAATAAAAGATTTTTTGTTTTAGGATTATATTGAGAATATTTCATTTGATAAATTGAAAAAAAATCATAAAAGATTTGTATGGCCTAAAAAATGTTGCTTTTATGTTTTATATATAAATATGTTTTTAAAACCTACACTAAATTATGTCATGTTTAAATAATCTCCCCCAAAGTAAAAATCTTTAAAAATATCACTAGTTACAATATTTACTACATGTTTTTTAGTATTTACACCTCATTATATTCATTCCAAATCGTACCACATGTTTTCATAACGTATTTGAAACATTGTCATATAAACAAATTAAAAACTTGGAACCTTATTATGATTTTAAAAACTAAAAGATGAAGAAATAAGTACTAAATATGCATTTTATGGCTCTTGTTAGTGTGGATGCACCAAAAATGATTGATTATGTATGATTTGATTAAAATTAAAATTAGGTATGGCCAATTAACTTTTCAGAATAGTTTTCTAATCAAAATACACATTTTGTTAGAGACATGGCATAGTATGTGGCACCCATGTGGAGTTGTTGGACATTGTGATTGAAATCGATTATCTTGCTAATATGACTAATTGTGACTATAATGTTATTTTTGATCATGAGGAAATTCTAAAATAATAATAATAATAATATCTAACTTTTTAAATTAAATTATATTTTTTTGAAATAGATTACAAATTCATGTTTCGTTTGCAAGTTTGTAATGATTCACATAAAAATAAAATACAAGTGAAATAGAACATAATTAATGTACATGTGAAACTTAAATAAATTTAATGTTTTGATTTTGAAATTAGAAAAATTTATTTTATAAAATTAAATAACTGCATTTAAGTTATATAATTCAGGAGTGAAATTCATTTCATTTTGAGATTTCTTAAAATAAAGTAAAATATAATATATATAATTTTTTTCCCAAATGAAAATAATGCAATTTTTTAATATTTGGAATTCTCAAAATTATAAAATTAAACTAAAATGAAATTTCAAATATATTTTAAACTAATGTAATACGTGTATTCTGAAATTAAAAGAAATTATAATGTTCCATTTAATTATGAAATTTAAAATTGAATTAAATTACGTATTGGTATTAAAAATCTATATGTGTTCATATATTATGCAATAACAATTTATTTTATCAAGTGAGATGGTGGTCAGATGGTAAAGGCTTAGGGTTGCAATTAAAAGATGAAAAGGTAAAAAGTTAAACCCCACTTTGGACATGTTGAGATCATGACATCATTATGACAAGTTGTCTTAGGTTTTGCCGATCTATGAGCATGCAATGCAAGTTAAACACACACACACGCACATAAATATATATAAATTGCGTGTTAGAATTACAGTCCTATGTGACCACGTTTTCAACTTGTCCATACTCAAATCTAAAACATAAATTTAGAAGATACTAAATTTATTATTAATATACAACAACTTACTATTAACTTTTAAATTTAAATTAATCCTATCACATCAATTAATAATTTCAATCATCTCAATCAAATGGACTTAGTCAAATTTTTGGCATAAATGAGTGGTTTGGTTTGATTAAAGAAATTTTTGTTCATCATTTATGTTGATTGAAATTTCAATCATAAAAATCAACATCAAAACTATGTTATGTAAAAGTGTATGTTTAAATTTCCAAAATTCTTTGATACATGTAAATGAGGTACATGATGTTTAATGGGGGACAAATTTGTAACTTATACTAAACAAATAAGTGAAGCATGATATAATGCATGTATTTGATATGGTGCGAATATTTTTTGGAATGCAACATAAAATGTGCGCATTTTGAAAGTGAATGTTCAATCACCAATAACAATTACACAACTAATGAGGGATGGTGGCAGTATCCAACATAGGTGTTGCATTTATTAAAAAAACACAAAGTCATTTTGGGAACATAGAACCCCATAGTCCTCGAATAAAGGAGCGTTTCTGGTTCCTACGGTTGTGAATGTGCTTAGCTAATAAGTGCACATGAAAAAATGAGCCTAGAGACGAGCTAACTGAGGTCAGGGGATATCTTGAGAAGGGTTGAAGTAAGTAGCTGCCATTTGTTACCACCACATGGTAAAGGATGCAATCAGAATATGAATTTCCTTTTTTAAAAAACTAACAACCAAAGTCGGTGACAACCATGGCAGATTCTAGAAGCTTACTGTCCATTGAAATTTTGGTAAGTAATATATGGCAGTACCCAAACGGATTTGGCAACAAACTACTGAATAATTAATTAAATCTCAAATCTTAATTTCAGCAGTTGGTTTTAAAATTCTGCAGCAGTTAATGTTTATTATAAAGAAAACACATCCCTTTCTCCTTTTTGGGATAGTAAGTGTGTCTAGATTGTCACATACTTAAAATCAAAGATGGATGGGCCTGAAGTTCAAACCTGACAGTCTAATACTACAGAATTTTTCAAAAATTCGGCAAAATAAGAAATCATTTAATTTATACCAAAACCGTTTGTGTGCTGTGGTAGTTGTTAGTGCAAATTTTGTTCAGTTGATATCCACGTTATATTTCTGGTTTCACTGGCTTAACTCGTGAATTAATTTGAATCAGGTTTTTGGGCAAAAGACTCAGTTAGCATGTAACTTAACTAGCTATTTGTCCCTCCCCCCCCCCCCCGCCCCCACCCTTTTGCTGGATCATTCCCGGTAGGTGGGTTCTTGGCAGTGGTCTACACATGGAAACTGGCCCTAGGCAGGGTTAACCCATCAGACTGTCTGGCCATTTACTGAAAGGGCCCTACTCCTTTTAGCACTTTTTTGGGTCCGAACCAATTGATTTTCCCTCCAAAACAGGTGCCACGTAGGTTTAGCCTCCATTTGCCACTTTTTGGTCTTGGACCCTCTGTCTAAAGGCCTTGGGACCAGTTTAAATCTTCTGACCAATAAGATTGCTTTAATTCATTGGTCCCTGGACCTTGGATCCTCATCTGAAGCCGCCCTAATAAGTTAACCTTTCTGTAATCTGATATTTTAAGAGAAGAAGAATCATCAATTAGGGTAAAATAGTGTTTTGGTTTTGTTTCAGAAATAGCGGGAAGAAGTATGGACATGCTTTTATGTCCTAAAGTAATCATACATAGTACTTTACATGCAAAAATCGGACATTTGTCTTGCATGATCTCGGAATGTCAAGGTTCCTTTATGTAGGACCAGTAAAGATTCCTGTCTCCAGTTTTGTGAAGCCCTCCCGTCTGAAGTGAAGGCCTGTTTTCCCTTCACAATGCACATGCTAATTCTTTTGTTCTGTGTCCCAGGCCAGGATCCCCTTATGACCATTCAAAACACCTGAAGCACTGCTCTTCAAATGAAGGATCATGTGACTGTTTTTGGGGTGGGTAGGTGGACCTTGACCAGACTGACATTGTTTCCGAACATGGATAGCTCATGGAGAACAGAGTGCGACTCTGCATAAGCCGGATGTATCACAGACAACAAACAAGTCAGCCTACAAGCCAGTACACAACGTATCAGAATGTACTTGAAGACCAGGAAGTTAATAACTCCAAAAGTGACGTTTCTATTTTTTTTACTTACAAAATAGCATATTTTCTAGTGCCAAATTAGTGATTAAAAATGGCAGTCACAAAATATGCATGATGAGGTCTAAGGAGGGAAAGCAGTATAGAATAGGTCGGTGGTCACAAGAGCTAAGGTTCAAAGATTTTCAGTCCTCACCATTACACTAAATGCACCCAAAATATCACTCTAAAGAAGACCCCGTATTTCTACATAGTGGACCTAATTAGTGGAGGTAGGCCTGACGGCTCAAAACCCAATCTGAAATTTCAGAGTGCCATGTGGCATCATTTCAAACACTCTCAAAGTAAAGATGTTTTTTCTTGTTGCCTTTCTTTCACAACACTTGAATTATTCTTTCATAATTATGTGGAAAATCCTTAATTACATTGGCAGTAAAAATATTAATACCTTTCATAATATTGGGAGCTAGGCCTACCTCCACTCCAGGTCCCAAAAGGGATCAACTAGTTGTACACATGCATGTAGCCAAGCCAAACCAGATATGACTAGGGTGGAACGGCCTATCTTGCAGTGAATTTTCCAGCTACAGATGTGAGCAGACTAGGTAGGGTAGACAGGCTCGTCACTGATCACATGCTTATGACCGAACACTTATTTATATCTTCACATACGTCAGCTCTAGAAATCATCTTTGAAGTGCAAAGGAAAAGGATTAATGAAAAAATAACAGGAAGGAAACTAATCTTTCCAACTTAAAAAACTTGTTTTTCTTTTTCTTCTCTTTGGACCCCTCTTACTTTCAAGTGTCATAACTTTATTATTCCTTATTAATTTAAACGATTTAAAGTGCTATAGGAGCACCATCTGAAGTTCTACAAATGATCTTAGAACTCTAATAGCAATTCAATAACAAACAAAGAATTTTTTTGGTGTTTGGGAACCAGTCTTTGTAGTGTTGGGTGGTTTTTTAAAAAATTCTTGATCCCTTTTACTTTGGGGGGTCATAACTTTCTCATTTCTAATCCATTTTTGAGGATTGTTAGTGTGTCACATGCGTCAAGAGGAGGGGTTCAAGTTTTGTTTGGACAACATAAACAATAGAGCGTTCCCCTTGGATCCAGCCTGGCCTGAGCGTTTAAGTGTTCGACCACCAACTGTTCTACCCTAGCACACCTTAAATATCATTTGGTTTTTCCACATAGTTTTAAAGTCATTGAGCATGGGCTAAAAGCCAGTTATTTTGATCTCCTCACCACCCCTCCCTAGCTCAAAGTTTGATCTAGATAGTATATGACTTCTCTAACCTATGGTATGGACATAATTTTCAGTGTGGCTTACCTTATTGTGATCTAAATTCCTTTCTGCAATGGATTTCTATTTGTTCAAAAATAAAATAAAATAAAAAATTGTAGTTAAACTGTAGTCTTTGGCTCAATAGAATTTTCCCTTTGGGTATAGGTATAGATTTGTTGTTTTATGCAATGGGTCAAGATGTCATGATACTGATACACTCATTACTCACCAGAAATCTTTCCCCTTCTGCCTCTTGTATGGAATAGTACTTGTGAAAGTGGCTGACTCAAATACTACGTGTCCAAGCAAAACCTGGAAACTTTTGCTCACATTATAGACAAAAGAATAAAAAATATTCTCAATTACAGACTAGTTCATCAAACAAAAACAATACTATGAAGACCTACTAGACGTGGTTAACCCCTGAACATCAGGGCGGACCAATTTGGTCATTTCTTTTGGCTTTCCCTGACTTTCAGGGGTTCAAGATTTCAAATCATAGTGAAAACCAAAAACACTATGGTCTCAACTGCAGCTAACCAGAGTTACGTGTTGCCAAGGAAACATCATCCATAAGATTCTAAAGCAAGAGAAAGGCCTAGCTCGTACCAGCATGATGGAAAGCTTGCATAATCACCACTTGGCCCAAGGGTCCAGTTCCCAGTCACCTCTGGCAGGCTACTGCAAAGATCCTCACCTCATCATATTTCAATGAGCAGAAATGTTCGCCTAAGAAGGTTTGAGACTGAAGCTTTCTTCTCCTATTTGCCAGTAGTCTACCCTGCACCTGAAGGCCCACCGTGGTTTTTTGTCTCAGCCCGACGGTGAAACTTGGCCCATCTAGTCTACCAGCATCATACTTTTCAGACCTGCTGGCTCACAGCAGACAGTTGCATGAAGACAAGAAAACTCCATAAAATTCAACATTATTCCCTTGGCCTTTGGTGAATACAAAGAATCGCCAACAACAACTAAGTTCCACCATTCAAGAGTTCATTAATCAAGAGTAGTCAACAATAATTGGCAAGAAAGAGAACAAATAATTCACCACTTCCTAGCCTCTTGGAATCATTGTGCAAACAAAAAACAACCATCAAAGTTCTTGAATCCAATCTGCAATTTTCACATCAGTTGATGTATGATGTAAGTAGGTATGCTTTCCGGTACTGATCAGTGATCCCTTCCTTGATAGAGAGACCTCTTACGTGAACAGGCAGGCGTCCCTGAAACAGCTCCTCAAAACGTTTTTCAGTACTAGGAATTTTTTCAAGAGGTCCAGTTGCATGATGCATCATACTTTCCCCCTGTTTTTGTCTTTTCCCTTTCTTGAAAACACAAGCTGGGATCAGTCACTGTCTCCATTTTCAAAAAGAAAAAGTTTTGCTCAGAAGTACAATAGGAAACCCACTTATTGACGTTGTGTTCTTCATCAGAAGAAAACACAAATACTAAGCACTCTGGAAGTTGTGAATGACAATCACGTGCAACCTAAAAAGGTTCCTCTGGCAAACTCAAAGTAGCTTTCAGCCCTTCAAAGATTTCAGCATTCATTGTCAGTTGAGATGTACCTTTACCCTTTATTCCCCTATTTCCATTTAAGCAGGACCCCAGGTAGGCCATTCCACTCTGCCTGTCCAATACAACGTCCAAACACAAGGAACCCGTTACCTCTTCTCACAATTCAGCACAGATCCCACTCAGTCCCCGCCAGAGTGACCCAGAACCCATCAGGGCAACATGCAGTATGTATGGTGTCTGGACAGGAAACACACTTTCTTTCTAGTCCTATCTCATAGCTAAACCACCATGGTTAACTACCATGGTTAGCTACGTATGAACTATCCACATGAATCTACATACTTAGTAGCCACCAAGTGCATCATTACCTACTGACCTATTTACATAGTAATCAATTAGAAAAAACTGTGTATACATATATATAAACAAGGATGGAAATCCATCCACAAAAAGTACAAGGCGTGTCAAAGCAAATGTAAACACACAAAAGGAAAACCAAAACAGTCAAAATAGTAGTAATGAAGTGGAAGACCTAATGCTAAGAGGCCATCCTCTGCCACAAATCAGCTAGTGATGGAGGTGCACTAGCTGGTATGTGTGGATGAGTGAAGAATTGTGACTAAATGTGGCAGCCCACTAAAGAATTGCAATGGCTTGTGCATGTGGGAAAGCTATCAACACTTGTTTATAATAAGATATAAGTAATCAAAAGTACCAAGGAGTTCTGCTAACAACAAGCTATATTGACATGTACACAAGAAGTAAAAAAGGAATCAAAATGAGGATGGAGACGACCATAGGTCTCTATGGCAAAGGGAATGAATCATTTCCTAGCGATTGCTTTGTGTAGGATTGTGCTTTGTCTTGAATGACAATTGTTGTTACATGTGTTATCATCGTCAAAGCATGCTACACCAAATCTATATGAGTCGAATCAACAATGACAACATTTGCCAAGGTCCGAAAACCATCTCTAGCGATGACAATATTCACTTTCATTTCCATGTATGGCAGGGGAAAATGTGGGAAACCTTTCTTTGTATGTGAGCTCCACTTTTTGATCCAATAGGTGCAATGGTATCTTGAAACATATTGGGTTGTAATGCGTTCACCCTTGCATGGGCAACGTAGCAAGTGGATACCCAAATCATCAATGGTGTGACCAAATTAACGTCGTGAAAGATGTACAACCATAGGATGTGGTATACCAAAACAAATATGTAGTTATGTAAAGAAATAAGCTAAGGATAAACAAAATGAAGCCCCTACTGTTGGACCTACACATGAGCAAAAATGTGTTCGCACAATATCTGAAAGAGTGTTTGCTAGAACGAAATAAATTTTTGCTTGTGCAATTGGTCCATCAAAGAAGATTGCATTTGAAAATAAGATTGCACCACTAGACTTTTGAAAGGCAAAACATGTGATCGAACACCTTCAAGTAACATCACATGGGTATCTCATAGGGCTACCTAGGAGGGATAAATACCGGTCTTACATGTGCCCCCACATCAAGAAGAGTAGAATGATCATCTTGTTAAAAATGAAAGACTAGTGCAAGAATGATCAAAGCCCAACATACTAAAAAAGCGGGGTAACACATCAGACCACTAAGGGAAGGCCTAGTCCCCTTGAAGAAGTAGGAATAATGACTTGACAATGAACCAAATGGCCCATTGTGGTGCCAAAGGATCTTAACCCTTGGTACAACCCATAACTTCTCCAACATAGTTATGGTACAAGCATCAAACTTAGTATAAAACTGCAAGATACTTAATGATGCAAATACAATACACTATAGGTAGCCAGACCATTAGGCATAATAAAATGTAAACATCACAAAAGGTGCATGAAAATTTGTAACCATAGGAAGATTAACGATCATGTTAAGGTCCTCTTAAAGTGCCTTGATATGAAGGATTCCATAAATGGCAAAGAACCCATTATAACACCTAAAATACAAAGACCAATTTCAAAGTGCAAAAAAACATGGAAGAAGTGATATAAATTAGTTAAAACCCTATGGAGACTAGGCTACACACTTCACTAGTTACACTAAAAGTCCTAATGCTGTAAATTCATGTAATTAAAAAAAAAGGTAACACTTTAAGGTAGGACCAACTATGTACATATCATTTGCCAATGAAGGAAGGACACACGCAAGGTGGGCTGATGCAATAGGACGAAAAATGCGACAATGAACTAATGTAAACAACATTCCTCCCAAAGGATCCCTTTTTCATGTACTTCATTCAGATGAAATGATTGTGAATCCTCATGTTTAGAAGTTTTTGAAAAATATAATGGAAATGGGCGTGTATAAAATTGACAAATAGATGGGAAAAAACTTATCCAAAATGTCTATACAAGACTACAACTCTTCAAAAATGGCTATTTTTCAAATATTAAATTAAATGCATTTCAAACATCCACCCATAAAACCACCCACTTCAAATGTAGATCCAACATAACTTTAACCCCATGAACCATTATCTCACACCCACCTAGTGTTGCCACCCCAAACTAGTGTGGATTAAAATGTTTTACAAATGTATCCTTGAATTGATAGGCAATGTGCAAGTGATTAATTAATAGATCACCTCTCCAATTGCAATTGGTTGAATGTTCCTAGTTTGTTTCTCTAAAGCCAATAATTGCAATGCAACAAGTAAACGTGATATTGATGGTGGAATATGACCACGAACGATGTGCCCATATATTTCAATAAAAGATTATAGTTTCTAACAAAGTCATCAAAGACAAAGTAATCTCACAAAAGCTCATACACCATACTTGAAGGAACGCTGGATGAACAACATGGTGAACATGTTAAATTATAAATAAATGCCTCTCTATCCAAAACAAAATCCATGTCCAAGCCAAAAAAGGAAGAAAAGACGATAAAGTTGAAAGCATTAACACCTCAAAAGCTAATGACTACTTATGTGTCATGCATGATGTTTGGTGACATGTTAAACTTAGTCTTGCTAAATATAAACGACCACAACCAAGACAAGGAACACATGGACACTACTTATGGGATGTAAGTATAGATGATTAAATAATAACATGTGGCTAATGGAGTAAACAAGGTGTGAAATGTGAAGACGAATTAGGTGCAACTAAAAAGATTAGAGATGAAACAAAGTAAATGCGATGGGAATCATTAAGTGAAGGGGTGGAAATGTTTTATGACAATCCGTACAAATCATCATAATATCAACATCTTGTTGTGATACCTATTGATGTTTTGATGCTAATGAAACTACAAGGCTTGCCGTGCATATACACACTAATCAATGAAGCCCTAAATCCTAAACCTTAATCGTGAATGAAAGAGCTTACCTTTGTTGTGTGTACTTTCTCTCTTTCTTTAGCAATGGTGACTTTTTCCTTTAGTTCCATTTTGTCTTAAAAGCCCCCAAAGAAGGTCAATTGTATTATTCTAAAGTGAATTGTAAATACCCTTCTAACTGGGACAATGTTATGTGTTGGTTTTTTGAAAGTGGTAAGCCGTTTGCTACAAGTGCCAAATGTCTCCTATTTACCCATGATACTTACCAATATTGGTAGATTACCCAAGTGGATCTAGTTGTTTAAGCATGATTTCAATCTAACTCAAGAACTTTGAATTAAGCACCAATTCTAACATTGAATGGAACAAGAACTAGATCAAAGGAGGGAGCCTAATTATGGAATTACAAGTTATTGGAATCAAACTCAAGGTCTAGTTTCAAATTCATTTGAAATTAAATCTAACTTTGGTTTTGGGGTTTAAAGAAGATTTTTCTTTTTGAAAAATTTGATGTTTCTTAATTTCATTTTTTAAAAGAAATTGAAACTTCTTTGTGATTTTCTCCTATGTTTCTTACTTCTCCAAGCTTTCATGTTCAAAAAGAAAGTTACAAGTTCCCAAATGGAATCACTTCGCATAATTTGTTTGAAAATTTTATGCTAAAAAAATAGGACACCATTTGTCGCAACCCTAACCTTGGGTTTGCGACCAAGGCAAAAAGGGTCTCAAGGGCGTGGGCCAAGAAGAGTGTGAGAGTGAAGACTCACACTCCCAAGTGAGCTCTCCTTTTGGGAGTTGGAGTCCCAATGGACTCTTGAACCTTCAGAGAACAATTGCAAAAGTCAAAACACCTTACATTGAAGAGTTCTTTATATTATTGGAAAGCTATGGAAGTGTAGATGTTTGAAATGTGCTCGCATGACCTATTTGGACATCTACAACACAAGTTATGGCAAGAACAAAAGCCGGAGTCAAACTAACAATTTGACTCCCAACCACAAAAGTCAGGAATTGACCCAATTTGCATGCGTAAAAATGGAGTGCGACACATCGTTGAAAAGCTCTTGACGAGAGCTACAACTTTGCTTCAGACCTCATCCCAATCTGAAGTCTGAACAAGAAGTTAAGACCCGCAAGTTGTAGGAGTTCAATCTTAGCAATTTCAGGACTCCCCTTTAGGAGTCCCCGGACAAAAAGGCCATTTGGATGTGGGCCTCGCGGAGAGGCATAGAGAATCCTATATGGGGGAAGGTGGTGGTTTCCCCCAAGTCTGGGCCGTGGTGAGTCTTGTGAGTCCAAAGTCGCCAATGGCTTGTCCTAGCACCAAAGGTGTTGCAACATAATACTAACCAACTTGTGGTTGGTTGAATGCAGAACCAAGTGAATGAATAGATTGCTTGTCATTCTTCTTAGTCCCATCCCGGAGCTCCAACACGCCCCTCTACCTTTCTAAAGTGTTGAAAACCAAGTAGCATGCCCTGAGCCCCTCACCTTTCCGTTGTTTTCTACCTTAGACTCATCTTTAAGTCTAACAAGGGGCTTGGGAGCGTGTCACCATTGAAGATTGACTTCAAGCTTCAATCCTTTTTTGGGGGGCACCTTTTCAAACTCCTAATATCAATTTCAAGTAAGTTGTGTACTCAACTTGCGACCATCATGTTCATCATCATCTTCATGATCCTCTTGTTGTTCATTGTTAACATAACACATTTGACATAATCTTTCTTTCCTTGAAATAAAAGTTCAAGTTGTTTTTTTTTACATTGTCCAATTTGATGTTTTGAATGTTATAATTAAAAATGGAGGTTACCAAAAATCAAGGTTTATTTAACCGAGAATTGGAATCAATTTAACTTTAAAATAGAAAAGAAATAAAATTGTTCCCCTAATTAAAAGGCCACAAATAGAACAAAATCCCATATTTGAAATAAAAAACAACCAAAAGCTAACAAAGATTCAACCCTTCAAAAAAGTTAAGAACTGAAATGAGCATCACATTAATACTTACCTACTTACCCCTTACATAAATTGACACGTCCCCAAACTCCTTAATTGATTCAAATGTGAGTTAAAATTGAAAACAACAAAAAAGCAAATACCTGGGGCACATTCCCTAGCTCGCAACACTTTGGGGGTAAAGGGGTGTGCTAGAGCTCTAGGATGGGACTAGGAAGAATGACAAGCATCAACTAGTCACACAAACCTACACAAAACCAACACAAGGTAGTTAGTCCATAGTTGGAACACTTTTGGTGCTAGGATGAACCACGAGCAAACTCGAATTCACAAGACTCACCACGTCCTGGACTTGGGGGAAGCCACCACCTTCCCTTTTATAATATACTCTATACTTCTCCACGAGGCCCACATCCAAATGGCATTTTGTCCCAAGACTCCCAGTGGGAGTGTTGAAATTGCCAAAGTTGGGACTCCCACAACTTTGGGGCTCCCACAACTTTGGGGCCCCATAACTTTGCATGAAGACCTTTGATTGAGATGACGTCTAAAGCAAAGTTGTAGCCCTCATCAAGATCTTTTCAATGGTATATTGCACGCCACCTGCACGTAAGGAAAGTGGGTAGATTCTTGACTTTTAATGGTTGGGAGTCAAATTGTCAATTTGACTCCCAGCCTTTCTGTTGGCCATAACTTGTGTTTCAAATGTCCAAAGGTTTTCATACGAGCCCATTCTAGACATTTACGTTTCAATAAATTTCAAATAATATAAAGAACTCCTCAATCCATTGGGTTTTGACCTCTGCGATCGTTCTTTAAACATTCGGGAGTCCACCGCGACTCCAACTCCCAAGGTTCCCTTGGGAGTGTGAACATTCATTCCCTCACATTTGCTTTCACTCCCATGGTTCCTCTTTCGACCCACAACTTTGCAAGCCCTTGCTTTGGTCGTGAGCCCAAAGCTAAAGTTGTGACATAGATAGTCACCTAAGAATGCAAAAGGGAAACAAAAAACATTTACAAAATAATTACGAAATTGGAACCTTGGAAACAACTCAATTATGGAGGATTGTGCTTCATCCATAAGTGAATCATAAATCATAAGAAATTTCCAATGGATTATGCACAAATGGATGCAAGGTCACATAATCTTTTAATCTCAAGCTTAAACCAAATGGGTAGTTGTAGAAACTTGTAATTCTATGCATTTATTGGTGGTTTAAACCACTAATGGCCAATTCTTTGTTTTTAAGAGAACTTATGATCTCGATTATGATATTAATATATTTTTTAAGTTTTCAAGGTGTAGGTTCAAGCCTAGCTTTTCTTATTTATAAATTTATAAATTTCAATTTTGGCACAATTTTTCAAATTAAAAAACCTTTGGGCTTTGTTCGAAAATCAAATATGTTTTCATGTACACATTACACATTCCCCAAGATTGTATTTTATATAAGTATGAAGATTTAGAAAAATTAAGAATAGGGTTACATAGACACAACTAATTAAAACCCGTCAATTATTTATAAAGTCCAACTTACTTTTTCAAAGTTCAACTTGTTTTACTTGAAGAACATATACTTGTCATGTTCAATTTTTTTTTTTCAAGGGTTTTTTTTTAGTTTCAATCTTAGCAAATGGCTAATTCAAATTCTAGATGTTGTGCTAGTTCCACTAAAAAGATGATGCGACTTCAAGTCTAGGTTACAAGAATTGAAAGTTAATCCCTCAAATTTTACAATACAAATCAAAGAACTTGTCAATAGTAGTTAAGAATAATGTTTAACTAGAACCTTCAATTCTAGTTTAAGCATGTTGTCAATGTGACTAGGAATTGAATTTTATTTTTATTTTTTGAAAACAAAGAAATTGCTAGCCAAGTTGCGGCATATTTTTGTGGGTTGTTGATTTGTAGTTGCACAATTTCAAAACTAACAAGAATTTTGAAGTTGTTATGGTTATAAATTTTGTTTGTATTGGGCTTAATTGTTTCAACACTTTGGGGTGAATTTTTTTTTTGTTCAATGTTTTTTTTCATTGTTATGCAATCCAAAAAAACTAAAAATACCAAATTAGCATAGCAATCCATTAAACAAAAAAATAATTAAAAAGAAAAAAATTCACACAAAAAAGGCAATACATGGTTTTTAGCAAAAAAATTGGTACATAAACTTGTTTTTAAATGCATCTACTAATACTTGGAATACATGATTAGGGTCAACAATTTCAGCTTTGAGTAGTTCATTAGAACATGTCAACCATGACACATGCACATAATGTGGCAATATAGATCTCCACACATAAGGTTGCAACTTCTCCAAAAATTAACTAAAACTTTGTTGATGAGAAAAGCCCACACTTGCTTCAAGGCGACAATTTTTTTTAATTAAAAAATAAAAGTGAATAAAAATACAAGGTCCCATATATTGGTTGTTGGGTACAAAATATAATTTTATTAAATTTTTATTAATTATTCCGTATTTTTAATTTTAAAATATGATTAATATAATGTATGTGTTATTCTTTCGTATAAGAAAAAATAGAAAACAATAATGTATACATATTTAAAATATTCAATATTAAATATTAATAGACCTTTCAGTTTGTATTAATAAGTTCAATTAGTAAGTTAATAAATGAACTAATACTAATACCTAAATCTGAAGGAATGTGAAATGACTTTAATCATTAGGTCTTCTTTATGGACTTGAAATGAACAACTTGTTAAGGTTGCAAGAAACCATTCTTGGATTAATATTGGATCAAATGAAGTTTGATAGTTCAATCATTTTGACTTGAAACATACTCTTCATATGGGTATTAATTTTTTTCCCATATCTCAATTACTTAATTGGACAATATGTTAAATACGTATGGTATGTCAAAAAAAATAGTAGTCTTGTCACATGATCTTTACCATGTTCAAGTTGCATCCTCATCATTCCTCACAACTTCAAGTACTAAAAATAAAATTTCAATAAAAGATATACAATATCAAGATTATATAATTAAATTTAAAGTGCCCTAAATATCTATATATTATAAAATTAGGTAATTTAATAGGGTGGGAAAAAAAAATTGTTCCTTCACATAATATCCCCCAAAAATATTTTGTTCAATGCTAGTGTAATATTTTAACATTTGATGTCCCCTATGACACTTCCACAATTTTGTCTATGTGTGTGTAAGCATTAGAGAAAGGTAGAAAAAAAGATAATATTATATTCTTTATAAAGTGATGCACTTGTGATAGCCTTTTTGACTTATAGACATTTCCCATCAATCACATAGAAAGTATTCCAAATAAAAGCATAAATCAATTTCTAATGGTTTCACAATTATTGAACTAGGTCACAAACCTCAAGAAGACCTTTTTAAATTATGGATAGCATGCATAAGATTCCCAAAAGACCAAAAACATCATGTAGACATGAAAAAATACAAATTATATGTTAGAAAACACTAAACCAAAGGGGTAGTTGCAAACTATTATGGACCATATTATCACAAATTTTGCATCCCACAATTTGGTAATGAAAATCATTTGAAATTTTTCATAAGGTTGTACATTTTGCACATAAATGTTGTGCATCTAAAACATATATGACATGCATATAAATAGGATGAAAGATTTTCATCCATTATCACTATAGTTTGTCAAAATAATGTACTTCTATTATTTGATTACCTTTAGGAATCAACTATTATACCCTCCACATGACCCAAGATTGACATTCTCTATTGACAAGAAACAACTAATATGGTATTTTGCATTTTGAACACCACAACCATGATATATATTTATCTTGGAATTTTAAGAACCTATTCTATTGCCAAAATAGTTTTTGTGGAGCACTAGGTAATTGTAGTATCCATCCGTTGTTAAAAATTATTTATCAATAGTTAGGTGAAATCTTTAATAAATTTTTTAATCTTGTATTATGATTTATCCTTCAACTTGTTTTCTTGTTTTTCTATTAATCATCTTGCTACAATCTGTGCATATGATTCTTTGACATCCTTGTCCAATCTTATCAAATACATTTGTGATTTATTTCCAATATGTTCAATATGTCTATTTGTATTACCATACAAAGACAACTTTATGACATAAGCATGAAGAATTTCACCCCAACATTTCACTTGCAATAAGCTCTTGTCACCTTTAGATTGTAACAAAGAAACATATGCACTTCTTTTGTAACATCACATCATTCTTTTCAACATTTCACTTTAATTTTGACAACCATAAATGCACATGATTGCTCCAATATACACTTGTACTCTTGTACTCCTTACATTTTAAGGACATTTATCCAAAACACACGTCTCATGATATTCACCAAACTACGTAATACTCTTTCAAAAGCTCCTAAATTAAAAAAGGAAATAGAAGACCTAAAAAACTATAATGAGATAGATGCGAATACCCACTCCTAGTGTTCTCCACTTTAGGCTTCCTTTATTATATTTCCATTTACTTCATGAAATCATTACTTACATGGAGATTCCCATTATTCAAACAATAGACATCAAAGTTGCATACCTTTCCAAGTGTCACCCACAAAATGCAGTGGAAGCTTACAACAACATTATCAAGGTAAATCAACTTCAACATTCAAAACATTTCATGACTACAACACATCCTTACTAGTAAAAACATATGTAGAGCTCATGCTTCTTTTGCTCTTCATTAACACAAATTCCATGACCACCCCATTCATTTTCTACAAATTATGATCTTTCAAACATTCACCTCCTTCCATATTTACAAATCTTGGAGGTTGTAAACACCTACTTTAGTGCCACAAAAACACTAATGTAGCATTTCCAACAACATCCATGCAACCTTTTCCTCTTTGTTCACCACATTTTTTTATTGTGCAAAAACAATAATTATGTGAAGAAACAACAAAAAAACTCATGTAAAGATAAGAAAAATTTAAACACAAAGGTTGATGGGAAAAGATGAAGACTTTTGAAAGTTGATGGGGAGTTATGAACAAACATTGATGAAGAAAAAACAAGACAAAAGACAAAAAACCAATGGGGGTAACCACATACCTCATCATGTGAAACTTTTGAATGTTTTTGTTATCATGGCACAAATGAAAATGACTTGTGAAATGTGATGAAGTTGTCCCTATAACAACAAAACAATAGTTCACAAAATTTTACCCAACCACCATTTTGAAATCATGGCCTATGAGATTTGTGATACAAGGGTGATAACACCATCAATTGTTGTTTTCTCCCACCATTTTTATTTTTGACTTTGATTTTTTTTTAATGGGGCCATTACCTCCTTCCCCTTTATGATTTCCCTAAAATCTTTGAGAAAGTGAAAATGTTTAAAACATCTCTAGTGATGTTGAATATGTGTCCCTAGAAAAATATTTTTCACATTCAAGTTTAAATTCTCTTTTTTTTTCCAACCACACCCATAAAACTAAATTAAGACTACTAATAGGTGGGAGACTATTAATAAAAACCCACTTGGACCAATCAAAATATGTAGCCAATAATAAACATGGAGGAATCAAAAAATATGATTTAACTATGTTTATTAGACTTTCCTAAAGCTTGTCTTGGGCTTTAAAAGTTGTGCATTTTTTCACAATCACAACCAATGTTGCCCAATTTTAATTCCACAACAAATTTTGGTTTTGGTTCTTAAAACTCAAACCAACAATTTTTAAGAATTCAAGAACCATCACAAGAAATTGGTTTGATGATTCTTGGGGAATGATCAAATATGATGGTGTAAACATGATTTGAATGGTTCTTACAACCCACTTGGTCAAATCCAATTATTCAGTGTAGGTGATAAGTCTTATGTTCTATTTAGAATTACAATGTTGTAAACAATTTGCATTAAATAACTTTGCTATTACCTTGCATTATTGAATTGTGTCCACCTTCCAAGTGGCCAACACAAAAAACATACAATGAATGTTAAGTTGAATGGTGCTTAAGGACAAGGTGCCCCTCAATATATTTTCCTGAAACTTTATTTTAATATCATACATTTTGATTGATTTCTTAATATTGTAATACAAAGGAAAATTCAACACATGTTTGTTAAATAATTGATTTAAAAATTCCATGTTTAAAATTGAATGTATTTTTAATCTGCTTTAATATTCTTTAGATTATTTCAAAAAATCCATTAATTTCATTGACCAAGCCATCCTTACACCCTAAAACCAAAAATATAATGAAAACCTCAGTTGATAAATCTTATCAAAATCAAAACCAAAAAAATTAAAAACCAAAAAAAAAAGAAATTGACATTGACCTAGACCTCAAACTAATATATTTTGATTTCTTGATATCTAAAAAATAAATAAATCCAAAAACTCTTCATTTTTATGAAAATGAAAATTTCAAACTTGATAATTGGCAACCCTAATCATAATAGTTTTCTACTAAATTCACTAGATTTGATTAATGTACCTCATCAAAATTTCTAATGTAAGTGGAGTTGTTCAACCTCATAAATGTGTAACATGATCCCCCTTTAGCTTGTCACTTGACTTCATCAACTCATCCCAATTTAACGCCCCATATAAAAAATAAAAATCTTAGGGGTTCCATTGGGCATTTCATCATTCACATCATCATTCATAAAAAATGTCTTACTAGTTAGAAAATGTTTGACATGTCAAGATTTTCCTTAGAATGGGTGATGTTCAGATAGTTTTTGGAATTCTAATCTATTGTTTCTTGCAATGATCATCATATATATTATGATGTACACCTGCCTCTTCCACCTTCATAAACTCCCTTGTTTCCTTTGACTCTTTTTTTCAAATGTTTAGACGTCCAAGGTCCTTTGATAGCTTAAAAACACTTTTAATTCATAAACAAATCTATCTCCCAATAACTCTCAATGGCATTAACTTCATACCAACAATCACCATTGTCCCAACTTATTTAAGTAGTAAGTTGGGCCCTTATAACTTCAATCATACCTTGTTAGATTTATGGTTGATCAACATCCCTTCTTTTTTTAAACTATTATGATTCAACAACAACACCTTCCTTTTCTATTAACACTTTAAGGAGGCATGTGATCCTCTACCACCCCCAACACGCACATGTTTTCCTCCTTTTGAACAACTCATCGAACATCAAATGGTTCAACTTCAGGATTCCATTTTGGAACGTTTACACCATCATACATTTTTTAACATGTTCTTTGACAAAATACCTAAGGCCCATCGTGCTTGAATTTTATCATGTTCCAACCATGGGGCAAACATTTCACTTATGGCTCGACCAACCTTCTTAACCTTCTAATTATTTTGCCCAATTTTCTCCACATCATTTTGGACATAATTTGGACTACCACATATTCCAATTATAGGCCTCCCTTGATGTGTGTGCACACACCCATTGACCCTATGGGTATCCACCTTTTACGTTACACCCGTGGTAATGAACACATGGGAACACATGATGCAATTCAAGATTTTTTTGTTTCCATTGTGCAAAATGCAAGCTTTCACGTGGGATGAAAACAATTACATGTGCTTCCGTTAGCCATGCTCAACTCTTCCAATCAACAAGTCAATGTCATGCTCATCAAAAATGGCATTTGCACCTTAGCTAATGTTGTCATTGCCAACCTAATGCATGCAAATTTACTTCCCCACTCTTACACAACTCAAAGATTTGTTACCTCTAATGCAACTCAAGCCAAAGAAGGAATTACCGTGACCAACACCTCACTAATCAATTCCTCCCTTTGACAATTAAGGTATTCAGATGTCTCCACAAACAAGTTGATATGTTCTTATACATTTGTGCCAATGCCAGTTGGAGATTCTAAGGGCTAGAAGGCCCTCCTTTTCTATCTTGATTACTTTTCTTCATCAAAAAATTTCAATTATGTTACAAAGGATGCAAGCATCCTTCATCTTAAATTAGGCGATAACGATAAGCTTGACTACTTCCCAACTTCCACCCCTTTAGAACACAACCCCCATCGCCATGGCCTATTACAAGCACTTGGTTGGTCTGATGGAGAGATTTTGACATCTAGCTTGCATTGACTTGACATCCTTTAAGTTCTCCTTTTTCCTTCCCGATACCTTTACATGTTTTTCGAATCTATGGTGTGCTTATAAATAAAGATTTGTATGGTTTTGAGATGCGGTTAGTTTGCCAAGGAGAAATGACTGAGTCAATATTCACCCTACATGGCATCCAATAGGCGATTACCACAACATTGTGAGGTCTCTCTGTTTCTGAGTGACTTTTCAACTCCACCACGGCTAATTCAAAGAAATTATAAATTGTTCAAATCTCTCCATGGCTCTGTACCCCAAATACCCGCACAGATGAACAATTGACCCACTGACCCATACTTTGGTTGGGTGGGCTATAGTAAGCAATCTATTATATAATTACAACATGGTGTGTGTGTGTGTGTGTCTGTATTTTACTTATCTTTACTTATTTCTTTTTCTTTGACGTCATTTCGCTTTCATTACCCCTCTGGCGTAATCCCATTGGCTCCCGTTCCCTGTGGAGTGTTTTGGGGGGTGGGGGAAGGGAGAGCCCGGTGAAGCACGGGGTGGGGGGGGCCAGCACGGGTCAGGGGGGGGCATGGGCAGGGAAGGATCGGGCGGGGCAGGGCAGGGCAGGGCAGGGCAGGACCTATATCTAATCAAACAAAAATACATTTTTTAAAAAAATTATTTTCATTATAGAACATATCAAAAAAATTATAATCTTTTTTTTTTAAAAAAGAAAATAAATAAATAAATACATAAAAACAAAAAAAATGAAGATAGACAAAATAAGAATAGAAAAAATAAAAACATGAAACAAATAAAAAACTATAAAAAAGGAATGGAAACAAATGAAACAAGGAAAGGGAAATACAATAAAATAATTTTAAAAGAAAAAAATTCCAAAAATGAAAAAACCAAATAAAAAATAAGAAAAGCCCTACTTGAAAAAAAATGAGGTGTGTCTTCTTTCTCCAAACTTCAAACTTGCATCCAAATAAAAATATATATATAACAATAATAAAAATAAAAAATACATAAAAATAAAAATAAAAAAGTTAAAAGTTTCTAAAACATGAATCAAGGTGGCCGAAGGCCACGGGCACCCACTAGTATGATCTAATAGCGATTTGAACCCACAGCTATTTGCCCAGTGACCCTAGACTTTACACAGGTTGGAGGTGGTTAATGCTTGGTGATTTTTCAAGGTGTTTGGTGCCTTGGACAAGCTGGCCAACACATCCAAACATGGGCTAGGGAAGTTTTATGGTTTTGGCAGATGCATTGTGACCGGTCGTGGGGTGATCGAACACCCACCTGACTCCACCCACTGTGATTCTGTTCTGATCTTTTGCGGCGGCGCTCCATAATGGACTGCATGGATTTGCATGGCTCTTCCTTGGAGCTGTGCATTGAAATGGGTATGGCGGCTTGTATTGATGAAGGGTGATGGCAAGACGGCGGATCCTAGATCGGATCGGCAACGAACGCTTTGGAGGAGCGTGTGGAAGAAGCTACGGAGGATCGGAAGACCGTTTGGGGAATGATTTTTGGAAACGAAGAGGATAGTGAGGCGAGAGATATTAGACCGGAAGTAAGAAAGAAACGGGACTGGGGTTTTTGGTTCTAGATCGGAAGCAATTTTGGAGGAGAGAAGGAGATGCTGAGAGAGAATTCTGTAGTTGAGAGCTTGGGCTGTGTCTTTGATTTTTCCGCTGCGTCTGGTACACAGTCAAGTTCAGGCTACATGAGGATAGAGCTAGTAGAAGAGGGAATCTGAGTTTTGGGATTGATCAGACTCATTCAAGCATGCTTGTGCTGTCAGAGTGTACATGCTCTACTTGTAAATGACAATTCAAAGTTTGTGATGTGTTGGTGCAGAGAGACATTGTGAGGTGGATCATGTTGAGCAGTATAGGTCGGTCAACCTTCAGAAGTGCAACAGATCAGCAATCGTGGAACAAATGGACTCTGGTCTAAGGAAGAGTGGGAGTCTTCTTCTGAGTGCTTGATCAGTAGAAAGAAAGCTAGCAGGGTCTGTAGAAGGCAATGTATTGGTTGTCTATTCTGTGGGTCCTCCCCTTTTTGGTATCAGAGCTGTTGAGATCCAATAGTTCTAGGACCAACCTGAGAAAGTGTATGAGATGTCAAAAGAGCAAACATGTCATCGTCAAGCCCTGAAGAGGTGTCGCCCGAGATATTGACCCGGGTAACCTGTGAGGAAAGACTTCTCTTGTCTTTTGATTTTTACACCAGACAGGGACCACCAACCAGAGGTGCCGTAGTTTTGCGTTTTGAAGGCTTTGGGATAGTGACCATTGTCGAATGCGATCTGGAAGCAGCCCGCGTTGGGGACATCGCAGTTGAAATTGCGCACAGTGGCTTCCATACAAGGGCAGAAGTGTGGGTGAAGGTGAGGAATGGACCAAGTGGATGGGTCTCAACCTCCCGAATGCAGCACCAATATTATTTCACGTCGTACCTTGCATCGGGTGACGCCATCGTCGGTCGAAGGGGTGCATAGTATACCAAGGGTTGGCGACGTCTGGGTACCCATTTCTATGCCCACAGCCAACCATTTTCCCCGAATATACATACCAGGAGTGGAAGATTTGTTTCAGGTAGGAGATCGTGTTCTCAGGATAGAGCATGGAGGATCACGCTCGCGCTTGATTTGTTGGCGGGTATGGCGCGATGCGGAAGATAGCTGGCAGTTCCAGCTAGAATCATCAGATGAGCAGGCCTTCTCTCTCATCCCTTCTATCTTTTCAGCTGTTCCTTTGAGACCGGTTTATCAAGGTGAGCAAGCCACTTTCTAAGGTCGGAATAACATCTGATTGTTGAGAATTTTGGATTAGAGGTGGTTGGCCTTACAGGATGACGAGTCCGCAAGGCTTGGATGAGCTGTTCTGGGGACGGGAGTACGAGGATGTAGTGGATTGGGCAGAAAGACTTACGATGGCTGCGGAGGTGCGCGATCTTACCGCAGACAAGCTTTTCAAGATCGCAAAATTGAACCTGAGGGGCCGGGCTAAAGACTGGTTCCGAAAGTTGCAGCCAGCGCCAGCTGACTGGGCTGAGTTGCGAACCTTGATTATTCAGAAATATGGGAGGGTTGATGCTGACGACATCCGCATGAAGATGGATGCAGTCAAGCAAGAGCCCAAGGAACGTGTGCGGATGTATTTCGAACGGCTGGATAGGCTGTTTCGAAAGGGACAAATTCCGGATGTCGAGCAGCGCAAGCGTTTTTTGGCCAGATTGAGGCCAGAAATTCGGAAAATGTGTGTTGTGCGGGTGTTTGCAGACATCGAAGAACTAGTGGATGCTGCGGTAGAGGTCGAAAGAATGTTGGGCGAGCTCGGTGAGACGCCACTGGAACCATTCAAGGAGGAAGGAGAAGAGTTGGCTGAGGAAAATGTTATGGAAAAGCAGGTCTCGTCATTGAATGAGACTTTGATCAATCTGTTCAGGGGAGTTGGGAACAAGGAGGCATCATCTTCTTCCACGATCAACGGAGGGGGTCAGATGTGCAAAGGGGGAAATCACTTGTCCACCGCCTGTCCAAGTCTAAACGAAGCACGGCCAAAATGTGCAAAGTGCGGGATGCCACATCGGACAGAAAATTGCGGAATCAAGTGCAACTACTGCACGGGTCTGGGACATTCCGAAGATAGATGTTGGAAGAAGCTGAAGGATGAAAAATTGCCCTCTGGAACTACTAACTTCTTGGAAGTGTTGGTCAATGACAAGGAGGCAATCCTGCGACAATTGAATAAATTTTGTGGGAGTGAAAACATTTTCTCTCACACAAGGGTGCCCAGGAGGAGAGTATTCGTTGAGGTGGAAACAGGAGGGGATGTTCCGACCCCTCAAACTGTGGGGGATGGACTTGGTGCTGGCCGAGATGTTGCAGTCAGATCCAAGATCCTGTCTCACTTTATAAAAGGTAAGGTCTCTCTTTCGCCGATGGAAACCATTCTGCTTCTGCCAGGAGAGCTGGAGCATTTGGAAAGCTTAGTGAAATTGGCTCGAAGGCGGAGGGATTCTGAAACTAATGAAAGTCCAGTGTCGATGGTAGCTGCAGTGCCTACCTTGAGGCGAGTATGCATCAACAAAAGCCATCGAAGCAAAACTCTACATCTGCTTATAGAGGTTAATAATTACATTGTTGAAGGACTAGTGGACACAGGCGCCTCAATGACAGTCATGGCAGCGGCTGTCGTGCGAGAATTGGGAATGATGCACCTGGTCATTGGATCAGAGACCTATAAGACAACGTCGGGCGTCGTCACTCAGGCTCTCGGCAGGATTGATGAGGTTCCGGTGAAAGTCGGGGGAGTCCAGTGTGCTATGACATTTATGGTCGTCGACACAGACAGCTATGATGTGCTGTTGGGTTTGGATTTCCTCATGAAGATAGGCGCGATTGTGGATGTGGAGCGCGGTCTCATCCAGGTGAGGCATGGACCAGGTGCCAATGTGGAAGTTTTGCCTCTAACAATGGTGAATCTATTGCAAAGAGTCGAATCCACAAAGGTGATGCCAGAGCCTACCTGGCAAAGCTCACCCTCTGGAGATAGGTGTGAGCGAGTTGCAGAACAGGAACACACGATTTCATCTGGAGAAGATGCTGCAATCTCATCGGACACCGACTCAGGCACTGAAGGCAGTGAGTACGGTGAGGTATTTGCTAACCTGGTAAGGCAGTATGAATCAGAAGATGAGTTTGGGGGGGATGAATTGGCAAAGTTGATTGAGGCAGAAGGACCGCCGGAAATCCTGCAACTGATTTTGCAGGAACAGACAGATGACTTCATGAAGGAGGAGGTCACGGATGAAGATGATTATGCAGACTGGATAAGATGGGTTGCGGATGCGGAGCAGAACATGTGCGAGGAACGCGCGACCAAGTGCACAGCAGCGCTTGTGTCACAGTAGCATCGCACCTTGAACACGGTGTCGGTACCAACACTTTTGCAGGTTGGAACGGTGGGGAGTGGTGAGTCTGAGCATCCCATTGCTACACGATTGCACTCACCCAATCATACGAATGGGGATGCAAGGTGGAATGATATATCTCGGCGAATTAAGGTAGATCCCAATTTGCAGAAAGAAAGGCAGCAGCAACTCTGGGCTATACTTGAGCAATATCATGATGTCTTTGCATGGAACAAAGGTGAATTGGGTTGTTGTACTGTGGGGGAGCATGTCATAGATACACAAGGCTTTCCGCCTTGCAGGGCTGCACCTGGCAGATTATCATATTGGGAGGAGGCCGAAGTGAAGCGGCAAATTGACGCTTTGGTGGAGCTTGGAAAAATGAAACCCAGCAATTCCGAATATGCTTGTCGAGTCACTTTGCCTGTAAAAAAGGACGGAAGCAGACGCTTCTGTGGCGACTATAGGCTGCTCAATGCGCAGACTCGGCGGGATTCATTTCCGATGCCGCTTGTAGAGGACGTGATTGATCAGTTAGGAGACTTGGCATGGTTCACTGCGCTGGACTTACAATCCGGTTTCTGGCAAATCTGAATGGCGCCAGAAGACATCAAGAAAACTGCGTTGATCACTAAGACCGGATTATATGACTGGACTGTCATGCCATTTGGATTGAAAAACGCAACAAGTACGTTCACCCGGACTATGTCAGAGGTGTTCAAGGAATTGGGGAGTAAGTTCCTGAAGGTTTTTGTAGATGACCTCAACGTTCACAGCTGTAGTTGGGACGAGCATCTACAACATCTGCGGATGGTTTTGTGCACCCTCAGGGGAGTGAACCTCAAACTAAATCCGAACAAGTGTTGCTTTGCTGCGAAAAGCATTACTTTCCTAGGTCATGTTGTTAGTGAGGATGGTACAAAACCTGATCCGGGTAAGATTGAGGCAGTCCAACATTTTCCTCAGCCCAGGACGGTCACAAATATTAAATCATTTTTGGGATTGACAGGTTACTACAGGAAGTATGTTAAGGGGTATGCACGTATTGCGGCTCCTCTGTTCGAGTTGACAAAGAAGGATGCTGACTTTGTGTGGAATCTGGGCTGTCAGCAGGCTTTTCAGGCATTGAAGTCTGTGCTGACTAGAGCGCCCATCCTCACGAGACCTGACTTCAAAAAGGAATTCTGTCTGGACGTAGACTGGTCACCGAAAGGGGTAGGGGCCATTCTGTCTCAGAAAGTGAATGCCTTAGAAAAGGTCGTTGCCTATGCCAGCAAATGTTTGTCAGTTGCACAGAAGAAGTTTCATCCCATGGAAGGAGAGTGTTATGCACTCATATGGGGGATTATGCACTTTAGACAATATTTGTACAGAAGTCAGTTTGTGGTGCGCACTGATCATAAACCACTCGAGTGGTTGGCAACTGTATCAGACGCACATGGCCGACGGGGTAGGTGGATTGACCTTTTGCAAGATTTCAGCTTTCGGATTATACACCGTCCAGGTGTTCGGCATACCAATGTCGATGCATTGAGCAGAAATCCAGTTGGGATGGCGGTGGAGGACGATGATTTTTGTGAAGAAGTACAAGACTTTGGGGGTGCACAGACTGATGCACAATTGGAGGGAGAGAAGGCGCTCTTCATTCGAGCTGGTACTGAGATTGAGTGGTATGGCAGCAGAAAGAAAGGGAGCGAGTTGGTGCAACATCAGAAGTGCTGTTTTGGAATCAACCATTCCAAGCACTTCAGTGACCACCATCTATATATGGTAGATGTGGTCTCTGAAGATGAGCAACCACCCGTGTCCGCACTATGCACGATTGGAAAGCCAGGAGCGAATGCAATTATACAGGACAACGCTCCTAGATCGAATGTGCAGAAGAAGCGTCCGCATTTCTATGACCACCAGCTACAACTCGAGCTGGTTTTGGAGGCTCAGCGATTGTTAGAAGATGAAGGACGGGGTGCCCCCTCAAGAAGTGGGGATGAAAGGGAGGAATGTGCAACAGGATCCAGGAACAGTGACATATGGGAGGATAGCAACTGCATGGAGTTGCTGCAAACCGGAACACTTCCTGTCTCGATTGATCCTGTAGAATACAAACGAGCACGGAAAAGGATCCTCAATTACCGCTGGTAGGGACAGTCATTGTATTTCAAGGATCGATTGGTGCCAGAGCCAAAGGATCGAATAGAGCTGGTGGTCCAAATGCACAGCGATCTGGGGCACTTTGGAGAGGAACGTACTCTAACTGAAATATGTAGAAGATATTTCTGGCATGACCGAACTGAGAGTGTCAGAGCTGTGGTGAAGGGATGCCAGCAATGTCAGCTGACCAGGGGCACTGGGAGTATGCGTTCTGGGGACGAAGAGCTAAAGAGCATACCGGTGTGTGATTTGTTTTACAGAGTAGCTCTGGATACCGCAGGACCCTTACCTGAGACCAAATCCGGGAACAGATATGTACTGGTGGCTATAGACCACTACTCGAAGTGGTGTGAAGCAAAAGCTGTGGCTGATCATGGGGCCACAACGGCTGCAAGATTTCTAGAGGATGAGGTGATCTGCAGGTATGGTGTGCCTCGATTTGTGTTGACAGATAATGGGGGAGAGTGGGCAGCTGAATTTGATACCATGTGCAGTGACTACAATATTCACCACCAACGAACTACACCTCATTGGCCACAGTGCAATGGCATGGCTGAGCGTTTTATCCAGATGATCAAGCATGGGGTGACAATTCTATCTTCAACGCCTGACAACACAAATTGTTGGGATGAGCTAGTGGCCAAAGTAATGTTTGGATATCGGTGTGGGATTCAGTCAAGCACGAGGTTTTCACCTTTCATGATACTGACAGGACGTACTCCGCGATTGCGCGTTGACAACTATCTCCAGGCGCTGACTAACGAAATTGACGACACAATTAGTGTGGAGACCATGGCTGAGCAGTTCATGCAGAAGGTGACATTAATTGCTGGCATCCATGAGAATGTCCTACTTAATGTGGAACAGGCCCAGAAGAAACAGAAAAGGACCTATGCAACCCGGAAAGGGAAGCAGGTGTTTGAAGGACTAAAGGCTGGTGAAACAATGGTCAAGATGAGGAAGCCTGGGAAGAAGAAAGCATTGACCGCCAGCTGGGAGGGTCCCTATCTCTTTGTTACACATAATGACGGATTGGGCACTTTTGATGCTGATGAAGGATGTCGAATCTGCATTATTCAGGATGGAGATGGAAATCAATGGGAGAGACCCCGTAGGGATCTCCAAGTTTATCACCCTCCAAGCAAATAGAAGAGCTGAGGGACTCAGCTTTTTTGAGGAATGGAGGGGTGACATATGTGACCGGTCGTGGGGTGATCGAACACCCACCTGACTCCACCCACTGTGATTCTGTTCTGATCTTTTGCGGCGGCGCTCCATAATGGACTGCATGGATTTGCATGGCTCTTCCTTGGAGCTGTGCATTGAAATGGGTATGGCGGCTTGTATTGATGAAGGGTGATGGCAAGACGGCGGATCCTAGATCGGATCGGCAACGAACGCTTTGGAGGAGCGTGTGGAAGAAGCTACGGAGGATCGGAAGACCGTTTGGGGAATGATTTTTGGAGACGAAGAGGATAGTGAGGCAGAGAGATATTAGACCGGAAGTAAGAAAGAAACGGGACTGGGGTTTTTGGTTCTAGATCGGAAGCAATTTTGGAGGAGAGAAGGAGATGCTGAGAGAGAACTCTGTAGTTGAGAGCTTGGGCTGTGTCTTTGATTTTTCCGCTGCGTCTGGTACATACTCAAGTTCAGGCTACATGAGGATAGAGCTAGTAGAAGAGGGAATCTGAGTTTTGGGATTGATCAGACTCATTCAAGCATGCTTGTGCTGTCGGAGTGTACATGCTCTACTTGTAAATGACAATTCAAAGTTTGTGATGTGTTGGTGCAGAGAGACATTGTGAGGTGGATCATGTTGAGCAGTATAGGTCGGTCAACCTTCAGAAGTGCAACAGATCAGCAATCGTGGAACAAATGGACTCTGGTCTAAGGAAGAGTGGGAGTCTTCTTCTGAGTGCTTGATCAGTAGAAAGAAAGCTAGCAGGGTCTGTAGAAGGCATGTATTGGCTGTCTATTCTGTGGGTCCTCCCCTTTTTTCGGTGACAGCATGTTTTTGTCTGGAGATGACCATCATGCAGTGTGGCTAAATGATGGCCATGATCATGGGATGGGTTGTTGGATCAAGATTGTAGAAGCCTGTCTCGTGCTTGCCATCGAATTGTTCTCATCACACTTTGGTCATGGATAGGATATGATCGCAAATGAAACGTCATAATACAAGATTAAGGTCCTCTACAAATCACAATGCCAACTAGTGTGTGTGAGGTGACAACTTAGTGTCCTAACTCGGTTACTGTTCATGTCTATCACTTTCCCATAAGGGACGTTGGCTATCTTGCCCTGCTGCTAATCTGCCTTGTTTCACAGTGTTCTAGGTGGCTTCCATTTGCAGGCAGCCATATTGATGGAAACCAGGGATGAAAGCAAAGGATGGATGAACGCCAGTTGAAGGGGAGGTGGGTTGTGGAAGAGAGAGAGAGAGCAATAGGGGTTAGTTTTACATGCATGTCATAATAATGCATGTATATTGAATGCGTGCCAAAGTCCACAGTGCAAGGGGTCCATTGTCAATGAGTGGGAGGTACCCCACCTTGTGTAGAAAATAGATCAGAGCATGTCACTTTTTAGGTAATTGATGAATATGGACTATGTGACCCAACACCCACAAGGGAAACCATGGAAACCTCTTATGCCTTAGTTATTGGATGAACCACAACTGTCTTGGAACCTTGGTAACCTATCATGTAAAGCCCTCCTACTTCCCCCTTCCCTTACTTTGAAACTACCTAAGTAGCGGATAAGTAGGTAAGACAATCCGTGGCTACTAGATAGGTAGTAGGTAGAAAAAAAAGAAGGTAGTAGGTAGATGCATGTTGATAGTTAGTATATAGCCAACCACCATGGCTAGCTATGGACCGGAATATAATGAAAATATGTTAAGAGTTCACAAGTTGTCCTTCCTGCATGGTGTGATTGCTGGTGTTGGTTCACTCTGGCTGATGAATAAAGGTGTGGCTAAGTTACTTACTATAGGGGCTAGTTTTGGTCAAAACTGATGAGGTTTTGAGTAGGAGCTTATGGTTTGGCATCTAAGATGGTAATGAAAAGAGAAGGGTGCCACTAGATGCACTGGCATTGAATAGAAACACTTGCCAAACCAGGAGGTGAAAAAGGGGCAACCCCTTGTTGTGTTTTGTATTCATAACTTGGTGATACTTTTGAAGCAAAGGGGTGAGAGGTTTTAGAGAAATCGCTCCAGGGTTTCCCAAAAATGTTTAAGGCACCTTGGAGTATGCTTTGAAAAGACAAATATATGAGGGGGATCAAAAGGGGCAAATTCCAAAATTCTTGGAGCCAAGAGAAAGGAAGAAAAAGATTCAGAAAAGGTTCAATGAAAGGAAATATAGGATAATATTATGGAAAGAAAAAAAAGGAATGAATCCAAATATAGTGTTATATGGAGAAATTGGATTAGGTTCAGAAATGAATTCATGCAAGGTCAACGGGTGAGAAAGGGATTTGTTTGTGTGTGTGAAGGAAAGGAGTGATGGAAACTAAGGGAGAAGAAGAGGTAAGGTTAGGATAAATGCATGATGTAGGATAGAGCATGACCAAGTGAACTGCATCCTTGGCCTAAGACTTACATCATCTTTCCAAACCTTGTGTGCTTTTCCCAAAAACCCCTATGTTTCTAAACATATGTGTTGATAGGAGAAAATGGAAGCATCTATATTATGTTCATAGAAGGCTATTGTTTGGTGATGCACCTTGATGTTGATCAAATTGAAATTACTGGAAGTAGTTCTCAATTTTGCAATGATTGAATTTGAAATTTGGGCCATGCTCCATCGCTTTTCATGTTTAGAGCGAGGTAATGAGGTCTTTCAATCAACTAGGACAAGTTGACAATTTTCATGAACATCTCTCAACAACTCTTTTGCACAAAACATAAAAAGTTTAGGTGTTAAATGTGCAAACTTGAATTAGAGATTCATATGGGTTCAAATCACCTTTGGAAGACTATTCTCCATGTATCATACTCTATACCTCCCTATGGGGATTATATGGAAATGACACAAATTCTTGAAACTTCAATTCCCACTTCAAAAATAAAAAGTCTTATGTCTCACAAGTCTGAAATCTCATCGCTCTTTGAAAAAGTACCCACTTGAACATCAAATTACATCGTCATGGTGAGAATTTTCCAAGACCATGTCAAGCTCCTTTGGTGGATATCATTTGCTTAAATGGACATAATTTTTTGTGTCCCAACCTTTCAAATTTTCATCACTTTTAAGAACCATGTCCATATTAAATACGAGCCCACTTTCATATAGCCATGTTTTTGTATCTTTTCAATATTCTTAAGATCATTTAATTTTAACAAGGCTCGATTATTCAAACCTTATTTTAAACATCTAAGACTTAAAGGGAGTCCAAATTTTAAACAGGTGCATCCTCTTTTATTCCCAAGAGTTAGTTATGAGCCCAAGATAGGGTCACAACATTTAGAATCCAATAATGCATAACAAAGTGGGATGGTTCCATATTCTTAAAGTTTCATTGAAGTATTGGAAAAGGGTTAATCTAAGTCTTTTGAAGTTTTATATTTTATCTAGAATTACAATAATGTCCTTTGACTTCAAAAAGAATTGAATTATATCTAGAAGACGGCTAATCTTTCTATAATAAAGAAAATGAAGACCTCCTATCTTAATTCAGGATGAAACTTGAAGAATTAGTTTTTAAATGCAATCAAATAACAAGAAAATCTTTGAAGTAAATGGGATTTAGGGGGATAAAAAACCCTTTAATTGAGAACAAGTTTTTTGCTCAAAGGTCAAATCAGATAAGCCAAAAGAGGAAGCTATCTCACATGGTAAAAAGAAGGACCCAACCAAGATTATGAACACTCTAAATTTACACCTAACAATAGACAGTCAAGGATCTTTCAATAACAACATGTGGCGTCACTTTGATTCTTTGAAGGACTCATCACTTGGATCCAGAATTTGGGGGAAAACTAATGAACATATCAAAAGTTTTATGCATTTATTTTGCAACCCAAACCACGAACATACAATATAGTGAAAGATCTTTTTGGTTCCATCATTCAAACAATCCTTCAACTTAAAGGGCATTAAAGAGGTTTCAGTAGAACATTTAAATACTAACACATGTTTATTAGTGTTACTCATAAGAACAAGATTAGGATTTGGGCAAAAAAATTGGCTCAAACATGACCCAATGTGTGAGTGACATCTGAGTGTGTGAGTATACATATGTTGGATGGGCATTAAATGAGATCTAGATCTGGTCAGGGGAGTTTTTCCTTGAAATTTGAACCCATCAGAAAGGGTAAAATCCTGCAATGAGTTGCTTGTTTGGATGTGACCACACCATCACCCTTCCAAACTGCAGGACCTCTGTTTCACTTTTAGGACCACTTGAAAGCCTTCAACAAGGCAGAATGCAAATTTTCATTTCACAATTTTCAAATCACCTACATAAAAGTTACTGAATTTAGTACCACTTGAAAGACCTCAACAAGGCAGTGTGTTCATTTTCATTTCACAATTTTCGAACCAACAACTCAAATCTTCCGAAATTTAGAGTGATTTTCATTGCTGGAAGTTAAATTAAAATTAATTTAGCAAGATTCCATAAGCACTCTGAAGCGAAGCCCGCATTAAGCCCACTTCAACCTGAATAGTATTGGGATGGGTTCAGGAGGCCTAACATACTTGGGCTGACAGCACAGGGGGGCCACTAGTGAACAACGGAAAATATAGCTTAAATTAAAATGCTGAGAAAGAAGTTAACTCTGAGTCA
Source organism: Sphagnum tenellum (assembly GCA_963921925.1). Classification (NCBI taxonomy): domain Eukaryota; kingdom Viridiplantae; phylum Streptophyta; class Sphagnopsida; order Sphagnales; family Sphagnaceae; genus Sphagnum; species Sphagnum tenellum. Next base: position 5,632,865 of record OY998160.1, on the reverse strand, counting down.
AATGCATTTGAACAATGATAGTCTTAAAGTCTAGAAAAGAACGATGCCTGCAAGTACCTAAGTTGTGAGAGTTCTTCTCTCAGAGCTACATCTGGCCTCAGATGAAATACTCAGTTCAGAAGAATTTCTGTACAATGCTAATTATGACTTCACATAGACTTCTAACTCAAAGCAGACTGAGCTACAAATAAAGAACTTATTACAGAAAGAGCACTCTTTTTAGTCTGTGGTACTCCACCAAGCGTTGTTGAGCATATTCCATAAAGTTAAAGTCAATTTCCGAAAAGGCTGCCTGTATTGTCAAGCCACTGTCCTCATAAGCAACAAAGATATACACTAAGAAACTATCAATGAAAGCAAATCAGACAAAGATGAGGAGATGAGACAAAGTGGTAATGCAGAACTTTGAGACAACCCAGAAAACAAATAAAATCCCTAAACAAAAGTGTATGCACAAGACAAACATGGTGTACAGGAAAGTTTGTGATGAACCTCAGAGGTATGCAGTCACCAAAAAACCAAAGATTTGAGAGAAGAATTTTCCTTTGAAAACACAACAGCGCTCATACAACAAGAACACAGCTTAAACAAAGTTCCAGACACTCACAGACATGATTCCCCAAAGAGCCCACTGAAGATGACTGGCAAGAACATATTCCTCCACTTCACTCATCAGCGATTCAATCTCTCTATCTGTTACTTCTTGCCCTGTTCAGAGAACCAAAACATATACACATTCAAAAACTTATTCTTACACTTCTGCCTGCAGCTCAGTAGTGCTCAAGCTCCAGCTACTTGGGGTAATTCCCCAAGCAATAACCAAAGAGATCATATTCAACAAACTGTCTGCACTACAAAGCACTACATACATGGATATTGTCAGATTAACCAAGGTTTAGTATTTCACCTGAGGCTTCCAGATAAGTTTTCACAAACCTCTGTTGCTCCTCCATATCTGCAGATCAGCCACACAAAATTTACAAAGCTTCAGCCTCAGCTTGAGAAAGCTGCAGAAACATATCTTGTACAGCAAGTTTCCAGCAAACTAAAGTGACAACATTGAGACATATTACACTACTGTTCATATAAAAATAATCCTTTCACATTCAAAGCCTTTTAATACCATATAATAAGAGAGCAAAAGGAAGAGGACATAGCTGCGGAAGGGAATGAGGTAGAGCGAACAATCTGATATAGAAGACATGCAAATCTATCCAAACACAGCAGCTGTTTTGTAAACAATAGTATGTGCCTAGTACCCACCAGGATATTTTGAGAAGTCCAGTATATGTGGATAATCAGAGTGGTAATCTGCCGTCATTTCACAGAAGTGGTTCGCAATGTCAAATGCCACAGGGTTGTAACTTGCATACTCATAATCCTGTTTCATTATCCAAGTTCAGAATCAACAGCATGGCAAAAGTGGGGACAAATCTCTACCTTTTGACACTTTTGACAAAAGTATCACATATCCAAGTAGAAATACAGTGGGGACTTTTTAAACCCCCCTCCACCTCCAGCTGGAAAAACTATACAATCAGAGCTGAGAGTCACACAACTCAGTTCCTGCATCTCAAGAACAGTTTTGCTATTGGATCCTCTGTTGAGTAAAAGTGACCATTTAACTCATGCTAATATTAGAATATGGAAAAAATATTGCCTGAACAGCTATAAATATACCCCCACTCCCTTCAGGTTAAATCCAACAACTTGAATTGAAGTAGAAAACTTGTTCTTGGAGCATATCAATTCTGGACAACTGACACCCGGAAACCTGCATGGACAATCATGCTGCTAATGTTTGAGAGGCAACAGTAAGGATGACAGACAATAACATACAATTATTGTGATGGAGTCATCCTTCTCTGAAATCATGATATTGCCATACTGTAAATCATTGTGACAAAACCCAATCTTTTCCCCAGGCCTGGAGAGTCTCTTCTCCAGATCAGCAATCTCAAGATCCATTTTATTCAACCCAATTTCCAGTGATTGTTCCGTCGGTGAGAGTATCAATGCTTTCCTTAACCAGTCTCTGCAAAATTAGGAGCCAAGTCAGAAAATAAGATTGACATCACTTCAGCCATCCAGTCCCTATAACCAACCATAAAACAAGGCCACCATTTGAATAGCCATTGTACCCACACTGTTAAACAAACAAAACAAATTAGCATTCACAAATGGCAGCTTCTACAACTGATTAGATGCACCACATGGCAACAGAGGCCACATCATCTCTTTGCAACTATTTCAAAAAAACTGACTCACTGTTTACATTGAAGGCTAAAAACTGGAAGAGCTCTTTCTAAAGCACCACCTTACACATTCCTCACCTGGTGGCAAAGTTTGGGAAATACAGCATGAAAAAAAGGCCATATTCCATGATATCTGTCCTAGGCTTACAAAAGATGAGACCTTCTCAACTAAAAAGAGTTCTTATTTCAGATGGACCATACAGTAGCACAGTAGTAGTGGCAGACCTGAGACGATCCCAGAGCTTTATTGTGGCAGTGCCAGGTATGTCTAGCTGATGAAACTCTAAAAGCTTCACCGCAATGGCTTGAGACAATTTTGAGTCCCGCATTTCAACTGCAGTTAATGTCTGTAACAAATGGCAATCAATTCCAATACTCCCCAATCAGGCATCCATCTCACAGTTGCTATGTCTACATAAGCAAAAATATTTAATGGCATTAGTTTAGCACAAAACACCACTTCACATGTTTAGGGGTGAGCACCCTGCTAATGCTCAATTTGTCAGTCCTGGAATTATTGTTGATGGACATACACATGTTCAGGGACCCTCAGCAGCAAAATGACTGCCTGCCATAACATCCCTCAAGACAAATGCATGTTCAATTGATCCTTGGCACACTCTGTAAAGTCCTGTTGAGAGATCCAGAATACCTTGGAACTGAAATCAAACTTTAAAGTGGCAAAAAAAGACCTTGGAAGGCATCATACCAGGCTGTTGAAACAAAAAAACATTATTCAGACATAAAACAAGATTGAGAGAGATAAGAAACTCTACAATTTGTAAGCAGAGCCACCTATCCTGACAAGAAAGTTTACATTTTGAAAGCAGGAAGAAAAGGTTTTTGAATCTTATCCGTCTTGAACAAGTCTCTGGATGTTACAGGGAAGTACTGCCCCAACTCACCAAAAAACGGAAAAAAGAACAGGGGGCTCATCCAATTCAAAGCACAACCATGTACGACAGTTCAAAGAAATGACCCTCTTCACATTTGCGAACATCCTGGTAAGCTACATTTCTCCACATCTCACTGAGTACATTTGATGGCAGAGACTGACAGCTTCAAATGGAACCAAGCAGTGGAAAATTGACACTATGTTTTGAAATATTTTCAAAAACACAACAGGAGAAGCAGGTAGACTCTTCAAGTCTGTAGTATAGCAGCATTTCACCAAATGAACATTTCCGAAAATGTGATGTAAGATATTCAGTTCTACTTGAGAATTTGTCTAAGCTTAGAATTAAAGTTTCTAAGCTTGTTTTCGAAGCTTGCAATATGTAGTCAGTGGAAGAAGAAACTGAGTCTTTCCACATTGCAAGGCAAGGCAAGTCCAGACATGAAAGAAAAAAGGTCCTAGATTCTTCAAGGCTCGAATGAGATTGCCGAAGGGACCAGGAATTCAGGTTCAAGAACCAAGTGGCCCATAGAAAAAGGCACTAGGATGGCTGCCAGGCGAAAACTGGAATACTCCCAAACCTAGGAAAAGGGAGAGACGAGACACTCACCCGAGCCCGAAGGAACTCTTCAACACGGCCGTTGGGGAAGCGACCCAAGAGACGGGGTCCTTGATTCTTTTGTGACATGCGCTCAAAAGTGAGCACTTCATCTGCTCTGTTAAAGAACAAGTCGCTAGCCCCTCCATAGACGCGAACAAGCACTTTTCTGGGACGGTTACCGTTGTCTCTTTCCCATTGACATGCATAAACCTTATTGGTCATGGCTCCCTTCAACTGCTCCAGGGAAAGGTCTCGTGCATCCAAAATGTCGGTCCATTTCGCAGCAAGCTTTTGCAGCACAACATATGCTTCTGAAGGGATTTCCGTGATTATGGGCGCCGCAGTAATATTATTCCACATTTGCAACGGAGACAAAGACTGCAAGACCTGATGATTGTTAACCTCGTGCGTCGTCATTCTGGTAGCTTACTGATCAAACAACCTTCACAAGCAACCTAATCTCTCAAATACTCAGTGCCCAAGAAAGATCCGGAGAAGCAGATTTAAACCAGGAAATATCAATGGAAAGAAGGAGAAACACAGGGGAGATGATGTTATGATTCCAACCACGAACCCCGCAACAAGTGGAAGGGAAAGCGAGAGAACTACTAGAATTTGTGGGGAAAGCGACGAAAAGAAACGAGAGAGAGCTCGCGTGGTGATGAGCCGATGGAATCCCTGATTCTCCTGGTCTTGAGCCTACCTACCCAACAGTATTCCGCCGGCCTCAAGAAACCCACTTTTCCCCTCTAGAATCTCTGATTCCGTTCCCACCTGGGAACGCACAAGAACGAGGAACGTGTCCTCCTGCATCGACTTCCAGGTGTCTTGCATTGGCTTGTATGCGTCCTTGAAAATTACAGTGCAACTATTACCCTGCTTCTTCCATCGTAGCACAAATTAAGAGTCCATAAACTCAACTTTTGCGTGCTTGTCACTTGATCTCTCTGCCACCACGACTCGCACCTGGCGTTGGAACATTTCAGGCCAGGTGCGGCTCATTTTGAGACCTCGTTTCTGTCATCTGGGGGTTGTAAAATCGGCCTCGCAGAGACTGTTAAGAGGTCGGAATAGACAGGTTCAGACAAACACACTGACAGACCAAGTGAATTAATATATAAAATTCGATCAACAATAATTTGTGAATCAACCACCCTCCTACTTTCCTTCTACTCCCTCTCCTTGCACTTAATTTTCTTATTTTTTTACAATTTCTTTTTTAATTGCATGCCTTCAAATAATTTTCATACATTCATCCAAGGTGACCGCATGCGATTGGTTGTAGTTAACTAATGGTTCCTTGCCCTTACTTGTTATTGTAAGGAGGTGGGCAAACAACAAGTTGGATAATTTCAATGCCTCTTGGGTTTCACTTGTTAGAATATACTATTATTCCTCTTGCTCAAAACTTGAGCTTTGGTCCATATTGACTCTTACTTGCTCCAATTCCTCTACTTCCCTTGCACAAGGTTCTTAGGCATGTCAACATAGCAACAATGTTATGATTGACCTTGATATTTAGTAGGAACTTTAAACTCTACAAGCTCGCAAGTTGCTATTATGTTCAAAAGTTATGTGGTAGTAATATCATCCACTCATTGTGCCTTATTTTGATTTGCATCCTCTGAATCATCTTACTTTTGGTCTAATGTATGATTGTCTAATTCTACTATGTATATTTCAATACGTTTGCTCTTTTCATCCATGGCTTTAGAGGTCAACAAACAAATACCAAATCCTTAAATAACTTAGCCTTGACATCAAATTTTGGTTTTTAGTTCCTCTTCAACTTTTACCTTGACCTTGACAAGTGTTTTTCTATGTTAAAAACTTTTTCTCAAAACTACTACACTTGGAATTAGAATTTCAAAAAAAGCTTCAACCTCATTTGTCAACTTTTCTACTATGCTAAACATGTTACAAAATTTGAAATTATGAATTGGAAAAGGAGGTTTGAGTTGTATTTCACTTTGCACCTGGGAATGTGTAGGATCTATTTTCAAATTTTGGGGGGAAATTTGCAATTTGTGCTCTTCAGGTGTTCAAAAATGTTTCAGTCCATATGATTTCTAGTTTGCTACTGTGTTTAATAGGTCAACCCTAACAGAGTTCTAGATTTTTCCTTGTTTAGATTGCCCTGTTTAGCTAAACACTTCAAGCCTCTTCACCAACCATTAGCCCTCCTTGGGTGGTCACCTTACACCCCCTTCCAAAGCTCTTGAACCCCCCCCCCCCCAACCCCCCAAATCAACTTTTAAATGACCAGCAATCAACAAATGAACACAAAGGCCGCTCGAAATTTTCAAAGCGACACAAACTTACACCCAAACCAGACACAAAAAAATTATTTCAGCAATCTTAGGTGGTAGGCTTCTGAACCGTGTTAGGTGTCTCTAGTCTCTACCATATCAGGTATTATTTTAAGTTTTCCCCTAGGTGAGACAACTGAATCTATGGTAGGAACATGTATTAAACTCTAGAACAGGCCATGGAAGAACCCATTAACAGCTATGGAATAGGGTGTCACCCATAGCAGGTTCAACATATTCTATAGTTTAAAAGCCAGAGTAAGTTAGGGTCTGTCATGACAGGTGGGTGTTGAGAGACTATATTTTCATAAAATAAGCAACTACGTGTCACTCTCTTTGGCCGAGACCATTTAATTCTGAAGTTGAGCCTATTTGTCAATTTTGGTTTTTTAAATCAGCATGGTTATGTAAAGAACCTGCCCCTCTTTTCATGAATGTTGTTTTCATGACTTCAGTTCCAAGGTCAGATCTAACAAAAGAGTAGTTCCAATGCCTGGTTCTTGTGCGGGTTCCAATAAAAGATGTGAGCTTGAGTCTAGGTCACAAAAACCTGACCCTGAACACCCGGATTTAACACTGAAAACTGGATCCCCTCACAACAGTGGTTCAAACGGAGTGTTGGTGAAACTCTTTGGCCCTCTGCCAATGAGCTTGACTTGGGGATGCCAACGGTTTGTAAGGTAGGATCTGCCATTGTGGTTCCCAAAAAAAAAACATACCCATTTTTAATATGGTTTTGGATAATTTCACATACTCAGGCCCGCTTTACACTAGTAGTCAGGGCTGATATTCAACCCAAATCAAGCATTCCTACTGGTGCAAGAGTTGAAATTGGCCAATAGGGCTTTAGACTAGGAGTCAAGGCTAAAATAGAAAACATATTTTCAATCTACCCCAAGCTACTAATAAGTGCTGAACTTTATGGCCTTGTATTGGCCACAAGGCTGAAAAAAGTATACCATCCAATTTGGGAAGCCAATTTGCAACCATTGGGGCCAATGTTCCAGCATTTATGAATATCCTGACATCAATGTTCTAGCATTCATTAGAAACCTGGGGCCAAACAACAAGCCCAAAATGCTCAAAGTCGGCGCCAAGTTTTTTAGGCCCTGACACCTAGTGTAAAGCGGGCCTCACTCGATTGTCAATTTAGAGAACTATGGTGCCACAGTTGGGGCTAGTGGGGTCGCGGTGATCACAAAGTCAAATAGACAACTTAGTTTTTATATAGGTATGAATTAGGTACTCCCCTCCGCACTTCGAGGGGCCCCCATTGGATGCAGTACATGGCAAGCAATATCGAGCTGGCAGTGAGTCAGCAAATTGCCAGTACCTTACTTTACCTCTGGCAAGTACACATAATGGGAAGATGTTAAATAAGCCAACAAAAGTACCTGTACATTTCTTTTTTCACTGTCTGCCTTGGCCCAATTCATATTTTTCCCAAAAAACATGGGTGATGCCCAAACACATCTGGGCCCAGGATTATGCACATTTTGGGCATGTGATGGCCTTATTAATGTTCTCAACCTATCCATTTCCATGTGGATAATAGATAGTAAAATTAGTATGTTTTAAAATAAAATGATTAATAAGATAACAACATTAATGAAACAAGTGCCATGGTCTATGACAATAATTAAAGGACATGCAAAGTGGGTCAGTATGTGCTCGTATAAAAACTTGGCAATTATAGTAACTATGTTGGTACACAATGCTTGTGCTTCTACCCATTTAGTAACATAGTTAATAATCACTAAAATATATTGGTTGCTTGAATATTTGCTAGCCAATTTGATAGGTCCAATAAAATCAAATCCCAATTTTCGAAATGGTTCGTTAAGTAATGTTGTAACCAATTTTGCCAAAAGTTGGGACAATAGGTTGACGACATTAATCACAAGTTTGACGAATTTCATGAACATCTTGGTTCATAGTGGGCCACCAATAATTTACATCAAGAATTTTGCATATAATAATAGCTAAAGAAAAATGCCCTCCAATAACTCCAAAATGCAACTCCTGTAATATTGCAAGCACCTATTCTAGTTGTAGAATTCACCTAAACCTATTATTTTGCCCAAACAAATATGTATAAAAAATTCTTTCATGAAAGCAAAGAGCTTAGCTCATTGAACTAAATATTATCTTTGTAAAATAGTTAGTCTTTATGGCATCACTCCTATCAAATACGCATAAACACTCTACAACCATTCAAGTTTTAACGTGAACAAGTTGGTATTTGAGGTTTGATATGGTATTCCAACAAGCTCAATATTGTTGGGTACCTTGTTTAATGCATTTGCCATAAGGTGTGATTTATTACGTTTATAAACTATTTTGAAGCTTCATACTTTATGGATAATATTAGCCATTTAGTCAACCAACTAAAAACCTATGGCTTGTTGACCAAGTAAACTAAAGCCATATGGTCAATGTAAAACATAAACCTATTACCTAACAGATTGTGTTTAAACTTGCGTAAAGTGTAGACCATAGCTAAGGCCCTTCTTTCAATTTAGTGGGATTCAACAACCTAAAACCAGATGATCAAACTTATCAATTGGGTTTTGGGCAAGTATAACCCCTACTACTAGTTGGGATGCATCAATATGCACATGAAATTCCAGTTCCCAACTAGGAATCAAGATAAGAACTTGAACATATTAGTTTTTTATTTCTTTCCAAGCAATTTGACATTTAGCCTTCAAATGCCTCAATTTTCTTGAGTAATTTTGTAATGGGTTTCATAATAAAAGAAAAACCTCTAATCAAACATTGATAAAATTGAACCATCTTGTTGAATTTTTGTATTTCTTGGGGTATCTTGTGTATTATCATTTTAACCATGGCTTTTATCTTTTTGGGATTATATGTTTTTCCTTCCAATCCCAAAATTATTCATGAATACACATTTGTTTGGGTTCAAACTAATCCCAAATTCTTTGCATTTAATGAAACATTTCTTGAACTTATCTAGGTTAATAGGTAAATGACTAAAGACTATGAAATCATCGAGAAATATTTTCATGAACATGTTTATATATTCTCGAAAGGTTTTAGTGATTGCTTTTTGACAAGTAGGTCATCCATTTTTTACCCCAAAAGGCATTACAACCCGCATAAATGCTTCTTAATCAATAAGAAAAGTTGTTTTGTATTGATCTTTTAATGTTACAACAAATTTAAAATACATTAAAAGGTGGTTGCAAAGTAGGGTGGCTCACTTTCTGTGTTGCAATCCAATATTTTATAGAATTGCATGCATTTATATGCTATAAACATGGCATTAAAATAATAATTTTCCAAATTTATGGCTAGATTTAGATATTCAACTTGAAGAGAAAAACATTTGTAAAAAGATATTGCAGAATATATACACCAAATATACAGTAATGGACTTTTAAAGTTGAAAATATGGATTGGTTTGTTGTTTGTGCCCCTATATACATGCATTTTTTGTATGAATTTTATTTGAAACATATTATAGGGATTCAATATATGATATGTTAAACAAAAAGAACATATGTACCAAAAATTTGCGAGAAAAAAATTACCCACAAAAAAGTTATGGACTTTTGAATGGCCTAAAATGATCCATATTTTCATAAGTCCATATCATAATCATTTTTGGGTGGATTTCAAGTTTTATTTTCTTAACATGTACATTAAATAATTTTTTTAAATGGTTATTCTTCATACGGGCTTTTTAATTTATTAACCACCATGTAATTCCCCACTAAAATAATGATATCAAAATAGATTGTCATTTTAACATTATCATATGGACTTTTAACACTACTAGATTTTTTGGGTTTTGCAATTGTCGCATGCAATTAAAATTCAATTGCATAAGACAAGTTGCATAGGACATGCAGTTGCATGCAACATGTATATATGGTGTTACTATACATGTTCATACATACATACCAATCCAATGTAGTTGCACCTTATGTGCAACTTTCCTTGCAACTACATACAACTAATCAAAATATGACACATGTTTAAAAATTAGACAACTAGCTTGTGGACACGTGTCATTATTTAATTTTTTTGTGTTTTCAAAATCAAAATTTCATTCTTAATCATTTTTTGCCACTAGGATGATGACACGTGGCACACCATGGAATGTGCATTGACCATTTGACACGTGTTCAATATTTTAACACCAATTATATGGTGACATATGGCAATCAGGGCCCACCTATTTTTAAATTTTTAAATATTAATTAATGAAATATAAATCATTTAATTTATGGCTAATAAGATGTTGACACGTGGTGCCTGAGTAAGTAGATAATAATTGAACCTTATTAAATAAATAGGTTTATTTAGGTATGTAAGTAGATTGAAAAATAGCTAGGTTTAGGTTAAATAAATAGGTTTAGAATAATCCGATTTTATTTTCAAGTTTGACCATTTCATAAAGGTCAAGTTTTTTCCATTTTATCATCCCCAATGGCACTTGGTATTTGGTTCCAACATAATTATTGCTCCTACTTATATATTGAGCCAAATAGAATTGGAAGCCAAAGGATATGGGTTAAACATTCCATTCCAAACCTCATGGACCAACCTAGTTGCACATTAGATGCAACTACTGTATTAAAGTATAATAGCTAGGGGAGAACTTTGTTGCTTTTGGTGTCTAAACAAAACTTGAAGCCCTCCTCTTGGTGCATCTAACACACTTAAGATCGTGGAAAACAGATTGGAATTGAGTAAGTTATGGCCCCCCAAAGTAAAGGGGGTAAAAAAACTCAATTTTTTTAATATTAAGGCTGGTTTTTAAACACCTAGAAAGTTCATTTTATGTTTTTTTTTTTGCTATTAGAGTTCAAATTTGATTTTTAGGAACTCAGATGGCGCTCCTATAGCACTTTAAATCGTTTAAAGTGAATAAGAAATAAGAAAGTTATGAGCTTTGAAAGTAGGAGGGGTCCTAAGAAAAAAAACAAAAAACAAAACGTTTTATAACTTGGAAAGCTTATTTTTCTTATTTTTCTTCTTGTTAGTTTTTCATTACTCCTTTTCTTTTGCACCTCAAAGGTGATTATAGGATATTTATTAATTATAATTATTTAATGAAAATATGATTTTGATATTATTATCTAGTTCAAATTAATAATTGCTTAGGACGTTTGTATACTTGTAGGTTAATTAGTGTAGCCTATTTACATTAATATTTTAGCATAAATAATAAAATTTAAATATAAAATACCTATTGATTATATATATATAATTGATCATCACTATAATTATAATAAACACTTAATTAATAATTATGATTATTTATTTTAAAAATTTAATATTATCATATTAATTGATTTTGAAATTTTTTTGTTTAATCAAATGTATATTTTCTGAAAAAATATTCCAAAATAAAATAAACTCAAACATATTTAAACCATGGTTTAGTTTAATTTAATTTAACATAATTTAGTTTAACAATAATTAATTTAACCTAACTTAATTTAACCGTTGTTAATATTAGCCTAATTTAGTTTAGCCATAAATATTTTAACATAATTTAATTTAACCATATTTATTTTATCCTAATTTAGTTCAGCTTAATTTAATTTAGCCAAAATATATATTCTAATTTAGTTTAGCCATAACTATTATTACTTAACTTAATTTCGCCATAATTAGTTTGGCCTAACTTAATAGAGCCATAGTTAATTTAAATTAATTTAATTTAGCCATAATCGGTTTAATATAATAAATTTAGCCATGGTTAGTTTAATTTTTTTGTGTATTTAGCCTAGATTAGTTTAAGCTAGCCTAAGTTAGCATGGGGTTAACCTTAGTACTAGAGGTACATAATACTATTATATATAACCTATATAGATATATTACGTATAGTATTTAAGTATGTATAAGTTTACGCCATTATTTTTATGACACATGTCCATGTTGTACACATTTAGTTGCATGTTAGTTGCACACACAACCGTATGGCCCAAAAAATATACAATACCAAATTTGTAGTTGCAAACATGACTAAGATAGTTACAAACAACAACCAGTTGCATGCCAGTTGCATAGTGACTAGTTGCAAATGACAAGATTTCTAGTAATATAAAGAATGGAGCATCCGCTGAAATTGAGCCAACTTAGAATGCATACACTTGAAAAGGCCATTAAGAAAAGTATATATTTCATGACATGATATGGTATTAATAACTTCATTTGTAAATGGTAATGGGTAAGGATCCTTCTTAATGGTAACATTTAATTTCTTGAAATCTACACAAATCTTCAATTTGCCAATTTTTCATGAACTACCGTGATGGGTGATAACAAAGTTGCTTCCTCAACATGTTTAATGAGACATGTAGCCAATAGCTTATCAATGTCATGTTTGATAATGGTTGCATAGTTAGGATTCAATTAGTACCTTGCTAAATGAGTAGGTGGTATTACTGTGTCAAATTCAATTTGATGTTGAGCTATTTCAAGTGAGATGCCCTTCAAATCCTTATAACTCCAAGCAAAAAATATCCTTGAATTTCTTCAATAACTTAACCAATTTAATATTAAGAAATGGTTCTAAATCAACATTGATTTTCACATCTACATGTTTTCTTCAATACCCAAGTTGATCTTGGTCAATGTTTTTATTTAGTTATCGTCCATCCAATAATTCGCAAATTCTGAACTTGTTTTCGAACAAGTGTCTCATCAATCTTCCATCCACTTATAGGTTGAAAATTGTATATGGCAAATGTTGCTTGAAAGTGTCATGGGGTATAATTAATGAAACATGTAAAATAAACACAAGTTCAATAGGTTTTTCTAAGACCTATTTGACTAACCGAAGATGTGATATGGGTACAAACTCCTTTACTTATTTAGTTCTAATAGTTTGGGGTACAACAATGGTTCTTATAAAAAAAAGGTTAAGTTCAATGGTAAACATCAAATTATTTTTTCATTAGATATCCCAAAATGAAAATCATAACAAATCAAAACCTTAAGTCATTTAGTTTCAATCTTAGCTTTTGGTGATAATTATAGTTTTGACAATATTGGTTTCTTGAATAGTAATAGTATTATTACCCCAATTGTGAACTCCTTTTTGCATCTTTAAGCCAAGGTCAGCCTAACAACATAAAGTGGGTAGAATTTAATACATTATTTTTTATAACAATAATTGTAATTATATAAGGTATACTATGTACATGGATTTTCAAGTCCTTGATCAAACTTAATGATTTAGCAATAGTCTGATGAGCCATATGTAGATTGTATGGTGCCAATTTATGTTTGGATAATCCTAAATATAATCCTTTTATGATAATGTCAACTTTAAATCTTCCATCCAAATGTACATCCTCAATGAAATTCTTCCCTATTTGTACTTGTATTTGTCATTTGATGATCAATGGTAACTATAAATATTGCAAGTTCAAGTTAAACATTTTCTTTGTCATTGGTTTACTGATCTTTCAATTGGCTTTAAAAGATATTGTTGAAGAACCATTTCTAACAATTGATCCATAGTATATTTGGTATTCAAAACCTATATACCAATATCTTTTAGTATTTGGTCTAGGGTTTGCATTGTAGACATTAGTTATGAGTGCACCGATGTGATGGTAAAATACCATGTTGATGTCTCCCATTTGGTTCACCAGTTGTTGCAGTCTTAAACCTTGCCCAATTGGTTAACAAATACCCATTTGTAGTCATAGGTTATTGTTGCACATTGTTGTTTTACAACTACTTTATTACTTTCATAGATGAATTCCACATATGTTATTCCTTCAACCAACCTTTTGTTCCCTATACCTTCAATGGTTCTTGATATCTCATAATTTGTCCTATGACTTGACTTCAGGTAATCACAATAACAATTACATTGATTGGTACATTATTAGTTTTAGGAAGCTTAGGTACTATTGTATTGAAATTAATCAATTTTGTTCAAAACATATTTTATGATTATGTTTTTTAGGACAATCCCTAGATCAATGGTTTATATTAGAACAAATGGTATAAGGATATGTCAAAGGTATCCTAAAAGGTTTAATAGGTTGAGTAGTGACTCCTACAATTGGTTCTATGGATTTTATTGGCACAATAAGTGCTATTGGCACTTCCTTTTTTTTTAATATGATAGGTTTCAACTGAATCACCTATCTTTCCATAGTTAGTACATGTTATAGTTGACTTTGTTGAATCGGCATGTACAATAGGTTTTATTACTACATTCATTTTTGGTGTAATCAATAAGGCATTGTGGCTAATGTTAATAGGTCCATTCTCTTCACAAACTATTATTGTTTCCTTATGTTCCATGAAGGTATCTCATTTCATACCTTCCATAGTTAGTTTTATGCAAGGTAATAAACATATTCTAAAAAAAATAGTAAGGAAAATATTATTAATTTTAACTTATAAACAATTTGTTGGCTTCAATAGTCGTTCATACTAAACCTTTACCCTTTTAAAAGTTTATTGTTGAATTTTTTTTAATTGCATATAAACTTTTCATCATTCATAACAATATGAAATTGTTTGATTTTAACTTGCTCCAACCCTAGGAAGGTATAGTTGGAATGATCTTGAAAGGTGAATGCATGGTTTAGAAGCTCAATTTTATGACAAAATAAACAATTGTTCCTAGGTACCCTTCATTCAAATGCATATGGTGATGAATATATCCTTAATCTACTAATTGGGACTTAGATTAAATTGGCAAATTTATTATGAAAAGAATTGTGTGGTTATTTATTGATTAAAAAATCATTTGCTAGAAGTAATGAACTTTTGAAATCAAAAAATATGGACTAGTCATTTGATGGAACATCATAAAATGCAAAAAAAAATATTGATTCACATTCCAAATTTGTCATTGGGATTCAATATATGATGTATTATGAAATGATAACCCAAATAAATTATTATTATTTTTGAAAACATTAACCATTTAATAGTTAAGGACTTTTGAATGGTTAAAATTAGGCCATATTTTCATAGGTCGTCCCTATGAAATATAATTTTTGTTTGTTTTTCAATTTCTTTGTTCCAAAAGCATGTATGTTTTTGAAAGTTTTATTTGGGGCATTATTCATATGGACTTTGTAAGTTGTCCTTTTAAAACTTCTAAATTGAAAATGACATCAATTTTTGGTAATGTAAATGTTGATGTAGAACATTTGTGAAGATTTTTCTATTATTAAACATTTATTAGTTAAAGATTACAACAATGAAATTTTTTAAATACAACCATGTCCATTTGAACATTTTTTATGAATTTCCTAGAGACTTGTAGGGAGTTTTAGATTGTCCAAACATGAGCCACCGTAGCTTGCATCTACTCCGAATGAAATTTTCACCCCATTCTCACTACAAAAAATCATGGTTTATTTTAACATTTGGTCAATTTGACCACTTAGTCATACTTGACAAGTCAATTTGAACATGTTTAACTTGACTGGTAGTGTTTTTTACTAACCTTAAGATGGTCTTTTGACTAGTCAAATTGGACAAAAAATTGGGCAACCAAAAAAATTAATCCTAAAAATAGCTCAAATTTTAAATATAAAAATGAAATAAATAAATAATACATGCCTACCCACCCACCATGGCCTCCTAACTATTTATCCACAACCCACCTAAATACTATACATTTACACACATATATAAAGCATATATATGAATATACATATTCCACATAATAAATGTTGGTAAAAGGGATTGAACCTTGGCTTCCTTGGCTTCACACCAATGTTTTGGCTATCAAACCATCACACCACTTTGTAAAACAATGTGATACCAAATGGATTTAACATGGTTCTTTGAACTTAAATGAATTTCTTTTATCAATGTGTATAACAACATTTCAATTTCAGTTTTTTTTCATAAGTAGGTAAGTAAGTACCCAATTAGGTAGATAGGTAGGTACACATACTTACCTACCTATGTTTTTAAATATACATATTTACTTATGTAAAACATAGGTAAGTATGTAGGTAAATAGTAAGTAGGTAGATATATATAAATATGTAGGTAAATATATATGTAAGTAGGTACGTAGGTAAATAAATAAGTAACTAGGTAAGTACATAGGTAAATGTTAAATAGGTAAATAGTAAGTAGGTAGATGGATCAATAGATAGGTAGATAGATAAGTAGGTGGATTGATAAATAGATAACTTTGGTAAATGTAGGTAAATAACATGTAGGTAAGACATGGGTAAGTAGATGGTAGCTAAGTAGGTAGGTAGGTAACCTAGTAGGCATAACAAGTAGGCCGGCTAACTAAATTAATATGGCAAATTTAACTAAACATGGCCACTCAATATAACCAATTTGATTAAACCATGGGCATCTTGATGGATCATTTTAAAAACTTGTACCTCTTAATTAAATCTACAATTTAACACTTGGTCAAAATGGTCACTTTAGTAAAAAAACCAACTAAAAATACCATGTGTTTTTCATTCCTCATGTTTTTAGTCAAAGTGAACATCCTTTTGGTCAATGTAAACACTTTAGTCAAGTTGAACCTTTTGAAAAACCATGATATGTTGTAGTGTTTAAAATGTTATTTTTAAGTGTAGAACCAAATAGGTTGATGATATCAATCTCATTTGTTTCACCATTTGGCTTTATTGTTTTTTGAACATTTTGATGTCAATAGTAAGATCAATGTCCTTAACATAAGTAGGATATTACTACTTCAATAAGGTTTTTTGCTTTTTGTTTTTGCAATAAGTTGTGTAGCAACAAGAGGATACCATGGTGGTACAAACATTCGTGGATTTGGTATTGGCCAACCAAATGGTCTAACATGTGGATTTAATGATGGTCCTTTAAGTGGATTCGCGCTTTACGCAAATCACCTCCAAATGAGCCTCTTCTAGTAAATCACTAAGTGGTTGATGCGTGTGATTTTTCTTTGGCAATTGGTTTGGTTGAACTTCCCCAACTGGTTGTACTCTAATGTTATTTCCTAGCATAGTTGTATTCATTATGACATGCACATTTGATTAAATAGGTACTTTGTTATGAATAATAACATGTGGTTTACATTGATACACAACAAGTTGAACTGGTAATAACATGAATTCCAATTGAATAGGGGGTACTTTTTGTTATCATTATAGGTTGATATGGCCTTAGATAAGGATACCCTACCATATAACCTATAGTGGTTATGGGATTAACAAGTTCAATCATCTTCATCCCACTAAAATATCTTGGATACAAACTTGAATCCATACATAGATAACATTGTTGTTACATTGTACCGCATAAAATAAAATAAAAAGGTATATTATTTATTTGACCAAATACAATTGGTATAATAAGTTGTTGCCAACCTGTTGGTGGAATGGTTGGTGTTGTTTCATTCCTTGTAATAAGTTATGTGAAATTCTTTCACAAAGGTTCAACAAAAACCTTGTTGAAATGCTTAGAATAGTATCATGAATTGTTCATCACCTCCTTAAAAAGTCAACAAAATTTTCATCCACAAAATAACAAATTTTGAAATCTTGACCAACATGTTGGTAGCTAGTAATTATAGGTTCCGACTTCAAGATTGATATGCTCCTTTTAAACTGTATGTTCAGAGGTACATGGTTATATTTTCCTTGTTCGTAATTAACTAATCTAGATGACAAAACATTGAAAGGTAATTGATTTTGTTGAACAACAATGGGTATTATTTTGTGCCCAATTAATCCTAATTAAGTAGACCAATTAGTTGGTTCATGGGTCTCCTGTCAAGATGTCGAAGCTATTCCACCTAATTCAAAAATTGAATAAATTCTTGTTTTGAAAATCAACAATAACAAGTTCAATATTTGAAATATGTTCATTGTTTTGAACAATTATTATAATAAACTTTGTTGATAAATGACATTACACCCATTCTAGGAGTATGATAATGAAAAATTGTAGATCGCCATTATCATTGGGTAGATTTAGCTCCCTCAACATTTCAAACAGGTTGAGTTGTTTTTCCACCAGGTTGCAACTTGATTTCCCATTGTTTGTTTGAAACTTGCAATGTAAGTTGTGGTTGACAACATAAACTTGTGATTCCTTATTAACTTTTTATTCTATTAATAGTTGTCATTGATTTCCAACTTCCCACTGTTGTAGTGCATCCATGTCTAAAACACCCAAAAGTTGGGCTTTTTTAAGTTGATTAATTTCTTCTTCTCGTGTTAGTATATTTTCGAATCTAGGTTGTTGAATAACTAGTTTTAATTGCCTCCTGAATTTTTTTGTAAACACCTTTAACATTTTTTTATTTAAACCTATTTGTTAAGAAATTGTGTTACATTATTTTATTATTCAACAATGACACACCCCTAAACTCCTTGAAATACCTAAATGCGAGTCCCAAAGTGAAAATAATAAACAAATAAAAAATCAAGGCACGTTCCCTAAATCGTAACATTTTTGGGGTAGGAAGGCATGCTAGAAATTTGTGATGGGACTAAGACAAATTCACAACCTAGAGTTCAATATGAAATTAACTTGCACAACCAAACAAACAGGGTGGTTAATGCAAGTTGGATGCAAGAGGTACAATGGACTTAGTAAGGACAACTTCAAGTTTAAGTTTTATATGGCTTGCAACCTTTGGGAGGAGGCACCACTCCCTTCCCTATATTATGTTTAGTGACTTTTTGTAAGGGCTACATCCAAATGACATTTTTTCTTGGGATTCCCAAAACTAGGACTTTTACTAACCCAAAACTTTGGCATTTATATTTTTCTTTAAAATCAAGCATGTTTGGAACATGTGGGGGCAATATCTTATAGCCTTTAAAAAAATCTTTTCAACAATGTATGGCATGCTTTAATCAAAGCTCATTTGGCCCCTATTTTAAATTGATTTGTGGTTGGGAATCAAATTTTTAATTTGACTTTTTTAAAAATTTAATCATAATCATGCATTTCAAGTCTAAATCAACCATGCAAAGGCATTTTAGGTAGCTATACTATAACACCTTTTTAATGGTATTTTGGGGGTTCAAAGTGGTGACCATTTGCCCTTTCAATTAAGGCTCGAAATATTTGGCACTCTCACATGAATGCAACTTTTAAAATGAGAATGGACTTTGGAAGTCATTAGGTTCACTTTCTTGTATTCTCTCCCATTTGTGAAAATGTGTTTCATTCTTGAACATATTCTATTGACCTCATATGTTCTTGCACTCCACATTTAGTTGCAAGCCTTATGTTAAAGTTGCGACAAACAAGCTTTTATCATTAGTTAAAAATTAGAAATTGACCCCCTTACATAATATACTAATAAACAAAAAAATTCTTAACACATTATTTTTTTACACAAATATTCTCTAAATATGATAAAAATAAAAAAATAAACTTAACAACACAACATAATCTAAAAACTATCATAAAAAAAAACATTTACATAGTTGAAGTAAAGGAAGCTAATCAATTAAAATCATTAAATTAAATCTAACATGAACATTTTAAATTTTGATCCACTACATGGTTGCCAAATATTAATGGGATTCTTTCATATTTCTCACTATTAAATTTTTTTCTATTTTTTTTAATTTTCTCCTCACATGTTCTATTTTATTACAACATTTCTATATTTCGTTAGCATGTTTATACAACAACAATTTTTTGTTATGCAAGAATTTTACTTCCTAAACGTAAAACACAAGTTATCAATAAAAAAATTCAAAAAAGAAATGTCAATTCATTTGTCAATGAAAACAACAAAATAAACATGAACATTTAAGAACATGTCTATTCAAAGTTTGAACTCTTATATACAAATTTCAAACTCAACTATCCTATTCAACATAAACAATCACTACTTGCTAGGTTTAAACAATAACTAACAAGTAAGAAAAGTTTAAACAATCAAAAGTTTAAATCTAAAATTTAAATCTATTTGCACAACATGTTTTATTGATCACTTGTTTTGCCAACTACCTATTATTACATCACCCATTTTAAATGATAGAACTGATTTTCACATTTCATACATGTTACTGAATTTTCTCATTAACATTCACCATCAATAGAAATAGACCAAGCACCCACCATTTTTCAAACTTCATGAATGTTAGTACCTATTACAAACACAATACTAGTCATTTAGTAATTAAAGATTATAATACTAAAATCTTATAAAATAAGAATCATGTTCATTTGGAAACTTTTCAAAAACTTGCCAAGGACTTATATGATATGTTATATCTACTTAAAATGGATCACTATAAAATGCATACACCCCTTTCTCACTCTTGCAACCTCAAACTCATCCTAAAGCATGGTGATAGTGAGAACATAACTCATATGTGAGGGTGGTGATTAAATTGCCACACAATCACTGGTGTGAATGGCTTCTATTGAACCCAACATCATGCACTTAGCTATGGGGGTATGGTGAGAATTATTGCAACACCTTTGTGATTATTACAAGGTGGGGTTTTGGTGGTGGTCACCATCAACACTATTTTATTGTTTTCGCATAGTGGTTTCAGGTAGTCCATTGGGGATGTTTTTAAAGTACAGTTTGAAGGTTAGAACTGTGTGTAATGGTGGCCTGTGAAAAATATTAAATTGGCCAAGGATTTTTAATGCAAACACAAAAAGTATTGCCACATGTTTTTTCTCCCTCTAACCTTTGTTTGTTCAAGATGTACGTGCAACCAAAAAAAAACCCATGTTCATAACTTTACTTAGCAAGTTATGAACATTGCTTGACATGTTTAAAACATGCCACGTTAAGAATGTAGAGGCCTAAATGAATGGCATATCACATGCCCCTAACATCGCCATTGCTAAGGGGTTTATCTTGATAATGAATATTTCTCTCCAAGAACTCCAAACCATTCGAAAGGCTTGAAAATTTGACCAACATTTTTTTGAATCGATCCCCCCCCAATGAACCTTATTGGTAGAGAAGTCCGGCAACTTCCTCTTGTTCACCATCCCAATTAATAGTATGCAATTTCCTCCCATAAATACAAGGTAACACCAAGGGATCTAACATTGTTCCTCTAACCAACATGTCCTATGACCTAGTATGCATAATATGGCCCGAGCACACATTGTGTAATCCATTGGGTGGTTGGGGTGGCCTAGAACCACAATCTCTTGTTTGGTTAAAACTCCATGCCAAAGGTTTCCTAACAAGCATGGAGTTTGATTTCATTCCATCCATGCTTTTCAAAAATATCTGCAATAGCTACGAGGAAAAACAAGGAAGAACTCAAAACAAAGCTTTGTCATAACTGTTGACGCGCTTCTTTCTCATGAATTCCACTAAATGTAGTTGATAAGAGAGATCTGATAAGCCACAACCACATCTAGTGGATGAACTTCCATGTGCGATGTTCAGCACCCCCATGGCTGCCTTCAAGAATATCCATATGTAATATACAAAATGTGCCTAATGTTGAGTTGCTGTGTTCTATGAAAGAGTGTGCTCCACCTCATTTGAGTCAATGCCCACAAAGCAACAAGGTGATCTTTGACTCGATCAGCATGCCACCACTTCAACTTCAACTCTGTGTATGGTGCAAACTCATCATGAAAAGACCTTTGTATATCCACATAGACTCAACAGTTAATTGAAAATCAGGAGATGAGATGAGTGCACAGACCTGATAGACAGTGCGGAGATGATGAGGATGCATCACAGCAAAAGCCATGACAAGTGCTGGTGGGAAGCTTCTTCACATACTCATTTCTCCCTATTTACATACCTAAAATAATTAGACCTCATTGATGTCAGAAAAATATGGTCTCTCCCTTCTCAAAGACCTAATAGGGTGGCATTCCAGACAATCAGCTGAACTAACCAAAAGAGTGGAAAATAGAGAGGCAGGAAAAGAATTATCAATATAGCTACAAACTGGGGAGATCCAAGGATGAATGCAGGAATCTAGAAAAAATGCAGAATCAATTGACACAATCGTGTTTTCAACCTTTAGTGTCTGCAATAGTTGAACTAGAGAGATCTCATACCTTTTACCCAAAATGCTGTACTTTGCCAGCTAGCTCTAAATTGTCTTTCAAATCAGCAGTTGGAAGTCTAAGTCCCCCATCACACAATTTTAAAAAGCTTGGTTAAAAGGTCTCATGGCATTTCCTTTTGAGTCAAATCACTAATATCATAAGTGGGAATAGCAATTAGTACTTAATGAACTGTTGCCCTAAGCCAAGTAAGAAAAAGCACAGCAAACATGGGGTCAGAAAATGGAAAACCTAAAAGTGGGCCTCTGGAATGGCTGGGAAAGCTGAGGTAACAGTGGCCAGTATTTCTGCACAGCCCACAAAGCCTCCTCCTCAATTAGTACAGTTCAGTAAAACAACCAAAAGGTCAAAGTATCTTGGAAAACCATCCCAAGATGCCCTGTGGGTAAAAGAGTTCTCAAGACCCTGCAATCATCAGATTGGAATGCCACAGAAAGCCCAATTCTCTGAGGGCAAGGGGTCTACTCTGCCCTGTAACACACAGCTTAACAATATTATGAGAGTCAAATGCAATAGACACAATCAGTAATCACAAATGGAAATGGTTCCAGGCTGACATGATTTTCAGTCAGTGTTTGTCAAAAAAATAGGAACTGGCAAGAATTCTAAATCAATGTTATTGAACCATTAAGAGGAAACCTCTCATGAGCACACTTGGCCATTTTCAAAGTATGGGAACCATGAAAGAAAGTTGCTCACTTCTGAATGTAGGGTACAGAGCCATGAAATGCTCAGCAATGCAATTTTTGGTAAAGAGAAATTGATGATGGGAGTAACCACTGCTAGAATACCACTGATCACTGGCAGGTAATCTGGATTATGTGATGAAGGCTGAATGTCAAAGTTACAATACACCCATAAAGTACTCCAATTTTGCCTTCCTGGAGCTCCAAGCTGTCAAGATCACACAGACTATATGCCTTGGAGGGTAATGCCTGAGAACCAAAACAAAAGGTGTATGATGATGTTTGACCAGAATAAGAGAAACAGTAGCTGAGAGAAATGGCAAGGAAATCACCTAAGCTTAAAAGTTCTCAGGTTGTGCAACTTTCTTTACCACATTCACAAAAGTACATGAGAGCTGTTTAACCCAGACAAAAGAAAGGAATCTGTGAAATATCTAATTAGGATTCATGGTTGATTGAGGACTGCAAGTTACCTTTGCTCTCTGCATTGTTTTACTGTCTCGATTTTTTAAGGACAGCCACATACCCACTAAAGGATATGCACCTACCTAGTACTGAATTATTACACACTGACCACCAGTCCATGCCACTCCACAAGCTCATAAAAGATCCTCACATTCTGCACATTGGACAATCTATGCTTCTGGCCCACACTACAATGCAAATGATCTCAATGAAAGCACTGTAACCAATGAAATGCTTACTGCGAGACTGCCAGTACTGATGTTTCAGAGGCTATCCACTGTATGAGAGCTCCCTACACTCCAGCAAAATGAACCCACAAGTATAAAGCCACCTTACCAGGAACTGAGTGATGCCTTTGTTTGAAAGTGGAGAACCAAAGAACCTTGTGTTGGACTTAACAGAGATCAGATTGCTAGGATTACAAATCACCTAGTGACAAAATGCAATCCATGCATTAAATGCTCCCATGGAGTCCCTGACCTGTCAATACCATCGCTAGTATAGCTATACGTGCCATGCAGCTGCAGGAAGAAAGGAGCATCATCTTTGTGCACAAATCTCATCTCACAATCCAAGGAAACAAATTGTATCCAAATATCCTTCATGTGTGTGAACTTGCAGTAAGTGCAGCTCCAAGCTGTTTAACACCATCACCAATGCTGTTCAAAGCTCCTATATAGCCAGCCCCAAGCTGCAGTGTACTTCGAAACTTTTCCCTCTCAAACTCAAGCTTTTTTTCTTCCATTTCCATTTCCTCCTTGTGGCGCTTGTCTTTGCGATCCTCACTTTCCAGCATTGCTTCAATCACCTTCTTGTTATTCTTCTTCAGGATTAAAGCCAAGCTCATGTCTTCTGATAATGGCAACATAGATGACTTCCTCTTCCTTTTCCTCATAAGCACATCTGGGTCACCATCAGCATCAAAATCCTCTGAGTCTGAAAGCTCTGCATCACTTGCTGTGGGCAGACTCCTATGTGAGGCCCCTGCTTTCACCCATCCACTTCAGCAAAAACCATCAGGCATTTGATTTGAGAAATTACAAAATCTGCACTCAGGCACCTCTTCTTATGTGCATTCAGACACCCAAACCAAAGAGCATCAATGTTTAAGCTTGAACAAGCTTTTGTATTGAGATTAGTTGCAAAGGAACTATTAATTTTGCCTCAACATTTGTGATAAAGAAAGAAACCCACAAGTTTTTCAGCATCATGCAAAGCCCATTTGGAAGAAAAGAAAAACTAAGGAGTTGGTCAAGGGGGCTTTGAGCATAGATATACTTACTTTTCAGATACCTTTCAGAGGAACCCAAAAATGCAGTTGATGTTTCCAAAAACAAGACAAGCCTCTGATGACCAAGGTGAGACCAAGGTCATGTATGTCTCTTTACATGTCTTCACAGATGGTAAACAACTTGATAAGATGAATTCTCCACTTATTAATGCAGTCTGGGGAAATGAGAGAGAGGGTACCATGTGCTGCACTACTACAAAGCTGGATTCCAGATGAATTTTGGCAACATAATGCTAAGAAAGGCCTTGGCAAACTCACAATGGTCTGGAGAGTTTTAACACTTAATTAAAAAATTACCATCTCTTTTTGGACCAAAATGGCATTGAAGCTGCAGTTTTGAAGCAAGAAAGATGTAGAGTACCCAGCTATAAAAAATGTACTCATGTTGCTTCATGTGAAGTAGGTATAACATACTTGAAGAGCAAAGACAAACCTGTGTGATGCAAAGGGGCGGAAGTGTCCAACTCCCCGGGGTCAGCTGGTCGGCCCTTAATGTACCATTCTGCCAATGCATTATACACCTCCTTGTAAAAATTGGGTGGCATAGCTGTCTTTTTCCTCTCTTCCTTAGACATGTCCCAGTAGGATTTCTGGCCACCAGGAATGGTCTTCTCATGATCATTGACTTTTTTGAATTCTGACACCAAAAGTTCCCACTTATCTTGACATTGCTGTGCACTTTTATGGACCCCATTACTCCACCCATAATCTTCTATCCATTTCCATCTCTCTTGTGCAGTCTTATGTCTCTCTTTCAAGTTGGCCTTCCGAATCCTGTCAAAATCCTCTCGTCTCCCTGCCTGCAAAAAGAAGTAGCAGTTGGATTCTTCTAGCCTCTTTTGTCTCAAAAAAGATGATCAAACCTATAGAGTTCTTGATATATCATTTCTGTATTCCTGAAACTTGTAGGCATCTTCAGTTCTTTGCTAATTTAATCACTTTATCATCCAGCATACTTGAGCCAACGAACAAGTGGAGTCTGTCGTAAACCCTAAAAGAATGTCTCTCTCTACGATTTAGACTGATTTTGGCGACAAGACCTTATTACACTCTCGCTCATAGAAGGCCACCACCCTACAGATTCCAACAAATGCGTAGAACATTTCTTTTAATTTCGAGGAGGAATTTGGAGGAGATTGGCAGCAGGTACTCAGAAGACTGACCTGTAACACTAGGATTTCAGCCGCCGTCCAATTCCCTTTCTTGTAAGACCTGCCTTTTCTAAAAGCATCCTTCTTGGAACGGTCCCCGAACGGAACATCAATGTCGCTTCCAGTCTGGTTGCGATGCTCTCTCTCGTCACCCAAAGGTGCCGATATGACATGATGATGCCCCAAACCGCTGGGAGGACCCACCGTGAGCTCCGCCATCTTGCTTCATGAATCCTCTCTTCCTGGTCTAAGACAAACCCTAGCTACCATTTCCGTTCCCCTCTCCTTTTCCAACCCAAGAACGCGAAACAGCGCGGAGCAAAGACCAAGTGTACTCAAGGAAATGCTTCAATCATCCGTTGTTGGTCGAAAGGAAAGAAACCCTAAGTAGGGTAATGCGGGAATTGAAACCCATGAATGCCGAAGCAGCAGCAGCATCAGCTTGTGATTGCTGGCGACTGTCGCGCTCGACATGCCTGAGTTTGTGAAAACCAATTTAAATCATCATCGTCTACGCAACGACCGCCCAGACCGTTCCAAGCCGATGCTAACTTGCTAAGGTGCCACTAGTGCAACCATGCTCCGTACATCCCACCGTCAGTGCTCCTCCACAGGTCACCTCACGAACAGTCAAGTTCTCGATGACGAAGGAAGATTCCTTCACGCGAACAGCCCCGCAACTGCTATCAGCCAGACGGTGACCGTACGACGTCGCTCTTCTTGTCAACCCTGATTGATCCAACCCTCTTGATAAATCAGTAGTTGAATTAGCCTAGTGGCGCCACTCGTCTACCCCTTCCTTCTCGATGGGTGTCACTGGGAAAGACTATGAGCAGAATATCAAGATAGTTGAGGAAGAAGAATGCGCTTATGGTAAATATCACGGTATTTCATAAGTATGGTTTATAAGGATTGCCTTGCCTTTAACAACATCAATGCAAATAATACTGCAGTACCTTTTCAAAATTGGTGACTAGGGTGCCCAATAATCATTATTTTTTAAATTTTCACTTTGGCAATAAAAGGAATGATTTATGAAATTTTGGCAATAAATATTGGCAGCCTCTTTGGTAGGTTCCTTGGACTCTAAACCTCTAATAAAATGAGATCTTTTACAACCTGTTTTATTGTTTCTTCTTGCAAAAATGAGGAAACACAATAAATACTCCACCAAAGTCAGATGGTGCAATGTAGTAGAGAATTTAGGTGCCATAGAAAATTAACTTAGTTTCACAAAAAATTGCATCCATGTCAGTAATTCTTCAATTTTGGCATATCAAAGAGATATTTTCAGAAAATTTGACATTTCCAAATGTAATTTACTTACTCTGCCAAACCTGAAAAGGTACTAAGGTAATCTCCTCAGAACCATCTAGTGGTCACAAATTGTACAGGTCATAGTTTTGATAGTAGATACTGCATTTTGTGGTAAGGTAAGTTCCCAGGTTCTCCCCAGGGAGGGCCACAGTGCCACCTGAGGGAGCGATCTTAGGGTGTCCTTGAACCTCAGGAGAACCCAGAAGTATGGGAACCTCCACATCCATTAAATGACTTTTCTTTTTCTTTCCTCTGGCAACGCGGGAACATATGAAAAAAGGGAGGATCACCTCCTGGCATAACACCCTCGGTTCTTCTCCTAGGGGAGATCCCTCAAAATACACATTGAAATAAGAAGAGAGCCATCTATGAAGGAAAGTAGCCCTCCATTGTACCTTATACCAGTTTTTACTGGCATGCAATAAGGCCATGGAAGCAATGTTCTCTTATTTAGATTTGTGATGTAGTTGAAGCAGCAATTGTCAACAAGAAGATTTAGCCAAAAACTAGATATTCAAATTAAACAATCTAAACATCATTTTCTGTTGTTGGCTATCTACATGAACCTATTATAAAAATCTGGCAATTTCTTTTGTTTTTGAAATCTGAAGAATTTGGTTCAGTTTTTCATAAAAATCTTGTGTACTAGTTGATTTTATTTTTCAGGTCAAAGAATTGCAAAATTTTGTACAATTTTTTTTATTGCATGGGAGTAGAGATCCACTTCAGCATTTTTCATCCCAGAAATGACAATGCTCATAAAGACTCGCAGAAAATTTCTGAGAGTATTTGGACACCATGTTCTAAACCATAATTATCCGTCATAAAATGGAGAGGATGTTTTTTCCTTCTTGACTTCTATTCCATGGCAGGATCTTCTGTTTGCTTATCGGGTTCTTTTTGTTCTTTCAATGGGTTCTTCCAATTTCTGCAGATTATGGCCCTAGAAAGAATAAGTAATTTTTTTCATCATCCTTATGCGGGGTAACACCAATTACCAAATCAGGCCAGTGATAAGCCCTCCTTACAATGCATTGTTTTTTTTTGGATTCCGAGATGGAGCCAGAGTGACAAGCATCCCTAGGCAGATTTGGACTGGACTGGCTATTCATTTTTGGAGTACTCAGAAATGTCTAGTCGGTAGGCATGAATTTGGCCACAGCCTCCCCAAAAATCAGTTTTCTGTCGCAATATAGGGCATTTTTCATTTTTGAAAAGGGAATTTATGAGAGAATATTCTCTTTGCAGAAAACTGTGTTACCCATTGGCGATTTTTCGGCCCCCAAACAAAAGACTGTTAATAATGCTGTCATCCCTGGGCATTACCCTATGCATATATTCTTTGTGGTAAACTACAATTTGCCCCTTTTCATGCTTTAAAAATAACTTTCTTCTAGCTTAGGTGTTCCAACATTTGCACCTTGACCAAGAAAATTCCGTTTGTTTTATTAACAAGGCACTTTTGTATAATGGTCTTCCTTCCAGTCTCATGGCATTAAAAAATAATCCTACCAAGCTTGAAAACCAATGCATTAACTAGCTCCTTAATAGGCCCCTTGATTTCTAGCAAGGTTGAAAGAAAAGAAGTGTTTCACATTCCTAATCACCATTGAAAGCTTGCATGCCATGAAGTATTAATAACAATAGAACACCATGTACTTGTTCTTGTAGTGCGCATGCCCAACAACCCCTAGAATGAGTTCC
This sequence comes from Sphagnum tenellum, assembly GCA_963921925.1. Taxonomy (NCBI): domain Eukaryota; kingdom Viridiplantae; phylum Streptophyta; class Sphagnopsida; order Sphagnales; family Sphagnaceae; genus Sphagnum; species Sphagnum tenellum. Next base: position 5,604,198 of record OY998160.1, on the reverse strand, counting down.
TCCCTTGAACTTCTCATTGTGCCATAAGCATTCAAATAAGGAATGTCTTTATTTACACACATACTTGAGGAGGAAAAACTTCTGACAAATTTTGACAGGAAATTTTGAATTGGCAAGAAGGATGACATGTTACACAAGACCAGTTTGTTAACATGGCATGTTACACATACTATGTATCATGTAAACATGCCTTGGCAAACATCATGGTCAATTTCTTTTTGAATGTTGATTTGTGATGGTACTTTCAAACCACCCACATTATAGACCTTTTCTGAAGGAGTGTTTACTGTTTTTCATAAATTATTTTATGTTGTCACTTTTTATAATTCATATGTTGGTTAAAGTCATTAAACTTACACCATTTGTTTCAATTGTAGACAATGTCCACCATGAGTAATTGTCAATATATATTTTGACATCACTTGAGATTGGAGGTTTCTTACATTTATTACTGCGTTGTATATTGTGATGTTGACATATTAAGGAAGTCATGATGCCACAAAATACGCCTCCAAAACTCTTCCTACTATTTGTAACACACCTCTTTAGATCTACCATGCTTTTTTTGTGTTTCACAAACACCAATTGTTGAATGCTCCGATGTAGAAAGTATATAGAAACAAGTTCCATTACGCAGCTAGATAGGAAGTGTAACTAAAAGTGAACCCATATTCATAGGCATAGTGATTGCAAGGCCAAAAACAATTGATGATTCATTGTACACATAGATGGGAACAAAAGCAAACAACATAGTTACATGTTTGTGTCAAAACTAGAATGAGTGCAAATAGAGTGCAACAAAAGAATATAGGCCCAATAACTAAAGAATTTTCCATGATTATGATAGTATGCTCTTGAGTCCTTTATCTGTCATGACAACTACTAGCCTTGAAGATGCATGATTCAAAAAGAAAAATGAAAGGTTTTGGCTAAGAGTTTATCTAGACCTAAGAAAGGCAAAAAAAAGCTGCACAATTGTGTTCAGTAGCCAAGCCACTAAACCAAACTAAAACAAAAACATAACAAGAACATCAATAAGCCACATAACACACCGCAGTGAATCTGCATTGGTCAAACACACCTAAAACCAGAAAGACGATGCAATATTTCTTAACAAGATAACTTGTTTCTACAACATGTCAAGATGAACTTGTGAATAGATCCAAAGAATAAATGTACAAATTCCAAATGCTAAATATCAAAAGCAATGCTTGTTGTAGAAGCATTAACAAAAATTATATCTTGCGCACTCTCTTTGTGAACACCATTTCCTCTATTCCCAATGTGCATAAGAAGGCCAAAATAGATCCCAAAATTGGAGGAAGTAGTAATGTTGCAACCCCAAATTCAAATTGCATGCAAAAGGAAAACTCCACAATAAGGCTTGGCATTCTACATGGTATGTAAATCCATGTGTATAACATCCAACACTAAAGAAAATTAGATGGTGAGCTACCACAACCACCTCTTTAGTACCACATCTATTTCATTTATGCGTAAAATAAACATGTTTCATGTCAAAAAGCTCAGGTAAATCCAGAGAAGCAAGTAATCCTCTCACTTCTATCACAAGTACCATAATTTATAAGGGAAACTAACATGCTCATGAGTTGCATTGATGATTGTCATGGTTGATGGTTGAAACATGGTCAAACACACTTTCCATAACAAATATGACATTCAACACAATCCAAACACGCTATGGTGTACTTACAAAAAGTTGAGTGAACCAACTCAACTAATGTAGCCACTTGTTCCATTGATGTTTTTGCAACCCTTTTAACAAAGAAATAGGTTCCTCTAAACCTAAAATTTGCGATTTGCGACCAATTCCCCCCTTGGGCAATTTTTCCATTAGTATTAGCACACTTTCTTCCAACATCTAGGCTACTTCTTTGCAACAATGCTAATATTGCAACGAATCCTTTTTCCTTCAACAACACTGTAAAGTTTGGATCAAGCCCTTTGTCCTAAAGTAATGTGGTAAGCTCTTGTTCACCACCCCTTGCCACAAACTTAGGACTTTGATGTTGAAGCATAGAAGAAAAAAGAGGGTCATTCATTCGATCTTGAAACACCAAAGTGAAGTTTTAATCAAATACCTATCGGTCGACTGAAGGTGCAAATGGGTTATTGAGCTCCAAATTTTGCACCATCTATGGAGATTGACTTGATCCAAGAATCACAAGTTGATTACCATCATTTGCATCTTGATGTAATAAGATGGTGGGTTGATAGCTAACAATTTTATCTCTCTCTTCATTATTCTACAAATCTATGTTTGACATGAACTCTTTAATGGTGTTGTGTACCCCATGTTGATTTATAGGTGTAGTGCAAACTTCAACTTGATGCCTAACATTTGTTTTGCCCATAACATCAATAGCTCTTGCAATTTGCTCTATACCAACATTGTTATTGTAAACAATATTTGATGTCCACCCTTCTAACACACTTAAGGAACTACCATGGCCCTTCTTGTAAGAGCATTCTTGCAACCTAACTACAATGTGTTCCAAGGCTACCCTTCTAGCAATTAAGGGATTTACTTCAACAAAATGTCAAACAACAACAACACTCAATAGGATAAAGGCTATAACCATATATCCAACACAATGACCCAAATACCTGTAGTTCAACAACAAATTCAACCAACAAAAGAGGCTATAATAATGTGCCTTCCAAAGAAGACGAAACATAATTTAATACATGTGGAATTAAAGCAAAACCTAGACTTATGAACTCTGGACCTACATCTTCATGCATTCAGTCCATGAAAGACTGAAAAATATCAAAGTTAAAAAAAAGTAAAACAAAGATGTTAGAAATATTATGCGATTCTAATCCGCAAGGTTGGTGAATGTGATTTACATTCATCAAAAGGATGAATAATATTCTCATCTTTGTAGTAGTTAGATTAGGTTGAATAGTTTAGGGTTTAGAAGAAGAAACTACTTAAGGCTTGATGGCAGCTAGGGTTAGCGCTTGGTGGCGGTTAGGGTTAGGGCTTGGTGGTGACTAGGGTTATGGCTTGGCGGCGGCTAGGGTTAGGGTTAGGTGGCAGCTAGGTTAGGGTTAAGTGGCGGCTACTTTAGGGTTATGAGATAGTATATAATGGAATGGTTTTTGAATAATCTTTCTTCTCTCCTTTCATGGTTTTGAGTGGACATATAACCTTCAAGGGTTATTACATATTGCAAGTCATAGTTTTGTGATTGTAGTATTTGAAGCATATAACCTTTGTTATTTTTGTTAGTTAGTACAATTGTTTCATTTTATGAACCTTGAGTGTTTCATTTCTTGTTTGTTTTCAAAATCTTTCCAATAAAAGAAAGAGATAGGTCTAAGCGACATAAAAGTTTGAACTATTCATGGAAATAATTGGGTATTACACACCACACAATGAAATATCAATCAACATCACCTTTTAATGCCAAACCTCCTCCATTGTAAATCATTTCCGTGCTTATTTGTTATGTAATTTTAAACCTCAACATTTCATGAATGTGACAAATAACATATTAGTTTAACAAAATTCTTAAAATAAAGTGAAGCTTAAGTTTTAAGCTCACATAATTTTAGGCACTCTACAAGATATTGAAAATGAACTATCCAAGAAAATAGGCAAAGAAAGAAAAATCTTGGGTATTTTAAACATAAAAAAACCCAACATCGACTTGAAGTATTAAGGCATTCAATCAAGGAATTAAGTCAAAACTTTGGACTTATAGACTCTAGACCTACATACTCATGCACTTAATCCATGAAAGATTGAGAAGTAATTGTGAAAGACTAAGAGAGATTAAAGTCTAAGAAAGTTGGAAGAGAGAGAGAGATGGATCTAAACGACATAAATAAAGAAGTTTGAACTATTCAAGGAAATAATTACGTACTACACACCACATAATGAAATATCAATCAACATCACCTCTTAATGTCAAGCCTCTTCTTTTATAAATATTTTCAGTGCCCATCTGTTTTGTAATCTTGAACTTCAACGTTTCATGGATGTGACACATAACCTATTAGTTCAACAAAATTATTAAAATAAAGTGAAGCTTAGGTTTCAAGCTCATATAGTTTCAAGCATTCTAAGAAATATTGAAAATGAATTGTCCAAGAGAAATAGGTAGAGAAAGAAAGATCTTGGGTCTTTTAACCAACAAAATCCCCAACATCAACTTGAAATACTCATGGGAAATGGTTGGGTATTGCATGTGCTACAAAATTGGACATCACCCTTTTTTTATTCTAAGCTCTTCAATTGTAGAAAGTTTCAATGTCCATTTGTTACAATCATGAACTTCAATGTATTTTCATTGATGTGACAAGTAACATATTTCATAGTAGGTTGTCTACTAATTGTGCAAGACCAAATTTTGGCTCCTTTCTTGCAGATTGCTTTGACTTTGAAGGCATTGAAAAGTCCCAAATGCAATTGTACAAGTTGTAGAAGAGAACATCATACTAATAAATTTGCTTCCTTTTTTCTGCCATCATCACAAGAAGCATGAGCTTCTTTGTAACATAAATTACTCTACTCCTTTTTAGCCAAATTGCTTATAGTAATGCAAACATCTATGCCATGTACTTACCCTTAAATTGCATAACCTTCTAGCCTTCCTTCTACACAACTGCATCTTTGATAGAAGCTTTATGCACATGTCTACAACTTCATCCTGCTTGTAGTTTGGTGGAATGGTGATTCCAACATTAGGAAGGGCATAACATTTCATTGATTATATTTTCGATAAGGGAAAATTGGTTGCCCCTACATTATCATAACCATAGCCTTAACTTCACGACCAAGGTAAAGGCATGAAAAGGTGTTGGCTAGGAGTGCAACTCGAGAGTCACATTCACACTCCTGGAAGTGCAGGAAAGTGTGAAGGAATGAACCCACACAATCTTAGGTGGACTCCCATTTTGGGAATTGGAGTCCCAATGAACTTCCAAATCTTTAGAGAAAGATTCGAAGGACTCATTGGATTAAAGACTTCCTTATACCATTAGAAATCTTTTAATATGTAAATGTCTAAAATGGGGTCATATTATCTATTTGAATACTTATAATGTAAGTTATGATCAAAAGAAGGGTCGAGAGTCAAAGGTCGGGTCGTGACTCCCAACCACTAAAAGTCAAGAATCACCTTGAATTACGTGTGCGTAGGTGGTGTGCCACATATCATTAAAAAGCTCTTAAGAAGGGTTACAACATTGCGTTAAAGTTCATTTCAATTAGAGGTCTACACAAGAAATTGTGGGCATCCAAAGTGGCAAAGTCCCGATCGTGCAATCTCCATTGCCTACACTGTATGAAAAGAGTTTGGAAGTCCGACTATGTGCGTGAGATTTGTGTATAGGCCTACCAAATATTTGAACACGCTTCAATAATCTTTGTTCTAGTGTTCTCCAAATTCCAATCTATTCTAAATTTTTCATGGGGTTAGGGTTTAGGGATTGAATCGATGTGTTCGGTGCTACCATGAAATAGGGTTTCTGTGATTTTTTACTACATGCATAGCTTAAAATTAGGTTTATATGCTAGTTAGTGGTCATGTGCTTATTGAGACAATCTTAGTCCAAACTAATTACTCCTTTGTTGTATTTTGGAAACATTCGGTCACTTGGCAATCGTCACTTCATGAATTCAGCAACCATGCAAGGGAGGAAAAAGACAAATAAGAAGTCCACCCAAAAGGTGGTGGATGGGAGAACACTTGGACACCAAAGCAAGAGGAGGAGCACTAGGATTGCTGGAAAACCACATCGTCATGTGGTGGAAGAGGAAAGGTCATCAACATCAGTAGCATTTCGTGAATGCGACACTTCATGTTGCAGCGACTACAACTCAAAAGCAGAGGAGTCAGAAGGTTCTGAGCTACCAGTCGCATCTTCAGTTATGAAGGAACAGAATAAGGCACCTAGCAAACGGACCCCCACACCAAATGTAATGTACCCCTCCCCCCCCCCCCATCAAATATTGTTTTTGAGGTCCATTTTGATGTCAAAGATACTAAAAATAACAACATTATTGAAGGCACAATATCTCTGAAATTTGTGATTGGTCCTATGAGCCTTGCTAGTCCGTATTGAGTTGAAGTTTATTCCAGCAAATGAAACTGAAGCAGAATAAAAACATGTAGGCAAGATCTACAACAAAACAGACAAACAAATTCTGGTAAAATGTTAACAAACGTTAAAAAGACTCCCCCCCACAGGCTTTGTGACTCAGCCTGACTCTGTGCCCCAAGCTCCTTCCCTCTATGTCTGCTATGTGTTTTTTTCTACAATCTAGTACTATGTGATTTTGTGTCTTTTGCTGCAATTTTGGTGTCTGATTTTGGTAGCCTGGTATGTGATTTTTTATTTTCTGGTGTGCAATTTTTTGTTTTCCTACAGTCTGGTGTGTGTGATTTTGTGTTTTTTGATGCAATTTCATGTGTGAACGATTGTTTTTTCCAACAATCCAATCATCCAAACGTCATGTTTTTGCTGCAGTAGTGTATTGTTTCCTTACAGATTTCTTAAAGATTTTATTTTTAGAGATCTTTTTTGTGGTTTATTTTTGATAGATGGATTGTTTTGTTAGTGATCTGATCAACCACTCTCTTCCTTATCATCTGTGGACTTGGTGCACACTTGTTTTACATTCACCATCATATTTTATATAACACAAACAGAGACAAACATAACTTTTTTCTCTTCTTTCTCTTATGACATCATATCTAAACTGAATGCTGCATTTTATCCCCCTCCAAGATTCCTCAAGAAGTAGTGACATTGCATCTGATTACTGTAGATGTATTATTCTCAAGATTGTCTTCCAACTACACAAGCCACACTGTAAAGAGATGTGATGGTCTGTGGGCTTTTGTGCCTGAAGAATGTGAAGAAGTATAATTACCAAACTAGAATTGTCTCCCTGATGAGTTTGCAAATCACTTTTTTCTTTAGGGATTATGTGCTTGTCTTACGGTCCAAATGCCCCGTTTGTTACAAGAGAACTGATATGTGCTTACTGGCTCTTAAACTGCACATTAGAGATAGCCACTTGTAGAACATCTAGTATTGTCTTGTGGGTCTACATGTTACAGCACATAAGCTCCATAAATTTGGAAATGGAAACATAAAATAGGGCCCAGTTAAAAAAGTAATCGCTAATACTCAATTTTTTGTCTTCAACATTAAATCTCTCAACTATGATAGAAGGCTTAGGCAAGAACACCTTAATTCTTCAACTAGCCTCTATCCATTTTCAGATAAGGGGGTAATTTATGTTATTTACAGTGTCAATAATAGTAGTATGCTATATGTTGGTTCCACATGTAAGTCTGCCTTTGAGAGATTCCAAGAGTATATAAGAGAAGCTAAAAGATTGTCTAAACTTGCTAGTTCGTCAATTGATTTTAAGCCACTATATGCTACCAATGCTAAAGAGGGTTTCCATTCCTTCAAAGTTTTTCCTATTGAAAAAGTAGATGGGAATTTCTTTGATTCTAGAGGTCGTTTTGCTCTGAACTTGTTTAAGGTTGTTGCCTCTCAATTGGAAAGAAAATGGATGAGTATTTTACACACTTTCTTTCCAAGAGGTTACAACCTAGAAGGCAAGTCAAACAATAGACGTTCTCCTAGGGTACATAAAGCTTTTGCAATGTTATGGAGAAAGGGCAGCAAGCCTTCATTTGCTCGTCCTTTTAACAATGTTTGGGTTCCTGTCAATGTTCTTCCTAATTTTGTTGTAAGTTTACCTCCTCCTTCTTCGCTAGTTTCTGAGGAGATTGGTTTTCCTTATGATGATGTGAAACCAAATCATAGTGGGATCCCTCACCTTTCTCCTCACAGATTTTTTGGCTACAGATTTTACAATAGAAGGCTGGTTTTCCTTTCTTCTCTTATGTCTCAAGGTAAGTTTTCTATTGTTTTTCTCTCCAAGTATAAGACTAAAAACTTGGTTCGTATGCTTTTGTTGTTGTCTGAGTTTTCTCCTTCTGTTCTCGGTCTTGATGTTGGCCATGTATTAAGTGAGTGGAAGGCCAAAGTTCTTTTGTTTGTACAGAAGAGGACTCGTGCTTCCTTAGTGGTTCAAACCTCTTCTGATTCTTCTTTGTACAGAGGTTGAGGTTGCTAGTATTAAACATGGTGTAGAAAGGGATGGAGAACTCACAAGCCAATGATGGATCCAGTAGGTGTGCATTGGACCACTTCCGTATTCCAGACACATGGGTCTGTGGTGTTGTAGGGGTCTCGGTAGTTCACTTTTTCTTGCTTTCCTTTAACAAGGTTGGAGATTTTTGCTTGAGCTGGTAATAGTTTCTTTAAATTCAGATCTTGCGAAGTTTATCACTATTCTTGGAAATTATTGCCTTTATCCAGAGTGTCTTCAAGCTTTCAGTTAAGATCTAGAATTGTGCCCTTTTTGTTCATTAGAGTTTTTCTTTTGTATCAGGTTTTCTTTCATGTCCAGAATTAATCTTATAAATCTCCATGATTTCAGTAATGCAAATATGAAGTGGTTTCTTTCAGGAATTTTCTGATCATGCTGTGTTCTGTAAATGGTTAATTAAAGTCTCTCAACAGGCTTAGAAGGTTAAGGCAAAAGCACCTCAAACTTGTTGCCAAAATTTGTTCTATTTCATATAGAGGTGTCATCTATGTAATCCATAACAGTGGTTCCAGTTTAGTGCTATATGATGGTCAAACTTATAGCTCAGTCTTTGCAAGATCCTAATAGCATGTAAGAAAAGCCCGAATCTTGGAAAAGCTCACCAATTCTGTTTTTGATTTAAAACTCTTCGTATGTGCCTAAGTCAAAGAAGTTTTTTGTTCCTTTAGTATCTTTGCTAATGAAAAAATTATGGGAGATTTATGGATTCAAAGGGGAAAATTGAACATCAAAGGTTCAATCTTATTGCCACAACAATAGGAAGAAATGGATGGATGTCCTTCATTCTGTATTTTCCAGATCGTATGACTTAGAAAGAAGGTTGTGTACCCAAGTTTGTAAAACCAGTCTTATGTTATGGAGAAAAGGTCTTAAGAAGGTCCTAAACTTTCTGTTGTGCATCCCAAAAGGTTCGGAAGTCCAAAGTCAATCCCTTGCTGTTGGTTGCACTAGAAGAAAACTATGTATTTTCGACTAGTGTTTTCAACTAAATTTTAGTCGCAAGAGACATTTTGCAACTAAAATCCTTGTAATCGCCTAAGATAAGTTGCATGTGATAAATTAGTCGCGAATGACAAAAGGTATTGTATGAAAAAAAAAATCAACAAATACATTTCACCCTTTGACTATATTGTATACATATTTCACACGCGATTAAGATGCAACTATTTTGGTAACAATTAAGGGCAAATGTTGTGTTGCCACGTGTTTTAATATTTGATTATTTAAAATATTATTAATATTGTTTTGAAATAATCTAGGACGTTCAATTTTAATATTTGGATGATTTTATGTTATGACATGTGGCCCAATGTAAATATACCATGTGCCATTAAGGAAAAATATTAAAATATTAATATTAAGTTGGTAGGTACTTAGGTAGGTACACAAATATGTGCCTACAAACTTAAGTTACATACCAACCTACCTATTCATGTTAAAAAAATAAATAGGTAGGTGTACTTTCTTAGGTTAAATACTTACTCATATAGGTAAGTACTTAGGTAGGTAGGTACATAAGTCAACCTAGGTGGGTAGGTCAAACTAAGTACTTACCTAGCTAGGTAAATAAATAGGTTAGAAAGGTATGCACTTTTAAAATGCGCATAATTTTTTTAAATTTTTTTTGGGTTGACCTTTTTTATTAGTTCATCCCATGTGCACAAATTTCTTAATGTGAAATTGGATAACCACACCCCCTTGTTTCTATAGTGTTCAAAATAGAAATGAAGAACAAACAATATGGGATAAGTTTTGAAGTTCCAACTTCCTCATAAACTAAGTTGTAATTCCAAAACTTTCTTCATGCCTTACTTTCTTAGTTCTTAAATTTCTAAACAATTCAATTGCTAGATAATTAGATAGTCATTTAATTAATAATGATTAAATTTACATGAATTTCAATTATAAATTACACACTACAAATATTAAGTATTTAGTATCAATTACTTAAATAAGCAATAAGTTCTTAATATTTAACAAACTAACTATCTAGTAACTCACACATTATTAATACATAACTCACAAATAATTAAATATTTAAAATATTTAAAAAATTATATTACTTTTAGAATCCGTTCAAATTAAATATAATATAATTAATGTAAAATTAATTTAATGATTGTAATTTTAAGAATAATTATTTTAAATATTTATGTTAAAATTATAAACAATGGATTAACAATTATTATTAAAAAGTAAATTTTAACACGAATTTTTTTATAAAAAAATTCAATTAATTACATTACTTATTGTATAATTACATTTAGTTTGGAAAAAAAATTATAGGTCAAGTAATTTTTTTCTTTTGCTAATTATTAACTATAAATAGAATAATTTGCTAGACATAATGTTAATTTTCATAATTACTTTAAAATTACAGTAAAATACTTATCATAGATGATTAATGACAGAATTAAAAAATTATATATATAATTCGTGAAATTAAAATAAGAAAAATAATTATTTTAACTACACTATAAGTTTTCCAAATTTTTAATTTAGGTTTGAAGTTATAAATTAGAGAATGTGAATAATTATGTTCAATTAAAAAATAATTATGCACATACTAATTAATTCTTATATGAAATAATTGCAATGATTTAAAAGTAATGTCACATTAATTACATTAATTAATTTATTCTAATATAGAAATATAAATTTAGAAAATATACAAATCTATGTTACAACAATTGTTATTATGTGTAATTAAATTTTAATAAAGATAATTATTTATAATTATTTATAAACGTGATATTCTATGGATAACACTATTAGAAAAAATCCTTAAAGCTCAATCAATAATTTATTGAATTAAAATATAAATTTAAGATTCCAAAATAGTAATTCAGAATTCAAATATCAAAATCTAGATCAAATAAGTTTTTTGAAGTTAAATAATAAATTTCAGAATTGAAATGTCAATTTTCAAATTAAAATAATAATATTCAAAATTAAAATGTTCATTTTAAGACTCAATTACTAATTTTCCTAATTGAAATATTGATTTCAATAATCCAAAATAATAATTTGGATTTCAATTTTCAATTTTCAAGTCAAATAATTTCTTAAAATTTATTCAAATATCAAATTCAAGTTCATAAAAGTATTTAAAATCAAAATGTCGATTTTTAGACTTTATATTGTTTTTGAATTGAAATACTGATTTTTAGATTTGAAAATTGTAATGTAAAAATCAAATATTAATTTTTAAATAAAATAATTATTTTTAATTTAAATAAATTTTCGAGAATTGAACTGTCAATTTTCAAAATCGAATAAAAATATTCAAAATTGAAATGTCCATTTTTAGACTCAATTAATAATTTTTAGACTAGAAGTATTAATTCTGAAAATCCAGAGTAATAATTTGGAATTAAAATTTCAGGTTCAAATCAAATGATTATTTTAAAATTTAAATGAAAAAACTTCAGAGTTGAAATATAAATATAATATTTATATTAAAATATTCGAATTTAAAATGTCCTTATTTACAAACAATTATAATTTTTTGAATTGAAATACTAATTTTTGGATTTGAAAATATTAGTGTAAAATTCAAATATCAAAATTTAGATCAAATAAGCCTTTTTAAATTTAAATTGAAAATATCATGTTCGAATCCAAAATCTAAAATTCAAATAATGTTTTAAACAATTGAAATAACAATTTTCAGATTTAAATAAAAAATTCAAAAGTCAAATATTAATTTTGAAATTCATTATATGAATAGTATACATATGTATGCATATTCTATATAATTTTAGTACATACATTAAAATACACCCTTATGTCATTGTAGAATACTTTTAGGATGTAATTAATTTGGTGACTATTGCACTAATGGGACATATCAACCTATCAATGGATGAAAATAAATGTTAAATCAATTCAATCAATAGGATGAAATTTTTAATAGTTGCATCATAGTTGTGAGAATGACCAAAATAGTTTAAATTTGATCTTGTAGTTGCAATATTCCCAAATTTAGTCACAAATGACTATAAATCGCATGTAGTCGTAAATGGACTGGTTACATTTTGGCTGATTTCTACTAGTGTTGTGCTCCATTATCTATTCGTGTGCCCTTCGTCTATAGAAAGACTCTATCTGTCATGATTCATCACCGGATTACCTTAGTGATCTGTATGTTCTTTCCATATACAAAAGAGAATTGGATTTCCTCTATAAAGTTATACCTCATGGGAAGGTGTTTTCTGAATTTCTTACCAAAAACTTTGTTGGTTGTCTTCAATGTTATCAGTCTTTATGTGCATGCCTTTGATATATAGCCCTATTTGTGTGATTAGGGTTGTTCATGATTGATAAGTTTGCCATACGCATCTCTATTTTTTTTGGATTTACATGTCTCATGTTGATAATATGACTAGACTGTATGTTTTGCTAGCTTCTACCCATTCCCTATGTATAACGTGTTGTGTGTGTGCTTGAAAAAAGAAAGCAACATCAAAGAAAGCTCGGGTTGAAACCCCACCACAAGTCGATATGGTGAATGCCACTGGGCTACAAAAGAACACCTCGGCAATAGTACAAAGTTGCAAGCATGGTGGTAACTTTGCAAGGTGCAATAATCAGGCATGTAAACATGGTGTTGGAAGTTCAGAATGCACATGTTGGACAATGTGGGCACACAAGACTGTGGAGTTCTTGCCAAGTGTCACAATGTCCTAATTGGAAGGTAAGATTGAGCCCTGGGCACAAGGGACTTACAAACTATTGTGCCACTTGTGGAAGGGCTAGAAGCAACATGTGTGAATCAACATGGGGTGAATGAGGGGGTGTATGTGATCAGGGGCTATGTCAAAGGGTGCAACCACATTCACCCATGGGCGGGCAAGCACCAGACATGGCCTTGGACAATGAAATAGAAGTAGATGCCGAGCTCAAGGTTTTCGCTGAAAGTCGTATGTAATAACGGGCTTCAAAGCGAGCTATAGAATTTGAAGCCCAAGAACGAAAGGAGAAAGACTTGCCAGGCCATAAGGTGCAAGTGACAAGGCATGGCAATGATGGTGCATGTGAAGGGAAGGATGCATGGGATGGTGCGATTAGGTCGCTAGCACCTCGGATTTTGAACATGGCAGTGGTTAAGGTTACAGAACAAGACCCTGTAGACATGGCTAGACTCCGCTTGCAATTGGATGGGAAATTTGAATATGTAGGTGGTGAATTAAGTGTTGCTGGCTTTAGGGATTGTGTAAGGTGATATATGAAAGGAGAAAGAGCACGCTTAAATAGAAGGTATGCACAGAAAGGTGCCAAAGCCTGCCCACTTGGAGTGGACCGAGAACAATGGGAGAAATTAGTGATATATTGGCAACAACGTGACACTAAGACTAAAAGTGAACACACGGTTGATGCAAGAGGGGCAGTTGCAAATGTAAGCCACCTTAGGCGTGGTGGTAAGGCAGCTATAGAAGCAAAATTGGCAAGTTAACTCTAAAACCCTAGTCCTTTGTGATGGCCAAATGGAAATTACAATATGTTGAAATTATTATGCACTCACATGCCACATACAATGCTAAGCACTAAATGATGTCTGAAATGGGTGAATGCAGAAATCCAAGCATCGCCGAAGCCCATCAATATCCGAGATGGCTACTGTGGGACTAGATTCTAGTGGCACACTTGGGTACCCAGTGAGTTTTCCTAGCTATTTCATTTGTCTTTCCCTGTCCTTTCCCTTCTGTCTTGGTTATGGTTGATTGAGGGGATGTGATTAGCATTGATATTACATGGCCTACCTCAACCAGAAAGTTTGCTGAAGCAGTACCACCATCAGCAAAAGCTAGTGTAGCCTTTCCAAACAGCTTACCAAATGACATCCCCTCATTGCTTTTACTAATTACTATCTTGGAAATGATATCATTAGGTACTGTGTCTACTGTGGCATAATGACCCTGTGGATTCAAGCTCCATAAGTCTGTTGTTTCATGCAATTGCTTCACACTTGAGCTTCCAGTGGTGGATGAAGTATCATCTATTGCCTCATTCACAATTTTAAGTATTTCAACAGTGCTTCCTTAGCAGTATCTCTTGAATCAAAATCATCGGCTCTAGTATTCCATATCCTTCATTCTATGTTTTCCAGATCCTTCATTCTATGTTTTCTTGATATTTCTTAATTCTCCTATTGGTGCATATGTGGTCGCCAATCTTGCCCAATCTGATATTCTGAATTTTTGTTTTTCTTTTGTTTCTTGTATTCCCTTGTTTGGTTCTTTCTATGGCTTGATGGGCTTGATGGGCTTGATGGGTTCTTTATGTTTTGATGGGTTTATTGGGCAGGCATCACAATCTCCCAATTGGTTTTCTCGATTGACTGCCATTAAAAAGAAGCTGCTAGAGATGAGTGGCCAAGTCTCCCAAGTTCTTGAAGGGATGGATAAATTATATGTTAAGGTAGAAGATTTCATGCAACAATTGTTAGCATGTTGAAAAGATGGTGTGAATGTGAGAAACCCAAAAACTGTTGCAGCCACTGTGAACATTGAAGAGGTAGATGTTCCTGCAAAGACTAAATCCCCTAAGATTTTTGGTGTTGCAAAGAGCTTGCACGAGGTTCTTCATTCAAATCTTGATGGACGAGGGTTAGGCACAACAGTGGTTGAGAGTGCCACACAATTAGCTCCAAAAGCCATCATATGTCTACAGGAACAGGGGTGGGCCAATAAGTGGATGGTGTTGTCCCTTCACATGTCCCAAATTATGTGCTAGTAGGAGAGGATATCCCCAACTATATGCTAATAGGAGAGGATATGGGGCAGAATCCTAATATGTTAAGGAAGGACATTCAAGTTGGAGTAGCTTGTAAAAGTGGTGACTGTGTAGATGAGAGCAACCGCCAACGCCCACCCTCGAAGGTACGATCTAAGTGCCCAACATGACCAACACACTAAAGTTAGAGTATACAAAATGTTATGGATTGTTCAATTATGGGAGTACTCTTGCAGTGTATATCAAATGTGGCATATGTGTTGGATGTTGGGAATTGCACCAACTACATGGCTAAAATAGGACATAAGTTAGATTGTAGAAGCTAGATTTGTTGTTCTTTATGTTATAATCTAAAGATTAAGAACATACCCACATTGTTTGGGGTCTAGGTGCATATAAGCTTTAAGGGAAATCATTGACATGGTTCACATTTGTATTCATTGATGGATTTAGTGTGGCAGAAAGTGCAAAAAAAGGCGACAATTATGCCAACACTTGAAAGACTGGCTACGCTCTAATATTGGTGCAAGGGTGGGGAATGCAAGAGAGAAGGCAAGGCAACAGGTAAGTTAATACCAACATGCTCTTGAGTTTCTATGATTCAAAACTAGGGAACACAAATGCCTTGTTTGACACAATGTTGTAAAAAAAATTCCATTTTCCTAAATTGGTTGCTCATGGTAAATTGAATGAAGGTTCTTTATTGGTTGATGTCCAGTTTAAAGCAGGGGAAGCAATTGTCTTATGTAATCTTGATGCGGAGGGTGTAGCAAAGGGGCTCATAATAGGTGTTGGAGGAGAAGGATGTGTCCACCATGGGGTGCCAATCAAAGATTCTTGGTTTCGAGTCCAGTTAAGTGAAATTGTGGCAGGTAAAAGCAACACCCCGTTATTGGTGCCAAATGAGAATGGTGATCCCCCACAATGTCTGTTAAAGGATGTAATAGGTTCAAGCACTATATGGGAAGGTCATTTAATGCGAAAGCATGCTTAAGTTAGGGGCACTATAGGTCGGGAGCTAGTTGATTTTTGAATTCCAAAACCCTAATGAGTAGTTATGGCCGTTTTTGGGTGTCAATGATATTTTAGACATTGTCAGGTTTAATAGACCTGATAGAGTGATGGATTCATGGTTGCTGTAATTGGAACAATGGCCATTAAACCCCATTAGATGGAATTTCAATGTTATTATAAAAGGTAATTTGTTGGTCACAGATCGATGTGTAAAATATTTATTGGTTGATTTTTTAGCACTAGTGGAATATAATAGAGACCTGATATGTATAATGTACATTAGTTTAAGTAGGTGTAGGTGTGTAAGGAACCCCAATATTAACAAGGCAATGGTTAATGCTACTAATTTAGTTGCACATGTGACTATAGTGGCACACCTCAACCTTAAAATAACAATTGCATTTGTAACTAAATCTAACAGTTGTTGTCCTGCCATGTGGCACACTATAAACAGTAAGATGAAAAACCCTAACCCTAACCCTAACCCTAACACCTGTAAAGTGGGACCATGTGACACATTGCGCTTCAAACTACCCAAAATATTAGTTGCAGTTGCAACTACATCGTGCGGTCACTAGGTTGCCATATAGCATCATCCTGATAATTCAATGGGGTTTAAACCCTATAACCCTAACCCTAATTTGTGCCACGTGTACAATGACATAGCATGGTTGATCAAGCCTTAAACCCAACACGTGTCCGCACCCCCAACGGCTACGACTTGGACGGTCTAGATTAATCAAAGTAATTCTTAAAATTAAATATTTAATTACAAAATAAAAGTACATGTGTTCGCATACAATTGGGTTAGTTAATTAACATGTAATGCAGTGTGAACGCAACCCGTGTAGTTGCATGTAGTCACACTTTCAACTGCTAGTATAGAGTATGGGTGGATGAACCCGTATAACCCAACCATATATACTTGTCATATACGGACCGTCGGATGCAACTGCAATTTTCATGCAACTTGTCTTAGGCAACTGGGCAAATTTCCAGTTGCAAGTGTCACTTGCAACTGAAAACCAATTGCATAAGACAATTACAAAATGGCAAATTTCTAGTAGTGATGGAAACCTCACTAAGTCTTATAAGTTAGGGTAATGTGGAAAGGATGCGATGCAAGGCATCATGGCCTCGTTGGGCCACAACAACATGCACTTGACTATGTGCATACATTACATGATCCACTCCCACAGGTTGAACCATATGGTCCTCTTCTAGTTTCTAAGTTGTCATCACATCTATGAAGATACATGGAAATAATGTTTCACAATACTTCCTTATAGATGATACCAGGTGTTTGCCACTAAAGCTTGCTTAATCAAATCATGTTGCTCATCAATAATAAACCCCACAAATATTTGCAGCAATACCCTAAACACAATAGTCACAATTTTAACCAATGCTACTTTCATCCTCACCGTCAACACACTCCTTACTATTGATATTCCTACACATGATCCCATAATATGATACTGTGACCATGTTCAAGAAATGTTTAAATTCTCCAAGTCTTGTGAACTTAGGTTAGAGTCTTTTTAGGGTTTGCTTTGACACCAACAAGACATAATTCAAGCAAGTAAGCCTAGTCTTAACACACTGAAATTGGAGAATCATCTAACACATGCAAGACCCTACTACCGCTTTCTCAAGGCTACCAATCAAATTCTCTCACATAGTTGTTAATAGCCAACCATCATCTATGTCACATTCCTTAACATCACAAAGTAGGCTTGATGTTACACCATTGATGCACCAAATAACCACATTCCAAATTACCCTTATTACATGTCAATCAATGCCATGATCCCTCCCTTTGACTCTGCTCCTATTAATTGGGACTTACACTCCTTTCTTTCTCCATGTCTTCCTTCTTTCTTACATGCTTCATCACCATTGGCTTATAACACATTGCCAAAACAATCAAACAAACTTTTCAAAAACTACATTACATGATTCCTCAATACACAAACTCTCTTTTGTCTCCTTTTCCATACCACCTCCTCTGATACTCCACTATATCTTATAGATTTTGTCTCACTTTTAAAAACACTTCTCTCTTATCATTCTTCCTACAATTAATATGTCTTTAAGAAGACTCAAACATATTAAGCCACCATGATCAAGGCCCAAAAAATAAAGATAAAAATGCAAGAACACCACAACACTTTTGTTACAAGCTTTTTTGGGGAACTTTTTTTTTGCTATTATTACACTGTAGCTACAACAACAAAAGCAACAATAAGAAGCCTCAAATGCTCAAAACTAACTCAAATAACACCACTAGGTGATTAGATCCCAAAGTAAGGTCTGTAAATGCCACACTTAAGTAATCAAGAAGAAAAATACAAGCCTAGATGTTTACAAAGGTTCATGCATCCCTATTTTCATATGGTTCTATTGGATTTGGAAGGTGGCCGTGTCGCAAGCCTAACCTTGGGCTCGCAAGTAAGGCAAGGGCTTGCAAGGTTGTGGGCTAAGAAGGAAGCTTGAGAATCACACCTCATGTTCCCAAAAGTGTAGGAAACTGTGAGGGAATGAACCCTCACACTCCCAAAAGAACTTCCACTTTGGGAGTTGGAATCTTGGTGGACACTCAAATTTTCAAAGGGCGATTGCAAGGGTCAAAACTCAATGGATTGAAAAGTTCCTTATATAATTTGAAATCTTTTGCAACTTATATGTTTGAAATGGGCTCGCATGACCCATTTAGACACTTCAAACACAAATTATAGCCACAAGAAATGTCGGGAGTCAAATTGCCAATTTCACTCCCAACCATTAAAAATCAAGAATTGCCCCAATTTCCTCATGTGCAGGTGGCATCCCACATATCGTTAGAAAGCTCTCGAAACAATTACAATTTTTCTTTATATCTCATCTCAATTGGAGGTTTGTACGCAAAGTCATGGACCCCAAAATTGCGGAATTCTGAGCTGTGAGAATTTCGGAACTCCCACTTGGGAGTCCCAAGACAAAATGACATTTAGGTGTTGATATCATGGTCAAACATAAAGTATATTATAAAGGGGAAGGTGGTGGCTTCCCCCAAGTATGGGCTACGATAAGTCTTGTGAGTCCGAGTTTACATGTGGTTCATCTTAGCGCCAAAAGTTGTCACAACATGTCGCAACCCCACTTTGGACAAAGTGTGAGGACGAAACTCACACTCCCAAAAGTGGGAACTTGGAGTCCTCCAGGACTCTCAAAAACTCAGAGCTTGATTGCAGGGGTCAAAACACATTGCATTGGGGTGTTTTTAATATTGTTGGAAAGGTCTTGAAGTGTAGATGTCTAAAATGGCCTTGCATGAGCCATTTGGAGATTTGCAACCCAAGTTATGGGCAAAAAAAAGGCCGAGAGTCAAACTTGCAATTTGACTCCTGACCACTAAAAGTCCAGAATCGGCCTGATTTCGACGTTTGTAGAAGTAGTGCGACATGGTGTTGGAAAGCTCTTAAAGAGAGCTACAAGATTGCTTTAGACCTCATCCCAATCAGAGGTCTAAACAAGAAGTTATGGATGCCAAAAGTCCCGGGAGTCCAACTCGGGACAGTTTCGGGACTCTTCCTTGGGAGTCCCGGGAAAAAAATGCCATTTGGGTGTAGCCCCCGCGGGGAGCTGAAGAGAATACTATATGGCGGAAGGTGGTGGCTTCCCCTGAGTCCGGCCGTGGTGAGTCAAGTGAGTCCAAGGTCGCCCGTGGTTTGTCCCAACACCAAATGGGTGCAGAATGAATCTAACCAACTTGTGGTTGGTTTTGGATGCAGGACCCTGTAACAAGATAATTGTCCCTCTTCCTAGTCTAATCCCGGGACTTCTAGCATGCCTTTCTTACCCCCTTTAGTGTTGGAAGTCGGGAGCCGCTCCAAGTTCCAACTTTCCGCAATTCAACACACCTAGACCCTCAAGTGGGTCTAACAAGGAACTTAGGAGCGCGTCACAACCCTAGCTTTGGGCTCGCGACCGAGGCAAAGGGGTTGTAAGGGTGCGAGCCAAAAGAAAGTCCTGGACTCACATCATCTCGAGAGTGTAGGAAAGTGTGAGGGAGTGAACCCTCGCACTCCAAAGGCAACTCCCACTTTGGGAGATGGAATCTCGGTGGACTCCCAAAACTTCAAAGAGCGATTTCAAGGGTCAAAGCTCAATGGTTTATAACGTTCTTTGTATCATTGGAAAGCTCTTAGAACTTAAATGTTTAAAATGAGCTCGTATTGCTCATTTGGACATCTAAAACACAAGTTATGGCCAAAAGAAGGGTCGGGAATCAAATTGCTAGTTTAACTCCCGACCAGAAAAAGTCAGGAATTGACCTGACTTACTTGTCTGCAGATAGTGTGCGACATATCGTTGGAAAGCTCTTGACAAGGGCTATAACTTTTCTTTAGACTGCATCTCCATTCAAGGTCTGTTCGCAAAATTATGGGCTCCAAAGTTGCGAGAATCCCAAATTGGACGATTTTGGGACTCCCACTTGGGAGTCCTGGGACAAAAAAAGCCATTTGGATGTGGGCCCCATGGAGAGGTGTAGAGTATACTATAAGGGGGGAGGTCGTGGCTTCCCCCAAGTCCGGGTCGTGGTGAGTCTTGTGTGTCCGTGTTGCTCGTGGCTCGTCCTAACACCAAAAGTGCTCCAACTACACACTAACCACCTTGTATGGGTTTTGTGCAAGCCCGTGTGAGTGAGTGAAGCTTGTCAACTTTCCGTAGTCCCATCTCGAAACTCCAGCACGCCCTTCTACCCCTCAAAGTGTTGTGAGCTAGGGAACGTGCCCCGACTCCTCCTTCCGCTGTTTTCTACTTGGATTCAATTTGAGTCTTTCAAGGAGTTGGGAGTGCATCACTTGGTATCAGAGCTCTAGGAGAGTTTGATCAACTTATTGAGGAGTTTCTATGGCACCAAAGAAGAATTGCAAGCTAGTCCAAGAAATTGTGGTGGAATAACCCACCCAAGAACTAGATGTTCCACCAGAAGGCATAAGGGATAAAGAACAAAAGGATTCCGAAGATGAGGGAGCCCATGATAGCCACGATGACCATGAAAATGAAGAGGAGTAACCAACTAGAGTCTTTTTCACCCCCGAACAATTAGAGGTCCTACTCAAAATGAATAGGCTTAATTTCAATGAATTAGTTGCCGCCTTGAAGGGAGGATCATCCAAAGGTGTGGAGTTCAAGCCCGCTAAACCCAACAAGAATATATCGAACTCAATCGGTTCAATTGGAAAACTCACAATGATTTGAAGCATTTCCAAACTAACTTTGAATGAATAGCATGGGATTGCAACAAAATGGAGGAGTCTAATATGCAACAACAAAGTACCATAACTAGTTTGGAACAAACTTGTCAAGAGCTCAAGAAGCAATTAGTAGATGTTCACATAGAGTTTGAAAAGGAAGATAAAACTTTGACTTCCCAAATCCAAAATTGGAAAGGTTAGTAGGAAACATTTGAGGTATAATTTGAGCAAACCCAACCCCATTTTACCTTTTAGAATGAACAACATGTTCAAGGAGTTGAAGGAATTATTATTGGATAATACACAACTCAAGGTGCAGAATCATGCCTTGGAGATGAAGAACCTTAAGTGGAAGGAATGGTGGCAAAATCATTCAAAAGTTCACAAAGGAATAGATTCAAAAAACATGGAATTAGTTCACTCTAATGAATAAAGTTACCAATTGGAATTACAAGCATATCCAACCACTTTCCCTTACTTAAAATACAAACCCCACAATTTTGTATTTGTGGAAATTAGAAGCAATAACAAAACATTAGCAACACCAACTATTGTGCAACTTGTTGTTGTTACTAAACTAGTTAATCCACTTAGAAGTGGAATAGGTTTAGAGATTTTATCCTTACATGTTCAGACTTTTATCATACATGTTTAGGTTACCATTGTCCTTACTAAACATGTGAAAGGTAGTGAAAAGTTTGTTAAGGAACATGTTGAGCATGTTGATCCTTTATTGTACTAGATCATGGAATAAGACCTTTGGAGTTTTTATCTACTAATTTACCTCTGACCCCACACTAGATAGGTGTAGGTTAGGATATTACTTTGATTTCCAGTACCCTACATGTTTTGAAGGTATTCATGACACCCATAGTGACCTTTGAAGAAACACCTAATTCATAAAGGACTATAGTGTTAACAAGTCTTCATATTTTGAACCAAGGAACCATCAATCAATCAGTTATAGAAGACCAAGCTAACCTAGGACTTTGATCTAACATTTTGAGTACGAAATGTAGTTTTCAAAGGAGGGTAATGTTAACCATATTTAATAATAGGTGATTTAACAAGTTATAGATTTAGGGAGGTTGTTAAACCTAACAAGTGATCTAACTTGTTATTTAACTTAACTTGTACATTAACCTAACTAGTTATTAACCTGATACATAACATTTGACTAGGTTAATAGATTGGTTGACAGGTTAGTTAACCAATAGTCTATAGAATAAGTGGTAGTTGATGTAGTTGGACAAGTAATGAAACAAGGTATAATTTTTGAAAATTTGGACTATTAGTTTAAGTATTGACTAATGATTGTTTAAATGCTCAAATATGATTGATTAGTTTTTTAATTAACTAATATATGACTAAGAGGATAAACTTGAAAAAAAAGGAGAATTTTTATTTTTAAATTGTTTTTATCCTTTGTGTTTGACTTTCAATTTGGAACATGAAGAATTTATTTGTAGCAAAATTTCTTGAAGCTATTGAAATTGAGTGCATGTTAATTAGGAATTGTAAAAAGTTTTAGTTTTGCTAGTTTAAATGTACTTGTTTGTTGTTTTAGGAACATGTTGTTAGAAAAAATCAAAAGTTGAAAAAACAATGGGAATAGAAAAACCCATTAACAACCATCAACAACATTGACCCAATATCATCATTATGATGCTAGTAGCACCTTCAACACCAGTCTACCATTTTACAAAACATTCATAAATCTTTTAGCATCTAATAAACACTAATAAGGACTAGTGCTTCTGCACAAAACTTGAAAACTTGAGTTCTTGAGCTCATAAAATTAACATCACTTGTGACACTTGCAAGTAGTAGGTCACATGGCTTCATAAACTAAACTCCTATGCATTTCCTCACCACATCTTTTTTATTGGGAGATATAGTGGAATGGTTAGTCCATCATTTATTTTTATTTTCAAATAATATTAAATATCATTAACTTTGTGAAAATCAAAATATCAAAACCAAACATAAAAAATGAAACCCAAAATTAAATGAAACACATTTTGCAAAAGTATACATTACATACATGTCATGAAAATGTCCAAAGTGCCCCCCCCCCCTTTCGTAGTTTGCTTTCACCTTTAATTTTGTATGGAAAGTTTTATGTAGTTTGTTTAAAAATAAACAACACAAAAAAAATAATCACTTTTGATTTTAAAAACAAAATGAAGATAAGCAATTCCTATCAAAACTTTAAAAATAAAAATCATTAAAACAAAAATCTTGGTTTTGTATCCACAATATGGTTAACAAATGTTAAAACCACCCAATAATATCTTGAGTTTTGTATCACAGGAAGTAGGATCAAAGGTGAAATACACACCTTGCAATTTTGAAATCATGAATAGTCAAAGACAAAAAATCATGCGAATAATAATTAAAATAGACTATTATCTTTTTGAAATGAAAGTATGTGAAGCAAGTTTAGAGAAAAAATCAACATTCAAAGATGTGAAACGTATATTACATCAAGGACAAATTCCAATTTCAAAGACAATTACATTTCAAAAACAAAATTACACGTCCTTAATGGAAAAGATGATTTCAAAATGTGTTTTCTCCAAAATTACACCACATAAAAAAATCAACATACAATGAATCTCCACGTTCTCCTTCTTCAAACATTAATTCTTAATTCTTTAAATAGGTCAAAGGTAGGAAAAAGGTCACAAATGGTGATCCCATTGGAATTATATAAAACCCCTTAAATCTATAAAATTAATAAAAAATCTTATCTTACATCTAGAAACTTAATTTGTAACCCAAAGTAAGCAATTAATTTATTGGTTCTAAAAACTATAGTAACATTGGCATTACATTTTTGGTAGCAAAGGATTTCGGTACAAAAACAATCTTCAATACAAATAAGATTTTGATAAAAGAAAAAAAGGTTTTAATAATTACAAATTGTGTCCGAAAGTATCTAAAATTTATTCTAGCCTTTAACAAGGGTACATTTATTATATTATATAGATTTTGGAACTTTAATTATATTAATAATATTTGATAATTTGATGTCCATAAACATTACATTTTTAAAAAGTTTGAAAAATGTAACAATGTTTATTTTCCTTAAACTTTTTGGTTAAACACACAAGTTTGAAACACATATTGGTTTTTCTATCAAGAAATAATTTTTTAAGAAAACTTTGAAAGTATCATAACTAATTATTATTTTATGTAATTGATTATGTAGGTATAACCTAGTTATGAATTTTCAAAGTTTTGTTGTAACATTTGATGTCATAAGGGTATAAATCCATAGTAAATTCTACTGAAAAAAATGACTAAAACCAATTAAATGTAGAAACTAATCAACCAAAAGATATGCACACACATATATATACAATGCACAAAAGGAGGTTGAGATGAAATTTTCATGTATCCCCCCCTATACCTGAGTCGAGAAAAACGTGACATGGTCTGAATAGAAATTAAGGTGTTACAGGAAAACACAATGAACAATACCAAATGTTTACATGAACTTGAGTGAATTCCAGATTGAGGCAGAATAGATGGTATCCACCATTATAATTATTGCAAAATAACATCTGACTAGCATCATTTGTCTTCTATAATTTTTCTTTTCAATTTAATACACATGAAAATTTCATCTCAAAACAAATTTTTTAAATTTTTTGCACACCATCGTTGTAGAGCGCGCAAATGCGGATTGCTATGTAGCGCCCTTGTTGTTCAATTTTGTTCCCTTCCCTTTCGTCTGACATTTGTTACACTTTCATTCAGCATCCGTCACAGTTTCGTCCAATGTCTATGTCCATTTGTTCATCCGGCCCCTTCTGTCCATCGATGTTTGTCCGTTGTCGTTCATCCCCATCGACACACCATATTCTTCGAATTGAATGTACTACGTACATATGTATCCAATATTGTATTTTAAAAATCGTATGTAATTGCATACATATATATCCAATATTGTATTCTTCAAATCGTATGTATTACGTACATACGTGTTTGATATTATATTCTTCAAATCGAATGTATTACATACATACGTATCCGATATTATATTTTTCAAATCATATGTTGTGTTAAAACTTTATAGTTAGTGCTCTGTATTGCTATAATATTTCAAGGCATGGGATAACACCATGTCCTAAAATGATGAGAGCATTACTATTCAACTAGAGCCAAGGTATTTGCTATATTGGTAGAAATTGGCCAAAATGTAACCATTTTATTTATGACTACATGCGACTATTAGTTATTTGCAACTACATTTGGACATTTTTGCAACTATTTCTTGTTTTGGTCATATTTGCAACTACATTGTAATTAGTTTGCAACTATTTTGGTGTTCATCCTTCCATGTGAACAACGTTTAGTTTGGTTTTCATCCAAGTAGAACAATTTATATTCCATTAGTTACAAATGTCACCAATTTAGTTGCAACCCTATGAATATACAAAGGTGTATTTTGTGAATTCTAAGGAATATAATTGGGTGTACTAATATTTATAAATGTATATTTTGAATGTACATGAACAACCATATTCCATGTGTATTCAAGTAATATTATTAACATAAATAGCCTCAATATAATGGTTAGATTAATTGATGTATATTTTGAGTATATTAAAATTTTATTTAAAATATTTACTAAATATATTATGCCCATATTACAAGTTTATCCAAACCATCTTATTATACTTCTTCAAATTATTACAAATGATATTTATTAATATTAATATTATATGTTTATATTAGTTACATGTAATAAAAAAATTCAATGTTATCTTCCATTCATTTATTTTTTAAAATAATATTTTATTACATAATGATCAAATGATGATGATATTAGAATGGTAGGAAAAATATTATAAAATTATTAAAATAAAATAAAATAATATAATATTATTATATTTTATTAAACTATTTTGAAATGACTAATGTACTTATTAAAATTTGATTTTTTTATTCATTTATTTTTTCTTAAAAATCATAATAAATTTAACAAATGACATAATAGTATATATTAAAAAATAGTTAACCTTGGTTACATTACTATAATTATGAATAATCAATTATGAAGTATCACTATATTATAATAATATCAAAATATTAATATATAGTTTTACGTTTCCATATTTCAAAATTATAATTAATATTTATGAATTATGAATTATTCAATTATTATAATCAATTACTGATATATAATTTTTATTTTCAGTTTTATTAATTTATTATAATTATTGTAGTAGTTCGAATGGAAATCTATTAAATTAATATACAAATGCAAAAAATATTTTCAAAGGAAAAGTGTTCTTGTTAAAAATATAAAATATTTATTGTAATAATTCATAAATAGTTATAATGAGTGAAATAATAATATAAATAATAAAAATAAAATAGTAAACATTGGTTACCAACTAGTTACAATAATAATTAAATTAATGTTATTGAACTATTAAATATTTACATTTATATTTATTATGAATTATAAAAATGAAAATAATAATGGGAATAATTGTAACAAAATAGTTAGCCCACATTAGGTTCTAATTATATTATTAAATTAAAAAAAACTACTACTCAATTTTTATAATCATTAATTATTAATTATTGAATATTTTGAGTTATTGTATTAATTTATTTAGTTATGACATAATAATAAATTAATTATGAATAATTAGCTAATAATTTCAATATTAGCCAATATTTAATGATATACTTTTCAAGATGAGAATGAAAGCCAAAACATATAAGATAAACTTTTTAGTTACAAGTCATTTGCGACTAAACATTTTTTAATCGCAAATGACTTGCAACTAAAAAGTTTATCCCATATGTTTTGGCTTTCATTCTCATTTTGAAAAGTATATAAACAAGGTGTTTTGTCTTAAATTTTCATATTTTAAAACATGGACATATGGGATGAGCCATTGAAAACAACTTAACCCAAAATAAAAAATATATATTCATGTGTTTACCCCTAACTACATACTTCCCTAACTTACCTACCTACTTTCCTACCTACCTACCTACCTACTTACCTACCTAAGTAGATATTTGGCCTAGGTAGGTAAATAGGTTTTTATCTAGACAAATGTTTAGTCTATAAGGGTAGGTACGTATATAGGTAGGTAGGTACCTAGTTTAACCTACATACTTAAATATTGATTTAAATTTAATTTGGACAAATTCAATTAATATGCCACATGGCAAATTTCTATTACACCACGTGTCACAATCTAAACCATCCAAATATAAAAATTAGATGTCTTGGATTATTTCAAAATAATAAAGATATATTTTTAATTATTAAGAGTTGGGACACGTGGCAACACATAATTTGTTTTTCACCAAAAAGTCGCATCCTAGTTGCAAACGACAATACGTATATGATAAGTCAAAGGATGAAGGCGTATTTTGTTGACTTTTTCTTTCATCCAAAATTCATTGTCGTTTGCGACTAGTGTCGTTTGCGACTAGTGTCGTTTGCGACTAGTGTCGTTTGCGACTAATGTCGTTTGTAACTTGTCCAACGCAACTATTAAGATTTTAATTACAAATGTCGCTTGTAACTAAAATTAATCGCAGAGACCAGTTGCAAAATGGCCATTTTCTACTAGTGCTATGAAGTAACACACAATCATTTGAGTCGATTTCTTTGAGCTCACAATCTACATGACAATACCATCAAACATTTACAACGCCACCGTCATCTAATACAACTCCTACCAAAAATTCAGGTTTAGTTTACACTACATCAATGATACATCAAAGTCCATTTGTCGAGGTTAATCAGTGGGGTACGCATGTTGTCGCACCAGCTTTCACACCATCATCATATATTCTATTGCAAGCCATTACCTCTACGCCCATATACACCATGGAGGTCAATTGTTCCTCTGGGGAGAATTGAAAAATTCAATGAAAGGCCATGTACCATTTCTTTGAAGTAGTTCAAGGCAACTTTCTTAGTTGTGGTTTGTGAATTGGAGCTCAAGTATAGCGCTAATTACACCAAGGCGTTTGAATTCAAACAACTAGCATGTTATGTGCATTATGAAACATTGGATGTTTACGAACAACATTCTTCAAGGATTTTGGGTGTCACCCAACTTCGTAATCCAGCTTATGCCATGACCATCGCCATCACCTTTCAAGCTATAGTGCAAGCTGCCATTACACATCATGGGATTGTGCCTAATAATCTAGATTCGATACTTACTTCAATAACATTTTTTCCTCAACATTTCATTGTTGCTACCACAAACATTCCTCCCACCATTGATGCACCAACTTTTGCTAATCCATGGGGGAATTCTTTTGAATTCTTGAGCTGGAATTTTTAGTTAAGAATTTTGGAAAAAAATTGTAGCTCGCCACCTTCTCTCGACAAAAGGATGAAACCTTCAAGATGTTTTACATGAGGCTTTTCAAGCTTAAAGAGGATACTTAAAGCATCATACACGTGGAAGTTGCCCATCGATATCTTCATTTGTTGGAAGCTACTCTAACACTCGATGCGCAAGTTTTGCAACAATTTTTTGGTAGAATTTGGAAATTTGTAGACTTTGTTGGATGTATACAACATTTATGAAAAGTTGGAATTGGCTCATGCACACTATGAAATGAGTATTATGAGGCCTCCATCACATTCAAGGCCTCACCTCCACTAATTACACCAACTAGGTCATCACATTATTCTTTAAGGGTTAAGGTGCACTCGGTTACACCCATCCTACCTTCTTGCAACTACTGTGACAATTCTACCCACAAAACTAATGAATGCAACATTTTTTCTAATGATTTTTTTTGTGATTATCATGAAAAAGAGGGACATTGGGAAGTTATTTGTTTTGCCAAGTTCCTGGACAGAAATAATTTCGATAATCTACTAGCATCTTCCACTACCCTTTAACCAAAAACCAAAGCACCTTAGCCTTCCACTCAGGCTTTCCCCACCATGGGTAATTCTAGTAAGAATGCTAAGAAGAAGGATGTCGCAACCCTACTTTGGCCAAATGTGGGGGTGAAGCCCTACACTCGGAAAAAATGAGGATTTGGGGTCCTCCAGGACTCTCAAATGTTTAGAGCTCAACAACAGGACCTAAAACACCTCACATTGAAGTGTTCTTAATGTCATTGGAAAGGTCTTGAAGTGTAGATATCGAAAATGGCCTCGCATTGGCCATTTGGACATTTTTCCCCCAAGTTATGGGCAAAAGAAAGGCCGGGAGTCAAACTGGCAGTTTGACTCCTGACCATTAAAAATCGGGAATCGACCTCTTCCCAACCTTGGAATTGAGTGTGCAAGATGTCGTTGGAAAGATCTCGACAAGGGCTACAAGATCGGTTTAGACCTTATTGGGTCAGACTTTGTAGACGGGAGTTATGAGCTCCTAAAGTCCGGGGACTCCAACTGGGACCATTTCGGGACAATTTCGGGACAATTTCGGGATTCCAACTTGGGAGTCCCGGGAAAAAGAGCCATTTGGATGTAGTTTTGGCGGGGCGTCGCAGAGAATACTATATGGGGGAAGGTGGTGGCTTCCCCCGAGTCCGGGCCGTGGTGTGTCTTGTGGTCCAAAGTGCCCATGGCTTCTCCCAACACCCAAGGGTGTCTCGGAAATGTGAAATAACCACTTTGTGGTTTGTTTTGATGCAGATTCAAGCTGATCTACTAAACCTTCTTCCTAGTCTAATCCCTGGGCTCCCAACTCGACCCTCTACCCCTTTCTAAAGTTGGAAGCCGGGAGCGCCTTCCGAGTCCCAACTTTCCGCAACTACACTTTGGTGAACCCTCAAGTGGGTTCACCCCGGGACTTGGGAGTGCGTCAAAGGAGCATAATGTTGACAAGAGGGAGGTGCTTTAAACCCATGTCGCTCAAATTTAAACTTTGCAAAATGAATTCGAATCATTGAGGGCTTAACTTGCTAATCTAAAAAACAAGTCTTCCCAACTAGCTAGTCATGCCCAACTTGTACAAGTTTCAAGATCATGGGAGGGACCTCCTAGGTCGTTATGGCTTGTCACACAATACCATGGTTGGGGAATATGTTTTTTCTAGTGCACACAATTCTAGTCTCACACTAGAATTTGCCACTTCCTTCACGGCACAAGAGGCTAACGTGACACCCATAGTTTATGCCACTAGGCAGGTAATTCAGATTGATGGACTTGCATTTACTTCAAATCCTATTACCAAGGCTAGAGGAGCTTGAGTAGTCATGCCACAATCTTTCATCCTCTAGACACGAAAAAATAACGCACCTTTTTAGCGAAGGGAGAGGAGACTACTACACCATAAGCTACTAAGGCATCAAATTCTTGTGTCCCAAAAGTATATGTACATCAAGAAAACACACAATTTTCCACTGATTAGCTTATGGAATGCCAACTTCAAATGTGTGAAGTGGCACAAAAGCTTGTGAGTACACCGTTGTTTAGTTTTCAAGATTTGAAGCAAAGCACCATGGACATAATTGTAGGACTAAAGGATACCTTGAACACTACATCAGGTCCTCTACCAATCCCTTATCCACATGCTACAAGGGTCCCATCCATCACCTTGGGGAGACAATCGATTAGTTCACATGTTGTAGATGGCGTTCATAATTTGGTCATTAGTTTTAGCGTGGCTAAATTAATGGGCTCTCCTATTTCTGATTCTATATTCACATATTAGAAAGGAATTGATAGCAACTCATTTGTGGATTTGTTATTCAACAAAAGTGTTGTGGATACACATTCTTTCCACAAAGTCTTTTAGTCATTTCTGAAGGTAGTGCATAGTGAAAGACTTCCATCACCATCGGAGTTGTATCGAGTCAATAATCCATGTGGGAGGATATACACCCAGAGTGGTACTTCTTGATATAGGTGCCTAACCAACAATTCTTGGAGTTCAATTTACCAAGAAGATGGGCATGTTTGATTGTAAACTACATAAATCTATGTAGCAAATTTGCACCGTTCGTGGAAGTGTAGAGGAGGTACTTGGGGAGAGCTTGGATTTCATTACACTTAAACTTTAATGAAGGTCCAAATCAGGAGCTTTGCCTATAGGTTAGATGTTTAGTCACCAATGCCACTAGTTTACAACGTGCTCATTGGGTAAGAGGCCCTGTTTCCACTAGATTTCATAATTTATAATTGGTTCGAGCATGCGTACTACTGAGTGAATTGGGAGATTCATGGCACCACCTAAGATACACACCCCTTGATTTACATGGGAACCATAGTTCTATGGCTCACCATTGTATGTTCCACACACACTATTTCTTACATATAACAAATTAGCCACAAGTGGATAGAAAGAAATGAAGAGGAGATAACTTATGCCCAAGCTACTGAAAGTTTGAAGGTGGTTTTTATTGACATTCAACATGGACCAAAGGTTTTACAGAGGTTCAAAGCACCCCATGTCGAGCCCTTGGTCAAAACTCTATCTAGTTTTAAAAACATGGAAAGCCATGGCGAACCGATTAAACCAGTACTTCATTAGCTAATCATTTGGACACCACCTAAGGAGGGGATTACATTACTAGAGCTCTTTGGTGGTATTGATATAAGTCTCAACGCCCTACTATAGTCAGGGATGGTGGTTCGGAGGTATTTCTACGTAGACATTGCAAGGCAAGTGGCGACATTGAGAATGATGGAGCTCATAGCCAAATTTTCCACAACAATTTGCAACCACCACATGGAAGGTTAGTTTCACTTTTTGGCCCTCTGACATATAACTAATTAAGAAAAAACATATGGAATTACTTGGCCCCATGGACCTCATCATTTCAAGTTGGGAATGTCAAGGATTTTCAACGGCTGGACTTAAAAAAGGCTTGAGTGACACAAGATCCGGTCTTTTCATGGACATGGTATAAGTAATCACCTAGGTTCAATCCATTTATCCTACGCTTGGTTATGTATTTGAAAACACCCCTTCTCACCTTGACCAAAGGGAGAAAGTCCAGGAACATTACACATTGGTTAAACATTACCTTGGAGAGCCGCTTCTACTTGATGTGGCACAATGTGCTTCCTATGCGCATTAGTTGCGCAACTAATGGACCAACCTTGCACCACTCTCAAATCTATAATTGGCTTTGAGATACACCATCAGAAAGCCCAACTTGCATGTTTTTCACATATTGGATGATTAAAGCTCCTACTAACAAGTTACAAGGCAAGAGAAGCTTCCTTGGTTTCCTATGAACACAATAAGAAAACCAAAAAGGTGCTTCGCCCACCTTTATTTCCTTCCCATGAACAGACACCTTTCAAGGAAATGGACCAGGCCTGGTTTATCATCATGCTTTAGCCACTTAGGATGAACCGAGCCCAGAAGAAATAGAAAAGGTTATGGGGTTCCAAACTAGCACTACTAGTCACATCAAGGTGATTAAAATGGAGTGTAACGCTTTATTCGGGAGAGGCATGGACATGAACTCCCTTACATGGTTATTGCTAACATGTGTATTTTTTCAAATGTACACAACACCAGCACTGATTCAATCAGCTTGCAATTTTGGTGATGTGATTACATGGCACCCCGAACAAATACACTTGCCTATTTTCAACACTTTACACTTCACTCTTAGTGTTGGGGGGGGGGGGGGAGGTACCATGTAATTTGACTCAAATTGTTTCTAATACACCTAGAGGCACATCAACTTCTAGAGAAACAATTACAACCTTTTACAAATATGTGTAGTTGGATTATGGAGAACCCAATACACCAAGTTTTTAAAACACATTTTCCAACTACCCTTTCATTATGGGGAACCAACTCACCAAGAAGGAGAGAAACTAGGTCACAAACTTGTTAATTAAATATGATAATATGGTTGCATTCTTAATAAAAGACTTAAGTAGGTGTAAGACCATGCAATTTTTTATAGACCTTATAGATGAGACACCCATTTATTGGAGGAGACACATGTTGAACAAGCATGAGTGGGAATTGGTAGATGAAAGATGCAAAAAGTTCCATGAAGCTAGTCTCATTTAACCATCAAGTTATGATTTCACAATCGCTATAATAATGCGAACAAAAAAAGACTCAATTGGATTATGGATTGAGAAAAGGATGTGGGGGAATATGTTCTCACCTATGCATCTTGAAACAACAATAAGGCTGAGATTAACTACCATTATTATAATATGTGTCCTAGTTCATTATGGGTTTCACTAGATTTTGATTGAATTTGGACATTTTTACATGGTGAAACTGTTTAACCCTTTAATGAACAGGGACTAATTGCTACGGACAATGAATTGTTTCACTAATACTAATGAAACAAGGTTGGTTTTAAGTAAAATATAAATTTACAAGCCATTCATTTGCTAGTTAATTAACTAATCAGCACGAAAATCAATTAAATTTTAATTATTTGATATATAATATTATTGATAATTTCATGATTTATAGCCTATGATTTATTGACATGTGTCACTACCTGGGCTAGGATTTTAACATAGCCTATGTAGAAGGCCACGTAATCAATCTAGGCACTTGTTCTAATAATTTGATAGGAAAATGTTTGCTTTACATACCATTGCTAACCACACAACACTATTTTTGAGGTTTGATCCCTTGACCTTTAGATTGGAAGCGAACACCCTTACCATCAAGCTACCCCACTTGTTGTGATAATATGTGCCATTACATTTTATTTATCGAATACTTCATTTTAAACACTACAAAAACATAAACTTTGAAAATTTATATCTTATTGAGATTTTGTTCAAATGAAATGATTTGAGTTTATTTTAAATGTTTTTTTAATAGTGTACATAATGTACATTTATTTTCTTTTGAAAGTCTAAAATCATTTGAACAAAGAAAAAGGTTGAACATCATTATTTAATAACATTTCAATGACCATTTTTAATATAAAAATGTTTAATAAATGGATGAAATTTTTAGTAATATAATAATACTTCATATGTTAAGTTATTTCCAAATATTATATGGTTATTTTCACTAATTCAAATTATTTCACCCTACATTATTTACGGCTATTTATGGCCATTTTAAATTATTTTTGGTTATTTTTGGCTATTTCATCCTAAAATATTTATGGTTATTCTAAATTATTTTTTGTTTTTGAAATTTATTTCACCTTGGGCTATTTTTGGCTATTGTAAGTGTTTTTAGCTATTATAAATTATTTTAATTTAGGCTACTTGTAGCTATTATAAGTTATTTTTTACTATTCTAAATTATTTCATTTTAAGTTATTTTCGATTATGTGAAGCTATTATTAAATTTTTGGGCTATTAATGGTTATTTTAAGAGTGGTTATTAGTCCCCATTAATGATTAATCTATTAATGGTTATTGGTGGTTGTTCTGTTAATGTCCATAAGTAGCTATTCTATTGATGGTTGTTTTATTAATGGATATTGGTGGTTGTTTTATTAATGGTCATTAGTAGTTATTCTATTAATGGTTATTGATGGTTATTCTATTAATGGCTATTGTTGATTATTCTATTAATGGCTATTATTGATTATTCTATTAATGACTATTATTGATTATTTTATTAATGGTTATTGATGACTATTTTATTAATGGTTATTTGTGGCTATTTTATTAATGGCTATTGTTGGTTAATTATTAATAGCTATTTTTGGTTAATTATTAATAGCTATTAGTGGCTATTTTATTGGTAAATATTATATTGGTGGATATTGGTGGTTATTTTGTTATTGGTTATTGATGGTTATTTTATTAATGGTTATTAGTGGTTATTATATTATAAATTATTGTTGGATATTATGTGTGATAATATCATAGGCTATTGGTAGTTATTATATTGTAAGATATTCAAAATTATTTTTCATAGGTTATTATTTTCTATTCTAAGTTACTTTACCTTAAATCATTATATTTTATTTTACATAATGAAGTTATTATACTCGGGATAAAATAATTTATTATAACATAAAGTAAAATAATTTTGAGTAACTTAAAGCATAATTTGAAATAAGATACATTAATTTGAAATTAAATAACCTAAGGTATAACTTAAAGTTAATTGAATAATTTAATTTACAAAAATTTAAAAGCTCATAATAAGCTAGTTAAAATACCTTAAAATAAAATAACGTATAATAGTTTAAAATACAATAATTTATAATATCCTATGATAACATAAAATATAAGTTAGAATAACTAAACTAGTTTTAAATAATATAAGATATATCATAAAGTAGCATATATAGATATTTCAAAACACATAAAAATAAACCTATTTAGTATAATAAATTATGATACTGATTTATGTTAATTAGTAATGAAACATGATGTTTACATAATGATATTATAATGTAATAACTTTCACTAGGGCGAAATTAATAAATTGCAATGAAGTTATTTCACATTTAAGATCCAATATTGATTTAGGCTAGTAAATTACACCCCACTTTTGTAGTAGTGTACTTT
Organism: Sphagnum tenellum; assembly: GCA_963921925.1. Taxonomy (NCBI): domain Eukaryota; kingdom Viridiplantae; phylum Streptophyta; class Sphagnopsida; order Sphagnales; family Sphagnaceae; genus Sphagnum; species Sphagnum tenellum. The sequence goes on along the minus strand of OY998160.1, from coordinate 5,568,602 downwards.
TCATATGAGGGGGAATGTCTTGCTATTGTATGGGCCGTCATACATTTCACGCCTTATCTTTATGGCACCAACTTCACTTTGTATACCGACCACCAACCTATCAAGTGGTTGATGACCAATGATAAACTTATTAGTAAGTTAATTCGTTGGGCACTTATACTTCAGGAGTACGAGTTCAAGGTTATTCACTGACCCGATATTATGCATTAGAACGCGAACACCATGTCGCGGACACCCCTCACTACCTCTGAAGATTTTTGAAAAGCTGGGCAAGACTTCGATTAGATTCGGGTAGTACATGTATTTTATGCATTTAATTATCTTGCACTACTGCAAAGTAACCTGGTTGGACATCCCATTGTGGATATATGGGAGGACTTGGACACTCTGAGGTTTTTTCAACATGGGGAATACCCTCCCCAAGTTACATCAAATCATCGGGATTGCATACAACAACAATCCAAACATTACTTATGGAGGGATAATCATTTTGTCCCGTGTTTACCACAAGGCAACATAGTGGTTCCTCCACCACATGAATGGCTTGGTCTTATTCAGAAGGTACATTTAAAGCTTGGACACTTTGGAATTAAACGTACTTATAGCCTTCTTGCTCTTCATTACCATTGGAGAGGTATCTATGTTCAAGTTCAAGACATCATTGCTAGATGTGACTAATGTGATAGAGTGAAAACTTCCTTTTCCTCTTAATAGTTCACGCTTTCCCCACTCCCTATTCAGGGCATGTTCTATTGTTGGTCATGTGATTTAGCTGAAGAGTTATCGCATACCTCTAGGGGTAATGTTTACATTATGGTTATGATTGAACATTTTTCAAAGTGGGTTGAGCTTGTTGCGCTGTTAGACAAGTCATCACATAGCACCAACCATGGTTTTTTACAATAATTCCTAAGTAGGTTTGGGGCTTGTGTTGAGTGTCTTATTGATCAAAGGTCAAAATTCAGAGGAGAATTCCCGAACCTACTTGATCATGTTCTCATTGACCATCACCAAATTTCAAGGGATCATCCCCAAATTGATGGCCTTATAGAATGGATAGTTTAGACGTGTAAGAAGTGATTTTGGAAGATTTGCCTCACTAGGAATAAAAAGGATTGGGACCTAGCCCTACCTTACATCGCCATGGGTAACAAGATGTCCAAACAAGCCTCTTTGTCTCATTTCGCTCCTTACTTTTTACTTTTTGGGAGACATCCCATTCCACTCTTTTTTATTGTTGCTCAAATGGACTAGGTTGTGGACTTGGACTCCCCAACCACTTGGGCTAGGGTAAATAGAGAGGGCTACTCTATTTAGGAGGAGGGTTATGCCCATGGCCATGGAAAATTTGTCCATTGCACAACATCAAAACACCTTACAATATGCACACACATAAGGTGGCAGTTACAAACTTAAGGTGAGACAATTTGATGTCAGTGACTTCGTATATTTCTAATGGCAACCTAATGATACTCTAGACATTTCTTTTGGTTGCATTATCTTGAGGATTAAGGTGATTAGGCCTTTAGGTGTGTTGGAATTGCAAGGAGTTGATAACACACAATTTGAGATGACTCCAAAAATTGTGCATCCTACCATTTACCGAACTTGGATCCTACCATCATCATGTCGACTTAGATTCCTCCACTTGACTATCCATGTCAGGTATGTCAAAAGATAGATGATGCTCATTATTTTATTTTTTGATAATTGTGATGGTGGATACCATCTATTATGCCTCAAGCTAAAGCTCATTGAAGTTCATGTTGGCATTTGGTATTGTTCATCATGTTCTCCTATAACACCTTGACTTTTACTCAAACCATGCCATGTTTTTCCCAGCTCAAATTTAGGGGGGGGGAGGGGGATACATGAGAATTTTATTTCAGCCTTTTTTTATGCATTGTACATATACACATGCATGGATTTTCTTTTTGGTTGATTAGTTTATACCTTTGATTGGTTTTAGTCTTTTTGTTTAGTAAAGTCTACTTTGGATTTACACCTCGACAACACCAAACGTCACGACATTGCACGTTACAACAACTATCATGCCCATATGCATGGCCTCATACATGACAGCCAATTACAGACATGCTAATCATGCCTTTAGGGTTAATGTACATTTTAAAGTTAATGTACGTTAATAAGTGTTTTAAGGTTATGGTTTGTTTGAGGTTTCAACTTTGTTGATAGTTGTATAAAAGGCCAAGCTCTTCTTTTTTCTTATTAGTTTTTCTAGAAATCCTTTGTTAGGGAGAGTTTCTTTCATAGTTAGACTAGATTTCTAGATGTTCATGGCAGTTATTACACGACCACTATTTACATACAGTACAGTTTCTTTCCTTTTTTAAAATTTAATTCTAGAAAAATTAACAAAAGAAGGGAAAAACTTCACCTTTTATATAGCCGTCAACAAAGCTAAAACCCTAAATAAGTCATAACCTTAAAAAACCTAATAGCGTACAACAACCTAAGAATGTACATTAACCTTAAAGACATTATTAACATGCCTATAGTCGGCCGTCATGTATGGGGCCATGCATACAAGCATGACAGTTTAGGAACACGATTCCTAAAAAGGCCATGATAATTAGGAATGCAAATTTGTTGCAATTTTCACCTTTTTTTATTCCAACAAAATTTAATGGCCATATATTAGTGCTTACAATTGATAAACATGAAAAAAAAAATCTATAGTGGTGGAAACATCTAAAGAAAAAGGCTTAAAAAAATCATTTGGCCAACATTGATTCCTTAATCATTCTTTGAAATGGTTAATAGTGGTATCACCCAAGGATGGGTTTCCCATTTGGCGACAATGGAATGTTATGCATCCACAAGTTTTGCCAATGTAATTATTTCATTGGTCTTAAACAAGGTATTTTCTTGTTTAAGTTTTTGGATTCATCACAATCATTGGATTAATGTAATAAATGATACATTTCATTATTTGGGATTACCACCATTAACTTCCTTGTTATCATTGACAAATAGAACCCCTAAATAATGATTTATTATTATTGTTTTTTCCGTTTATTTTGTTGAATATGATTTTTCAAGATTAAATTTCATCCTTTCCTCTTCATTTTTTGGCATTCTACTTCATTTTGTTTGTTGGATTGGGATTTATGTAAATTTTTCTTGGATTGGGTTTTCATCCATTTCGGTTTCATTTTTGAACATATCAAGTATTGGTTTATTTCCATTTTCATTAGATTACTCCATCCTTCACATTACAAAATATGCCAAGTACATTGGAAAAGCCCAAACAAATGTATATATTATATCACATTAATTTCTAACAAACATATTAAGAAATCCTACAAGATGAAAGCATGCCAACATTTACAAAGCATAAATTCACTCATTTCCCCCTTTCCTCTCCATCATACCATAACAAAGTTGTGCAATGAAAATTGAATGTAAGATGATGCAAAATTGATGTAAATCCTACACAAAAATCAATTCGTTTCAAAATAAGTAAATAACAAAGATAAGAAAATCTAACAATAAAAAATCCCAAAAAACCATTAAAACCTCAAAAAAACAACAAATTCCAAAAGTAGAGGAAAAAAAGTAGCAAGAATATTGGTGGAACAAACTAAAACCTAAAAAAATGAAATTTAAAAAAAGCCATAAATAAAAAAGAAACAAAATAGGTACATTTCCAAGTTTGGAACTTGGAACTTGGAATTAAATTTCAATGTTGAAAGTCAAACCTCTTATGATTTGACACCTACACAAGCTAACAAATGAGGGGGGAGGGGGGAATACATGCAATAGACCAATAAGCAAAGCTAGGAGCTAGGAAGGAAATGCTACAATGTCACATTTGTCCAAGCATACAAATGTGGTGGAAAGTGCATGCAATAGATCAATGAATAGAGCTAGGAGCCAAGAAAAAATTGTTACAATCCCACACTTGCACAAGCAAACAAGGGCGGGGGGGATACATGTGATAAATCAACGAATAGAGTTAGGAGCTAATAAGGAAATGCACAAGCAAAACCAAAAGCACAAGTGCCTGAACGAATAATGCCAACATTGCCATGAAAAAATGCACAAGGAAAGTCATGAGTTGAGTAAGAAGAAAACAACATTTCAATAGCTTCAATGCACACAAATCCTCAACATAACTTCAAAACACTTGAATGATGGAGAAAAATGGGGCCCAAGTGAAAGCTTGGACCCTTTTTATCTATGTGAAAACAAGTTTTCCATGTCCATTAAAAATGTCCATTAAATGTTAGTCACCCCAATTCTTTGAACCTAAAATCTAAAAGCATTGGATTCCTTTAGAAGTTGAAAGACCCATCAAAGAGACATTACGTATAAAAGTGTGTGATTTCCTTTCTTATCATTTTGTAAAGTTTTTGTCACATAAAAAAAAACTTTATTTGTTCCTACTTGTGGTGGAGCTTGTACTATTTTTTGGTTGGACAAAAGATACATTTTAGTAAGTTTTTATTTTTGATTGCTTTTACCAAGGTTTCAATTGCATATAAAATTTTGTTTTACCGACATTTATTATTATCTCCATTTCTTGTACCCATGTTTTAATTGCACATTTGTGCCTTTTGTTTCTATTTCCAATTAATTACCTCTTGAATTTTGTAACATTTTCAAGCAAAGAAAGAAATTGCATGAATTTATAATTTTGGTCATTTGTATCCAATTTTTTATCCTAGAAATATCCATTTTGATTTTTTTCTAGCTTCATTCATTTTTACCAATAAATTTTTGTCACATATAAAATTTCATTTCATTTTTATTTGATTTGTTCACGTGTTATTTTTCAATTGGATATATTTTATTGTTTTTTCTATTTTTTTGTTCGGGGCATTTGTACCAAGTTTTTTATCATGCATAAAACTACCTCCTTACTTATTTGTTTACTTTTGATCACTTGTATTTACTTTTAAATTGGAGACTAAATTCAATTTCTCATTCATGAATTAGGTCTTGATCCTTGTTTGTGTTCACCCATGCTGAAATGTTTAGTCCATGTTAACAATGTTTAGAACATAAACATTTATAATGTAGGTGAAAGTAAACCATCATTCATTAATAGTGACATATTTCAAAATATTAGTTAATGGTGAATTAATTTTGGATAAAGGGGAGATCTATATAATGTGTCAATTACTTGTGTTTGTTCCTTTAGGTTAATAGCAAAACAAACTAAAAAATATCTTCTTAATTTGCATGTAGTTCATTCCATTTTCGCCTTTGAAATTTTACAAGCAACATTTTTTAAAATTGTTGTTTGTTGATGTTGATGGAGCTTGCAATTGTTGGCCTAAGGTGTTTCAAAATAAAAATCTAGATGTTGAACCTATGAATGATGTTTTGGCACATCATAATTCGTAGGTGAAGCACAAAAATATTATTGGAATATTGCAAAGACTACAAAAATTAGTACATGATGCACGTTCTTATTCAATCATATATTATTTGATTTGAAATCAATTATTTTTATGTTTCAAAAGTTGTAGAATGCCACAATAATTGGGAATTGTTCTACTTAGACTTGTTGTATGCACACATGGCTTTACCAGTAGTGCTAATGCCCATTATATTTGACATTTTTCATAATTCCAAAGCCTTGGATTATAAATTGACATGTGTGTTCACATTAAACTAGATTTCCATTATTAACTTTCTTACAAGGATTTTTGAAATCAAGTTTGGAGTTGTGTACATCTAATTGTGCATCTTAACCAGGTTGATTTGGAATTACTGGTTAAAAATGAATGCATTATTAGGAAATGTGTCTTAGTTCATTATGGTTTTCACTAGATTTTGAATGAATATAGACATTTTGACCTAATGAACAAGGACTAGTTGTTACAAATAATGATTTGTTTCACTAGTGCCTAGTGAAACAAGATTATTTTCAAGTGAAATATAAATTTACCAAACCATTCACTTGCTAGTTAATTAACTAACCAGTATGGAAATCAATTAAATTTTATTTATTTAATATATAATATTATTAATAATTTCATGATTTTTAAAACCTATTATTTATTGACAAATGTCATTACCTACGCTAGGTTAAAAACTTAACCTAGGTAGGTAGGTAGGCCACATAATCAACTTAAGCACCTATTTTAATAATTCAATAGGAGAATATTCGGTCAACATACCATTGTTGAACACATATAACACAACCCATGAAGTTTGATCCTTTGACCTTTGGATTGGAAACAAACACCCTTACCATTAAGTCACCCCATTTGTTGTGATAATATGTTACATTGCATTTTATTTATCAAATATTTCATTTTAAACATTAAACATTGAAAATTCATATTTTATACAAATGAAATGATTAGAGTTTTTTTTAAATTTTAAATATAATAATGTACATAATTACATTTATTTCCTTTTGAAATTTTTGAATTTTTTTTTAGTATCAATATCATTTCAATGACCGTTCTTTTGAAAAAAAATAATTCAATAAATGGATTTTTTTGTTAATATAAAAATAATACCTATGTTAAGCTATTTTCAATTATTATATGACTATTTCTCATTAATTAAAATTATTTCACCCTACATTATTTATTGTTAATTTCAATTATTTACGGTTATTTTAAATTACTTTTGGCTATTTTAGTTTATTTCACCTTAAGCTATTTTTAGCTATTAAATTTTTTTAGATATCCTATGTTATTTTTAACTATTGTAAATTATTTCAGTTTAAACTATTTGCAGCTACTATAAGTTATTTTTAGTTATTGAAGACTATTTCACCTTATGTTATTATTGACAATTATAAGTTATTATAAGTTATTTCACCTTAAGTTATTTTTGTTTATTATTAATTATTTCACCTTAGATTACTTTTGGCAATCCTAAGTAATTATAATATATGGCTATTGATTTTTCTTTTATTAATGTTATTTTTGGTTATTAATGGCTATTGATACCTATTATATTTGTGGCTATTAATTTTTTTAAATGGTTATTTTATTAATATTTATTGGTGGTTATTTTATTAATGGCCATTGGTGGTTATTCTATTAATGGCCATTGGTGTTTATTCTATTAATGACTATTGGTGGTTATTATATTAATGGCTATTGGTGGTTATTATAGTAATGGCTATTGGTGGTTATTATATTAATGGCTATTGGTGGTTATTCTATTAATGGTTATTGGTAATTATTCTATTAATGACTACTGATGGTTATTCTATTAATGACTATTGGTGATTATTCTATTAATGTCCATTAATGATTATTCTATTAATGGCTATTAGTGGTTATTTTATTAATGGCTATTGGTGGTTATTTTATTAATGGTTGTTGGTGACTATTCTATTAATGGCTATTGGTGGTTATTCTGTTAATGGCTATTGGTGGTTATTTTATTAATTGTTATTGTGGCTATTCTGTTAATGGCTATTGGTGGTTATTACATTAATGTCTATTGGTGCTTATTTATTAATGGTCATTAGTGGTTATTTTACTAATGTCTATTGGTGGTTATTTTATTAATGGCTATTGTGGTTATTATATTAATGCCTACTAGTGGTTATTCTAGTAATGGCTATTGGTTGTTGTTATTCTATAAGTGATTATTGATGGTTATCTATTAATGACTATTAATGGATATTCTGTTGGTGGATATTGGTGCTTATTAATCGTTATTATATTAATGGTTATTGGTGGCTATTCTATTAGTGGATATTGGTGCTTATTAATTGGTATAATATTAGAGGTTATTATATTAATGGCTATTAATGGTTATTATATTAGATGTTATTTTACAACTATTGGTGATATTCTATGTTATAATATCATAGGGTATTGGTAGTTATTATATTGTAGGGTAATTAAGATTATTTTTCACGAGTTATTATTATTTATTATAAATTATTTTTACTTTAGGTCATTATATTTTGTTTTAGATTATTTTAAGTTATTATATTTAAGATAAAATAAAATAAAATAATTTAGGGTACAATAATTTATAATAGCCTATAATAACATAAAATATAAGTTAAAATAACTAAAGTAGCTTAAAATAATATAGGGTATATCATAAAGTAGCATAAATATAATATAACTAATAACGAAACATGATGTCTACATATTGATATTATAACGAAATAACTTTCAGAAGGTGAAATCAGTAAAATGCAATGAAGTTATTTCACTTTTAAGGTCCCATAGTGATGTAAGCTAGTAAGTTGCACCCCACTTTGGTAGTAGTGATGCAAAGTATTTGGAATTGTAGCATAGAAAGCTCATGAAGAAGCACATACCTTGGTGACAAAAAATAAAATTCATCAGTAATAACTCTTAACAACCAAACAAAGAGAATGAATAACATTTGGTGCAAAATGAACGTGATTTTACCATGTGCATTTAGAACTTACTATACATATCCATGGATAATAAATTTACATTTTGGGTATGTATTACAAACCTTATTGTCTAGAACAAAAATAGGTGACAAAATTTCCTTCTATTCAAATTTCATGGGACAATCTTCATCACTATCATTACATCTAAAATACAAAATGATGGAAGTTGTTGAAACTATTTGAAGATCACCTAATAACTTAATAGGAATTATTTATATATATATATGATGGAAATTGCAAACTAAAACAAAGATACAACAACTATTTGCAAATTTATGATCAAAGGACATTTCAATAAATGTCATTACAAGAATTATTCTTGCAAATCAACACCATACATCCCATCATATTTGATGAAAACATTCATATATACAATTTATATATATCATGAATGCAAAATCTTGTTTATAAGTCAATACCACAATCGATGGAAAGGACCGAATACACCATTGGATTAGGGTCCTCAAGTAAGCCAATCAAACTACATAATTATCATTATAATTGAATTGTCGTTTAGAATGCATGCCAATTATCATCTTATGCAAGTCATGGTCATTTGTTGATGCATGTGAATATCCTAATGTCAAAAGAATGTTGGATGTATTTATGGGTTTGGTCATGTGAATTGATGTGTTTGTTCCAATCCTTCATGTGGCAAATAACTTCAATGAAAAAAGTGGTATCAAGTTAGGAATTCTTTCATGATCATGTAATTTCCTTTTCCTGATATTCCTCCTTTCATGTTAAAATCTTTCATATCTCAAATTTGCGTGTCTCTTAAAGGCTTTATGGTCCACTCATCATATTTGCCTTTTGTTTGGTATTCATTGATCCTAAAATTGGAGGCTTTGTTGGCTTGATAATGAAAGCTTATGCCGATGTGCAATCTTAGTGGGATTGTTTGTTGGAATGGTTTCATTTGCCATTGTGTGCTTTACAAAATCTAAATCATTTTCCTTCCAATCATGGGGTTCCCACATATAGCAATAACCTACAAACATTATTTATTCCCTTCTTATTGTGAGTTGTGTTTACCCAAAATCCTACTTTGACTTGTGAAAGGTTTTCCATCATTTAATTTCTTGATCCATTAATTTCATGGCTCTCTTGTGGTTATGTAATTTCTTGTCAATGCTCTTGAACATTTTGGCTAGAATTTTGGATGGGTAGCATATTCTGCTCACATGCATCATGCATAGGTTCACCCATGGACAAAAGAAAGTGGAAGCAATAAAATTTGACCAACCCCAAAAGAATTGGAGTGCCACCAATTGGTGTTTTTGTGTGCAATAGGGTTTGATTCAATTTTGACGAAGCAATGTCAAGGTGGATCTCAAATGCCAAAAAGAGTATGCTAACATGTGATAGAAAATGTGTTACAAACTCTATAGCCTTGTGAAATAGGTCTGGGTAGAAAGCAAGACTTTACTATTTGTGTTCCTTTTTGCCAAACAACAATCTATGGCAGGAGGTCAGCTTGGGTCCCCAAATTGTGAAAGTGTAGTTTTAAATTCATTCAGCAGCCCTCATTTTGACATAAATGAAAATTTGAAAACTCCAAAAGACAATAACCCTGATGAGCCCTTTTTCAATTTCACAGGCTTCAATATCCCCATGCCCACGTTCAACATATTGACTCCACTTCCCCCTATCAATTCAGGTAGGTCAGAAAGGGTTGAAGGTGTTTCTGAACAAGATTTTAGTGCTCTTCTATTTGACACTAAGTGTAATGATTCACAAGGTGTATGTGGGGATGATACTCTGAATGGTGAGCTGATTGCATTTGATGAAATTGATGCAGACATTGCTAAGGATTCATTTGCTATTTTTAATGGAACACATGACCCTTTTATTCTTAATCCACCTGCTTCACCATTGAGGATAAATGTTCCATCAAGTTACCCCCCTTCACAAAGTAGTAGGATCTATCCCATGTACTTCTCCCCTACAGCCATGTTTGCACCAAGATCATACATAGGTGCAGAGGCCGAAGGGCTTATGGAAGTAGAAGACCAAGCACCAGTGAATGTGGAGCATGGAGCATCAACATCTGGAGGGTCAAACCCCATGTCCAGTGTCACTGGCGCTATGGATTGGGGGGGCATGCCACGAGAGGGCACACTAATTCAACCTAACCTTGTCCAACCTCATACCCAGCAATTGCAATGTGACTCTTGTCAAATTTTGCGGCGCATCATCCATTCCAATGGTGCATCTCCTTATGTTATATTTCCTGTCCCAACCTTGCTATTGCAATTCTGCAAAAATCAGTAAATGTCTTCTTTTCTTCATTCCCTTACACAACATAATACCCAAAATGTGATAATAGTTGAAGTTTTTATTCACCTTTGGGAGTTATCCATGTGCACAATTGTATGTTAGGAGACCATAATAGTGAATTATTATCCAATAATCCTTATGTGTTGAAGAGTCTCGTGAATGTTATAAATCCAATTGGCAAACAAATATGCTTTTGAAGAATTAATTTTAGTGACATTTGCAACACCAAGAATATAATCATGTCACATACAATATGTATTGAAATACTATCACCACAACCTGTGTATATGATTTGCATGACCTTCAATGAAAGAGTATGAGTGGAAGTTTTTGTTTCAAGATGATATTTGAAATTTCACACAACTTGCTGGGAAATTGTGATGAATAAAATGATAAGGCTGGACATTGGCCAAAAATCATGTGTACATTCAAAGTTGTGATGTTCCTTACCATCATTATCAATGATCCTGTTTAAGTTTAATTTGTGACAAAGGTGTAATTTGTCATTTTGCAACATTACCATGTTTGCCATCCATTTATTCTATTCATGAACCAAGTATGTGTCACCGAAATTCAATGTGATGTTGAAGTCCACATCTTCCTATGTAGGGATCCAAGACACAAAACTGGAAATCCATGGATGTGATGGGCAAAGCTATCATGCAGTTTTGCAGACTCGTTTTTGCATTGATGATGGTTTTCCAGCATCTTTTGAGCAACAAATGGTTGAGTAAGTCATGAGTGATTCAATACTCAAAATCTTATTCCACTGAAATCTAATTGAATCATTTTAGATACTAATACGTACTATGTCTTTGAAGTAGTTCAATGTTTGATTTGCAATTACAAGAGTACATCCATTTGTTATATGCAGATGACATTCCAAACTCAGTCATTCAAAAGATTGAATTCACTTACTATGTATGAAAAATTTGAAACATAAGATAATTTTTAAATTCTTTTCCTGTAGCCTAAAATTTTACATTCCATGCAATAAAGCTGGTGATGCAATTAGGTTGCAACCACATTCATTTTGTACACAACTAAAACTATTTTGAAAAAAGTTGCATTTATTGAATATCTGCAGGGCACTCTGATATAATATGTTTCCAAACCTCTTCTTGTTAGGTTCTGGAATGAATTTGTTTGACAATCATTTATTGTTAATTTTGCCAAGGATATATTCAAATCATGTTAGGCAAAAAACATTATTGATTAAAAAGGAAAAGATGATATCATTTTCTGCATTTCTGTTCACTCAAACAGTACAATTCTGAAATTTGTTTCATGTACAGAACATGATTTATTTACATTATAATTTGTCTTGATACAAATTTTGGAACAATAGTAAAACCTAGTAACAAATAACTTAGAAGTTGTTGCAGGATAAGTTGTATATGTGTGTGAATTGCATGTGTTGCAGGTTTCCAGTTGGAAACGCAGAATATGTGAAGCAATTTCTGTTGCAGTATAGTCTTTTAAGAAGAAAGGAAGGATTTGTGCTTCGACATGATTCTCTATGCACTGGTGGAGATGGACGCCTTACTAGCATGGGCGTGGCATCAGAAGGGATGATGAATACACTAGCTAGGCGTATGCCTAAGCATATGGGCAGTCACATTATGTTGCCAGAGCTTCTTTGCACTTCATCAGGTGACAAGAATTTTTGACCTGGACTTTGCTATTAGCAATTGTATTACCACAATGTGGTGATGTTATCAGTCTTTTTTGGGGGATTTTATTTGTTGTGATATATGATTAAAAAGTCTATGATAAGTATAGGTGAAATGCAATGACTAAACAATTCATTTGCAAATAATGCTTCATTAATATTTTGAGACTAAAAGTAAATATAAAAATGCATATATGAGATGTAGGCTCAGATTATTCAAATAGTGGATGTGCATATGGGAAAGTTGGATGTGGACCACACAAAGTGCATCGTGGGGGTAGTGTGGATAGCACTGACCACCCAGATGCGAATGTTGTGGCACCTGTGAAACCTCCTAAAAGCAACGCTGCTGCACAGGTGCACAATCAACCTTTCACACCATGTCCTCAAATGTAGTAGAAATGGGCAAACCCTAGTGTTTTGCCGGGCAAGCTTGCAAGGGAGCCCAGTAGGGCAAACTTGCAGGTGCACCCGACACAACGGTTGAAGGTGCATCCAATCTCTACCCTAAAGGATTTTGCTTCATTATGTTTTTGAAAAATGACGATTATCTTAAATTATGGCCCGTGACAAGTACATAATTATCATGTCAAATCATGGATAGGAGATAGGGATATGGGTAATTAATTATGACCTTGGATAAGATTTTTGACAATTTAAGGAACTCTATAAAATTAGATAATATTTTCTCAAAATTCTTTCCATGTGAATAAAGCCCCATGGCAAGGGCATTCCTGAAATAAGGGACCTAGGACAATGTGATAGTCAAGTCCGATCCCACAATTTGGGAACACTCCCCTCCCACCAGCTTTACCCATTGTAAAGCATCCACTGAACATTATCATGAATTTAAGAATATGTAGATCACAAGGTGTAGGAGGGGGAGGTTCTTCAAAATACTCCTCTAAAGTGAGAAAGATCTTACACCTATAAGTAAGCATGATTTCCTTCTCACTCTAAAGGAGTTGGCAAAAGAATCCTCCTCTTTTATAATAGGGAAATGCATGGGTATAAGGTCTCCACTAAATGCACTATGAAATTTCTCCAAGTGCTTTACATGTTCCAATAACACTATGTGTAGTGTAAAACCCTAAGGTGGGGGCACCTTGAATAAAGTGTAAGGGAAAAGCCTTGGTAGAAAGGCATTTACACCTTAGCCCAGAGAGTGGGTCTGGAGATTTAAGGTTAGGACCCTGCTCTCGAGGCTTTACCAAGTACCCCTTGTAATAAATGAGGTAAGTTTGCACAACATGTCCTCCGACTTTTATAGGGGGAATTAAAGAACATAGTTTGCCTCTGAATAGGTGGGAGGGTCCACCACACAACACTGCCTCATCCTAGGGCTTTTTTCATCCATAAAGGTTAAGCACAGAGGTTTTTGTAGGTTTAAGATGAGGCTTAGTTGAGTTCAGCCCTGAATTTTAAAAATATCCCTCACTGATGGGCTTTACCTATTGTAAAGCACTAGATGAAGGCTGTTATGAACCTCAACATATATAGATTGCAAGGTGTAGAAAGGGGAGGCTTCTTACACCTACTCCTTCAGAAGGATCTTACACTTCTGACTAGGCACAATTTCTTTCCCAATTCAAAGGAGGAGGCATAATACACTTCCTCTTTTTAAGGAGGGATATTCATTCATATAAAGTGCCCTCCAAATTCACTTAGGAACTTTCTCCCAATTAGTTATGATTAATATAATATTACATTTGTATTAGCTTTGAGAAAAGAATAATACAAAAGGTTTACCCATTTTACAAGGTCTAATATATGCCCCCCAAAAAAACTTATGTGGCCATTATCACTATCACACTTTATTTGCTTTAGAAAAATGAGAGGATGTGCCCATTTCAATCAGATTTATTTTTTATTAAAAAAAAGAGAGTAATATTACAGAGTCTATAAGGGCCATTATTCACTAACAGAAGGAATAATTCCTCATATTATCTGAAAAGAGGAAGAAAAGGAGAGGCCAAGTTTGTTGCCTAAATCTGACATTGTCACTATTAGAAGGCTATTGATTCTATTTCTTTGTTGGAGGAGGTCACTTTCTAACCATCATAATGGAGGCTATGCAATAGTCCAACCCCTCCTCAAGGTTTGATCCAAAGGTACCCTGCGTTTTTCTTACAAACAAATGAATAGATAAACCCTAATGTAGTTGGGTTGGTTAGAATAAGTAACGTCTAGGATTTGGTGGCAATTTCTGACCACAACCCAATTGTGGTTCTTATCTTTCAGCCCATTGGATAATATTGTTATGTTATACATTAAAGTAGTGAATTTTTCACGTTTTCTCGGAAACTAATTTCATTTGGACTCTATTCAAATGCAGAGGGAAAGAACAGGGAAGCTAAAAATGACAGATTTGGCACAACATTTTCATTTGCCCATAAATGCAGCTGCCAAGGAACTTGGTATTTGCCCCACAGTTCTTAAAAAAATATGTCGACGGAATGGCATGCGTCGATGGCCCCATCGAAAGGTTGAATATTCTTCAATTTTCAAGGTCACATATGTGTAATATCATGTCCTACATTCATGAGTGTTATTTTTATTTGACATAAATAATGTGGAATTCTAAATTGAAGTTATCAATCAATTTGAACTTTAGATTAGGTTTAGGCCACTTATTAAAACGAAGTTGTGAATGCTTGTACACACACACAAATGTACAAAAATCCACATTTCATATATGAGCATGTTGCTTAGAAACTTGTAATCTACATGTAGTTATTTGAAAACATAATGCAAACACTCCAACATTGTTGCCATGGACATTAACACTAATTTAGAGATGTGTTTGTATCTACTTCAAAGGCTTCTGAGTTATTTGGAAGCCAATCATGTCATAAGTAGCTTTGCATGGGCAAGCTTAGTTTCCATGGGGTGCATCAAGTTTAATTTCAACTGCAAAAATACATATGATTAATAATGTTTGTATATTTTCAATGTGGATGCCAAACTATCAAAAATATTTCTAGCAAAACAAATGGGGATTCAATGATAAGCTCACAAGTGAAACATTCAAAAGTAATGTGGTATAATAAATTTGCCAAATTGACAAGAGATCTTTGATGTCTTTGGTTTGACGACTACATGTGAATACAATGTGGATAGATTAAAAGCATAGAACGCATTATTGCAACATTGGAGCAAACAATAGCAGAAGGTGTTGGGCATGGTGACGAAGGCATTCGCATGGAGATTGCTATGCTTCGCAATGAACGTGCCCAACTTTGTGCAGGTCTCTTGGGTGAGACATGACCCCTTGTAATGATCTATTTGTTATGTGCATCCTTCAAGGCCTTAAGTATATCAAAATTGTGCACTTTAGTATGTGAACATTAAGTAGGACGATAATCATAACTTCCTCTACCAATTTAGACACCACTTAATGTTGAGTGCAGTTGTTATGCCATTCACTTCTCAATCCCTTTCATAGTTTATTGTGATTTTGTTCTTAATGTAAATCCTTTGTGGGCTTCAATTGCAATAGTTTCATCATAATACATGTGCGAAACATTCTTTATCTGATACATCCTCTATTTTAAGAGTTATATTAGGGTGAATAGTGGAACAAGTATGTTTTAAAGAAACAATTTCAAAGTCGATGTTGAGATTTCCATAACTATGTTGTCAAGCTTGCTTGCAATGCAAATTGTGAATGGAGTTACAAGCTAAGGATGCCATCTAGTAACATTACGTTCTACTTAATCTTTTGCCATTTCAATTGTCATGAGTATGCCCTTGATCCACCATGAACTTGTGGACTTTAGATACAATATCAAGGTTCCAAACAATAGGGGTTGTTATGTTTCTTTTTCAATATTGTCAAATTTCAAGCAGATAGACATCATTTCAAATTGTGGATGTGTTTTTGGGATGATGGAAATTATTGAGAAAGTGACCTTCTTGGAAGCTTATGGCATTTTTATGTATGGTCAAATGATTGTCTAGGATTATGAATAAGACAAGATATATTTTCCCACAATACACAAATAGATAGTATGTGAAACTTGAAGCAACTTTACAACAAAGAATATCATATTAATGATTAGTTAGTTTAGTTGCTAACTTATACTAGACAAGGTGAAGTTATCCTAAAGAGTTGTCCAATGTATGTTTATGGGATTTTGCCATCTAAATGGTTTTTGGTTCATTTGGTCATTAGGATTATGTTGAAAGTGAACAAGTACTAGTGTAACGGATGTTATGAAGTATGCAAAGTTAGTCTTTCTATGCCACATCTTCAGAATTTATTGAAGTTGTTACCTCATACTTGTCATGTGTTATCCAAGAATGGTACCTTAGAAAAACATAAATTTACTAAGGTATAGTTTTCACATATGTGATGAAGCTTATTGCATTTGGATTATAATGTTGTGCATGTCAATTTGAATCTAAGACTACCTACCATATTGCATGTTAAATTAATACTTCTTGTCATAAGTTGATTGCAAATTAGATTGACATTTGCCACCCATAAGACAAAATTTGAAACAATAACACATTTTTGAGGCCTTACTCACACTTTTATCTTGTCTCATTAATTAAACCTTAGGTTTAGACCAAACATATAGTGAATTCAGGTTTGAAATTTTGTAGTCATACAAGTGCCTCCAAGCAAGTAGGCATTACTATGAAACTCTATATATATGTGAATTTTACTCATGCATAATAAAATTGTCATGTTATTAAACTTTTTCAGTGAAGATGTAACATAGATTGGGAATATATAAATTGAAAGTCATCCTCACATTAAATTTCACTTGTTGTGACATAACAATAATGACCAAGCCTGTAGGTGAAACTTTGTTAAATCTCTAAGGAAAACTCCTTTATTGTAAGAGCTATGGAAACAAACATTATTTGTGAAAGTGTGCATTCCCCAATAGGCATGTCTGACATCACATTTGTCTACAACAAAATTGATTAAGCCATTTTTTAATGGTTTTTTTCACAATTCCAACAGGATGTAGAACCTTACTTGGCACAAAATAGCCTCCAATACTATGGAATTTGAATCCCAAAGCTTTGACTGGTGTTTAACAAGGGGATCTTGAGCTCACTACAAAAAGCTAATGCAAACCCTATTTCACTTCCCATTGTGGAGCACACTATAAAAGCATGAAGGACTGTGCCTGACTTCCCTGTGTTAATATCTGCATGTTCTAAAGAATATTGCATCCCCTTAACAGTGCTGGGGCATTTCACTGGAGTGTAATGAACTCTTTCCCTACAATTCATGCTTTTTCTTCATGCAGAGGAATGCCTTGAGTGGAGGGCATTGAAATTTTCAGCCCAGCCCTGAAAGTGAGGGTGGTGATTAAAGAATGCCCTCTACTCAAGGCATCCCTTTATACATAAAGCAAAAGCTGAAAATTTCTGCTGTATCCGGAGCCCAAACCTTTCCTCAGCAAAAGGAGCGGCTTCTTTTCCCATTTCGCCACTGAAACCTGCTGGGTATTATTGAAAAATAATAACTATGTACAGATGCTTTAGTGTAGGGTAAAGCCCTAGGATGGGGGCTTTCTCAAAATAAGGGGCATAGGACGTGGCGATAGCCAAGTCCAGCCCCACATTTTGGGAATGTCCACCAGCCATGGGCTTTACCTACCATACAGCATGAGGCAAAATCTATCATGAACCAAACCTAGGTAGATCACAAGGCGTAAGAGTGGGAGAGATGTTACTCCTACACCTCAATAATGGGAGGGAAATTATGCCTACATATAGGTGTATGAACCCTCCCATTATTGAGGAGTAGGCATAATATCACTCCCATTTTCTCAGAGGGAAATTGGTGGATGTATAAGGTGCCCTCCAAATACACTACAGATTTTTTCCAAGTGGTTTACTGTCTGTCAGGTAACACCCAGCTCCTCAGCCTTTACCCTACATATAGGCCCTATTTTCCTTCCTGTTACAAAACTCACTACAATAGCAGATGTAAACCCTACATGCCTCCCTTGTACGTTTTAACTTGCAAGGGTTTATAGTTTACTTTGCAACTTTACAAGCAAAGCAAGGGTGGCTGATTCACCAGGTGCATCAGCAGGCAGAATTGGCTCCTATGGAAGCGGGATTCGTCACCTATGTAAAAATTTTCAATCTACCCACTGCAACCTACCTATTATTTGTTGGAGATTGACAACGGATGGATGAGAGAATAGAGATCACAAAGATGTTCTTCAAACCTGCGATCCACCCAAGCTCTTGCTTAATCTAAATAGGAGGTGAACCCTCCCATAGAAATGTTACTACCCTAGAAGACACATGGACAAGGCCATCATCTCATGCATTGAGATATCTCACACTAAACGTAACTAGAGATATTTAAGTGAACTTATTCAACATATCTCTAGTCCCAAAAGTACGTGCATTTAATATAAATATCTCAAATAACTACAGTTTGGTAAAAATGATTTAAATAATGTGGTAGGAAGTTGATGTTCAACACCTCACTTAACAAACTTTAAGTTAAACACTTAATCATACCCATTAAGTGTTAGAAATATTTGTCTTTCTCATTAGAAAGTAGCTTGGTCAAAATATTTGTAATCATATTCTCCGTGTTGCAATACACCAACTTCACAAAGCCTTTTTCAATCTTGTTTCGTACCAAATGTTCATGAATTTCAATATCTTTTGTGCAAGCATGAAATACTGGGTTTTTTGGTAAAGATATTCCACTTAGATTGTGATCACATATTACAATGGGTTTCATTGTTTGCCTTGTTACTTGTGAAGTTGTCATATATATTCAACTTCTATTTTGACATAACAATAAAGGTTTGCTTCTTATAATTCCAACTAATAACACCATTTCCCAATATTGATGTCATCCATATTGCGAACCCAATCTACATCACAATGGGCACACATTTGTGTGCTTCTATAAATAATATCATAATCCCCAATATTGGGACACTAATTTTCATAAACATTATGTTTGGAATGCACATGGCCCATATTGTTTATGTCAATTCTTTGGCTATCATAAACATCCCTTTCAAAATACATTTGGCTTTTCATGTTCATTTTGGAACCTTGGTTATGGGTTACATTTATTTTGTGCTTAACCATGGCTATGGTTTACATTTTTATTTTGAAACGTGCTTAACCTTGATTATGGCTTACATTTTTATTGAAACACACATGGTTGTGGCTATTGTTTACATTTATTTTGAAATGCCTTTAACCTTGGCTATGGCTTACATTCTTGTCAAAATGTGCTTAGCTTGTCATGTTCCTTTCAAAAACATGGCTATAATTTACTTTCTTATCAAAATGTGCTTGGCCTTTCATGTTCTTTTCGAAACATTAACTATGGCTTACACTTTCATCAAAATGTGTTTGGTCCCTTATGTTCCTTTCATAACTTCAAAGCCATGATTTACATTCACATCAGAATGTGCTTGACCTTCATGTTCCTTTTGGAACCTTGGCTATGGTTTACATTCTCATCAAAATATGTTTGGCCCCTCGTGTTTTTTTCGAAACCCTAGTTATGGCTTACATTCCTTTTGAAACGCACTTGGCCCCATTTATGGTTAACATCCTTGTCAAAATGCACCTTGCAAGCCCATGGTAACATAATTGATGTTTTTTTTAAAACACAACCCTTTTAAATAACGGACATTTTGTTTCATTTCAATCCAATGTATTATTCAAGATTCGCCATGACTAGCTCACAACCCCTATTGTTTGTGTGCTATCAAGACTTATGCATACCATTACATGGATAAAACTTCCAATAACATTTTGATACATGGTAACTTACATTGTTTCCAAGTTTGCATCGTTCTAAAGACCCACATCCTTCAAAAAATTGAAATTGGTTATAAAAGGAGTTCATATTGGGTTACTTTCAACCATTCCAAATTGTTTCAATATACTTCCAATATAATTTCTTAGGTTTAAATAAATCATTTAGTCTTGTCAAACATGATTTATTTGTATCCTGAAACAATATAATATCTCACCTAATTCTACCATTTCAAGTTTCTTTGAAAGATTACCTTTTGTTTCTTTCAACAAAGTTAAGTCGTTAGAGGCTAAAATTAGATCATCATCATACAAAGTTATGATCACATAAAAAATTTCTTGAATTCTTTTAAAATAAACATTATGGTTAGTAAAGTTGACGTGCTCCCAAGTCACGGGGTGATACCAACTTGAAGGTCTCACAAAGTCAAGTTGCGGAGGTTGAGACTTGGAGGCACGCTCCCGGCTTCCAACTCTAGAAAGGGGTAGAGGGTCGAGTTGGGAGCCCATGGATTAGACCAGGTTGAGGTATTAGTTGATCAAGCTTGAATCTGCATCAAAACAAACCACCCAAGTGGTTAGATCACTTTTCGGGACACCCTTTGGTGTTGGGACAAGCCACGGGCACTTCGGACTACAAGACTCACCACGACCCGGACTCGGGGGATGCCACCACCATCCCCCATATAGTACACTCTGCGACGCCCCGCGAAGGCTACACCCGAATGGCTCTTTTTCCCGGGACTCCCAAGTTGGAGTCCCAAAATCCACCCAAGTGTCTCGGTTCTAGACTCCCGGGACTTTGAGAGGTCATAGCTCCTCGCCTTGACTTCTGATTGCAACAAGGTCTCAACCGAAGTTGTAGCCCTTGTCGAGATCTTTTCAATGACGTATCACAATCCCAAATCGGACATCAGGAGCCGATCGATTCCTGACTTTTAGTGGTTGGGAGTCAAACTGCCAGTTTGACTCCCGGCCTTTCTTTTGCCCATAACTTGGGTACAGATGTCCAAATCGAGAATGCGAGGGCATTTTCAATATCTACGTTTCAAGCCCTTTTCAATGACACCAAGAACATCTCAATGCGAGGTGTTTTGCCCCTTGCTGTTGAGCTCTAAACATTCGGGAGTCCGAGAGGACTCCAAATCCCCACTTTTTCCAAGTGTTGGGCTTCACCCCCACACTTGGCCAAAGTAGGGTTGTGACAAAAGTTCTTTTCAAACTTCTGAAATAAATAATATGCATTAATCTTTTGGTTCCATCCATGAGGAGATCGCTTCAAACCATACAAGATTTTTAAAGCTTACATACCATATTATCTTTAACCTTGACCACAAAGCCTTATGGTTGTTGCATATAATTTTCATTTAAAAGACCTTCATTCAAAAAAATAGTTTTAACATCCATTTGATGCATTTTATAATCTTCAATGGCTTCAACTACAAGCATAGCTTGAATTGATTCCATTCATGTAATAGGAGAAAAAAATTCATTGTTATCCCTACCTAGGTAGATGCACAATCAAATGTTTCACTATTGTGACAAAATGATGTTTTTTTTCTTAGTTACCTTTTCAAATGCATATGTTGATGAAAATATCCATAGATTTGTTAATTGAAACTTGGATTCAAATTAACAATTTCATTTTGAAAATAGTTTTGTGGTTATTTATTAATTAAAAAACTAATTTGTTAGTAAAAATAGACTTTTGAAGTCAAAAAATATGGATTAGTCATCTAATTGGACCATCACAAAATGAAAATTTTTATATTGATTCACATTCCAAATTTGTTATTGGGATTCAATATATGATGTAATACAAGATGATAAATTCATACAAAGAATCTTTTATTTGAAAACCTTAACCATTTTATAGTTAGGGACTTTTGAATGGTTATCATTTGACCATATTTTCATAAGTCCATATGAATTACAATTTTTGTTTGTTTTTCAATTCTTTTGTTCCAAAAGTATATGTTTTAAAAAGTTTTAAATGGGGCATTATTCTTAAAACTTGTGGATTTTTTTTTAGGACTTCCAAATTTAAAAATGACATTAGTTACATTAAATACAAGGTTTCATGTAATGTTTTGAACTCAAAACACTAAAAATTAAAGTAGCAAATATGAGTAATTCACGCATTCGTATTCCTATTCTTTCTTGGTCCGTTTTGGATATTTACTAGAGTGTTCCTCTGTCTGCGTAAAACATATATTTTGTTGAGAGCGGTGCTTTGACGTAAAGCTAGAAAAGTGTGATGATAAGTGAAGGGACTCATGGTTGAGAGTGCGCTTTTTATTATTATTTGTGAGACACTAATTTCTCCCAAGAAACATACATAAGATTTATTCATTTTTTTCAATTGATTAGCATTTAAGCTTTATTTGGGAAGGTTTATATGTGATTGAACATGTATTATTCAAAGGTTAGAATATTAACATTTAAAAAATAAAAACCATGTCTATTTGAATCATTGTAAAAAATCTTTTATGGACTTATATGGAGTGTAATCTTTTATGGACTTATATGGAGTGTAATTTCTGCCAATATTGAAACATTCAAGCATGCATTCAACTTATGTAAATCCCATGGCCACCAAATGAACCTTGTGCCTTGCCATAAAGTCATCAATAGTGCAATCACATACTAGAAGAAAAGTAAATATCCAAGTTTTATCATCTTGTAAAGATTGAAATTTAGAATCCATGACCTTTTTCCAATATTATGAATCTTCACCATTCAAAACTTCCACAAAAAAATGGGATTCATCAACATCAACAAAAAAGAAAAAAGGGATTCACATCTTGTTCAACCATTGTTGGATTTTCTTACACCTATTGAAGAATTCTTTTATCCTCCATCTCTAGTTTATTCTAATCCAAAATCCAACCTTGAAACCATTGTTTCCTTGTTTAAATTTCTAAATTCATTAAAGATAACATGATTGACTATTGCTAACATATTGGTTTATAAGGTTGTATAATATATACCCCTTAGTTTCTTCACAATAGCCAATGAATATGCATTTGACGCCTTTAAAATCCAACTTTGTCATTGCTTCCTTTGGCACACAAGCAAATGCAACACAAATAAAAACATGCAAATGATTTATGGAAGGTTTCTATCCGCACCAAATCTTTTTTGATGTCATGTTGGAAACTACCTTGGTAGGGATTTGATTGTGGATATATGTTGCAGTTTCCATTGCTTCTACCTATAATTCATTAGTTACCATCATATGTTGCAACATACACTGCACACTTTCAACAAATGTTCGATTCTTGCTTTCATCTACACCATTTTGCTTTAGTGTGTCTACTTCACAATGTCATTTTCCTTGCATAATGTATTAAAATTTGAAGAGTTATATTCCCCACGTCCATCACATTTGATTGCTTTGATATTCTTTCTAATATGATTTTCTACCAAAGTTTTGAAAACCTTAAGGTTGTTAATATCGCAACCCTAACATTGGGTTTGCGACTAAGTGTGAAGTGCAAGAGCCCATGAGGTTAAAAACATGTTTATGTGTGCAACACACTTTTACAAATGGAGGAGAGTGCAAAGGATGAAGCCTAATAGCTTTCAAATGCACTTCCACTTTGGGAGTTGCACTCATGCAAAAGTTGCAAATGTTCAAAGTATTAGTTTGAAAGGCAAACAAACACCAAATTGGGCCCCCAAAACACCATTAAAAAGGTCTTGAGGAGTAGATATTTTAATTATCTTCTTTTTTTGATGTTTTGTTCTAGGACCCACCTTTGGGTTTCTTGAGGAGTTTGTGGGGCATGTCACTAGTATCAAAACTTTAATAAGAACTTGATCCATTGAGTGTGCAGTTTGATGGCACCCAAGAGGAATCACAAGCTACTTAAGGAGGTCGTGGTGATAGATTCCACCTAGACCCTAGGTCTTCAACCCAAAACCAATATGGAGGAGCAAAATAATTATGAAAAATAAGATGTCGCAACCCTAGCCTTGGGTTCGCGACCAAGGCAAAGGGGTTGCAAGGGTGCGGGCCAAGAGAAAGCCCGGGAGTCACATCACATACTCCTGGGAGTGTAGGAAAGTGTGAAGGAGTGAACCCTCACACTCCCAAGGCAACTCGCACTTTGGGAAATGGAGTCCCGGTGGACTCTTGAAACTTCAGAGAGCGATTTCAGGAGTCAAAACTCAATGGCTTGTGGCATTTTTTATATCATTGAAAAGCTCTTGGAACATAAATGTTTAAAATGGGCTCACATTGCTCATTTGAACATCTGAAACACAAGTTATGGCCAAAAGAAGGGCCAGGAATCAAATTGGCAATTTGATTCCTAACCAAAAAAGGTCAGGAATCGACCCGATTTACTTGTCTGTAAATGGCATGCAACATACCCTTGGAATGCTCTTGACAAGGGCTACAACTTTGCTTTAGACCACATCTCAATCCGAGGTCTGCTCGCAAAGTCGCAGGAGTCCCAACCTTGGCGATTTTGAGACTTCCACTTGGGAGTCCCGAGACAAAAAAAACATCAGTGAGCTCCACGTTGAACACATTGCCTGCCCCTCGTGCATTCTTGGAGGAGCGCAAAGGTCCTTTACTGGTCACCCGCACTTTGATTGTCCAGTTTCCTTGATATGGATTAAGAGATAGTGTTGTGGGTATATTCTCCTTGAGATACCCATCATCGAAGCATGTGCAGCACTACAACCACCCATAAAATTCACATCAAAGCACCACTCATTGTTCAATGATAGATCAGCACTGCTGCAAGCTTGCAAAGGTACTTCCTGAGAGACATATGAATATCTCAACTGAAACTCTAACAGACAGTGCATCAACCAAACAAAATGGTCAATGAAGAAATTCTTACTTTCCTCGCTGCTCCTACACAATCTGGCCAACACTCACAAACAGAACCTTCCACAAGGGCTACAACACATCTAAAACAACACTCACAAGTGCTAGGCAAACTTCATTTAGTCAAGGCTGGGCTAAGTTGCATTCGAGATAGGTAGTGGGCCAGAAAGATTATTGACATTCAGATCAAACCAGACTAACTTTGAAAGTTGATCCATTCCTGGAGGGATGGAACCAGTCAGCTGATTTCCATTTAGAGCTCTGTACATAGTGAGTCAGACACAAAACAATGTTGCCTCTTTTCAGTGGCCAATAGAAGAAGCAGCACCGAATCTTTTCTCATAGGTCTTGTAAAAAACTGACAACAGGGTGACTAGGGCAACAATGAAACTCACAAGAAAGTGTAGAAGAACAGATTTGACAGAGATGCTGGAATTGGGCCAATGAAGCTGCACGATTGCATACTCCTGTAAGAACCAAAATCCATAGCACACTACATTTCAAATCCTTCTGATAACATTTGCTGAATTGCATGGCAATCATCTACAAAGTCTTCACACCCAAGAGTGTGCTACAGACACCGACAAAGTGCAGAAGAACTTGCTCCCTCTCTGGAGTCCATATCAAACTCCACACTAACACTTGTACCCAATGACTCCACACCATAGTTTTCAAGTACGTGTGGGGGTGCCAGGTCTTGCTCAATTTATTCCTTGGTGCTGTGCATTGCAAGACTAGCACAAACCGGCTTGGTCAAAACAGAGGATTTCACTGCTACAAAAGGAGCATGAAAGCTTACAAGGTCTGAAGCTGAATCAAATATCCAAGTTGTGTAGGTAGAGTTCCACCCAAGTGTGGGTTGAAAGAAAGCTCCCTTCAACACCACAACATCAAACTCTTGCTTTAGTGAGTACAGCACTAGACCATAATCAAATTCTTGGTGTCAGAAGCCGCCCCCATGATGATCAATGTGCTCAGCAATGGCACTATTGGTAAACACCAACTTGCAATCATGAAATAGTGATGCTAGAACTAAACCCTAGACCAAAAGCTTGCATAGATTCATCAAAGGAGTGATGGGCCAGGTGCTTTCCACAGCTCCATACATAACCAGAGTTCCAATGGGTGCATCATTTCCTTAAATCCCACAAAAGGAATGATAACCTAGATGAGCTTGATACTTACATTGAAAATCAAGGTGAAGTCAGAGCCAATTTTAAATTAGGGCGACAAAGTACATGCTTAAATTTCAGAAATTTTGCACTGCATGAATGCTTAACCAGCTCTGATTATTAAGGGGTTAGAAGAGGTCACTTACAAGTCTTGCAGGTCAGAAAGTGAACCTATTTCTTCAGACAAAATTCTTGAGAGTGAAATACTGCTCAGAATCCTGCATGAGAGCAAATCACCCAAGAATCACAAACCTTTGAGAAGATGGCTCTTCAGCTAAGCACACAAGATGGTGTAATTCTCAAACAAGGGATGGAACAAGCTTGACAACTCAGGATGCCTTCCACTACAATCTGGACTCGCAATCAACATTGGTAACTGAGGCTAGCATGGAGAAGGAGACAGAGGCATTGATTGCTAAGACAATGAAACATGAAGCGAGCAACCAAGTAGGTGTTACTCACTCCTTGCCCGCCACATTGCTGCAAAATGGCATAGAAGAGACCAACTGGAGAATCCACAATCAACTTATAGCAAAAAAGAATGTCAATTGCACTTCCCATAAGATGGTTCAGGGATGAAGGTTGAATGTCCTTACTATAGTTCCTTCAGAAAAATCGAGGAGGTGGCTCTGTGAAGTGTTGAATTGCACAACTATCAGATAATGTTACTACATCCCCTACCTTCCCTTCCATAACACACCTATCATAACATATCATGACAAACTTAAGTGTCCTACAATATTCTACTCTACCCTACAAAAAACACCCAGTTTTAATGCAAGTGTTTAGATTTCTTTAATCTCCATTGTGTTTTACCCTGGAGGATTTCTGCACCATCAACTTGCAACCGCAACAAATGTGTAAATTGTAAGTGTGGAGGTACACACTTGGCAACATCTGGAATTGATGTTTGAGATCCAGCTGTGTATGAACAACCTGCTCCATTCACCTCTACTTCAACTTCCTTCTCTAGCTCTATAGTATAGGATGTAGGACTTCACATTGACTGTAAAACATCAGATTGGCTTCACTCTCTTCTGTACTTGAGTGTCATGCTTGAAAGTTCATAGTTTTCAAAAACTGCAACTGGAACACTCTGCAACCAAAGCCACATTCTGAATTAACCTTGTGTCCACATTTCCTATTAACCAGCCAAATAATGAAATAAGTATCCTGCATGAGCATGGCACTTAGATAACAGAAAATAACACCAAATCTCCCAAACATCAGGTAGAAAAGCATAATTACTCTTGAAGCCAAGTGCTTTCAAAAGGAGCTGCCACACACCATCGGTCATCACAAACTAAGGTATGTATGTAAGTAATCAGTAAAAGAAACAAGTATCTTTTATTTGACTTCTAAGAAAACAGGCTAAGAGAAGCTTACCTCCATCACCCATCCAACATATTTCACATTGTTGACATGCTGATTCATGTCCAAATCACCACGTTTTGGCTGCAAAGAAAACTAGAACAAAGAAAAAAAAAACAAGCAGTGAACAACATGAACAAACTAAAGATGATTGAAACAAAGCAGGTGATTCCTGATTTGACAAAAAACCTGAACCTTTTTTTTTCGTCCAAGGGCCAGAACCAATCTCATCTCTGGACCTTGGACAAGTCATCAAGATCACCAACTCTATTGCACCCACCAAAAATGCCACAATACACATACAGAACACACTAATGTCGATAGCAAAAGCAGCCAGGGTCTTTCTGAACGTAGCCACTCTGGCAGCATCTGTTGCCCCCCACTGTACATGGCCATGAATTACCCATTGAGCCCCTTTGCTTGCAGTATCAAATGGGTAACTGGATGATTCCACTGAAGCCAACAAAGTCTCATCATTTGCATCACTTGTAATATCATATCAAGTCACAAGGCATCACACCTAACTCATCTTTCGGAGATTTGAAAAAAATTCCATAAGAATGATTCACAATTACAAGATGAGTCCAGTGATTACCTTTTGGGTAGTACTCACAAAGTATGAGATCATGAACGAAAATCACTCCTTACTCACTACTTCTACCCTTCAGCCACAATGGTAGGAGCTTTTGCAGCCTAGAAGGAGAATGAAGCTCAAAGGAAAAATGTCCTATTCTGCCCATAAGATACAGACACCCAAGCTAGGGACTCAGATTCTTTTAGACTGCGCTGCTTTAAGGAATAGCTGCCTTGTATGTTGCAAGTTGAGATGTCCAAAAAGGTTTCACAAATCTGCAGTGCCACTAAGGTGACAATCTTGGGTACATTTGACTTTAATTGGTTTAGCTCTTTCAACGACCAATATCACAAAAACTTCTAGGGTCCATACAAGTTTAATATGGACACTCATCAAGCACCTTTGTATCAAAAATTAGGGAGTTAAAAAAATCATGGTTCAAGTGGTTCCCATGATGGGAAAAACCACCTTGCAACCTCTGCAACTATCTTTGGATTTGCACCAAGGCGGTTGGGTTGTGTAGGCAAGGGAACTGATGAACTAGGTAATAGAGTTTGGCATACCTCTTTCAGCTCCAAGGTCATTGCATTCATCTTTTCCTCAAGCTCACATATTCGGGCCTCAAATGTCTTGTACTTTTCTGCCCAATTTTCACTACCTTTGTTTAGGATTGTAGTGTATTGTATAGGTGGTGGGTGGTTTACCTACAGTCAAGGTGTGGGAGTTAACCTAGTGAGCAGCCTAGGCACATTAGCAATGTGCTTATCCTTCTATTGTAACACAAATGGCATAGTTATAATTAGTCACCTTGTCAAACAAGGGGAGTTGTAGCATGCACGGCAATGGCTCCCAGAGGTTAATGACCAGGCCTAGCTGCCAACACACATTCCATCATTTGCTGCAAGTGACATTAAATCACAACATCCATCATTTTATATGACCTTTAATTAACTACATATTTTCACCACACTTGTAACTCTCCAATGGAAACCGACTGTCCCTGCAGTAAGAAACAAGATGCTACTATGTTAGCGGTTTTCCATTAGGCTGCTGTGATCACATCAGCCTAATGGAAAGAGACCCTAACACTGGCCCATCTATCAATGGGCCTTCAGAAACACACAGTGATCTGATAACAGATGTCGCAACCCTAACTTGGCCAAGTGTGGGGGTGAAGCCCAACACTTGGAAAAGTTGGGATTTGGAGTCCTCCGGGACTCCTGAATGTTTAGAGCTCGACAGCAGGACCCAAAACACATTGCATTGAGGTGTTCTTGGTGTCATTGGAAAGGTCTTGAAGCGTAGATATCGAAAATGGCCTCGCATTGGCCATTTGGATATCTGTCGCCCAAGTTATGGGCAAAAGAAGGGCCGGGAGTCAAACTGGCAATTTGACTCCCGACCACTAAAAGTCGAGAATCGACCTTTTTGCGAAGTCCGAATTGAGAGTGCAATACGTCGTTGAAAAGATCTCAACGAAGGCTACAACTTTGGTTTAGACCTCGTTGCGATCCAACTCCGTAGTCGGGAGTTATGGCCGTTCAAAGTTCCAGGAGTCCCACCGGGATAATTTCGGGACAACTTCGGGACTCCATTTTGGGAGTCCCGGGAATTTGTGCCATTTGGGTGTAGTCCCCACAACGTGGCGCAGAGTATACTATAGGGAGTATGGTGGTGGCATACTCCCGAGCCAAGGATGTGGTGAGTCCAAGTGAGTTCGGATCCCCGTGGCTTGTCCCAACACCAAAAGAGTGCAAATGGATTGTAACCAACTCGTGTTGGTTTGTGATGCAGGTTCGTGTAATCTAAAAGCTTGATCTCTTCCTAGTCTAATCCCGGGGCTCCCAACTTGACCCTCTACCCCTTTTTAGAGTTGGAAGCCAGGAGCGTGCTACCAAGTCCCAATTCCGCAACTTGACTTTGTGAGACCCTCCAGTGGGTTTCACCCCCGTGACTTGGGAGCGCGTCATGTGGTATCAGAGCAAGTGGTGAAGCTCACTTCTTGGGTTCGGATGGCCCCCAAGAAGAACCGCAAGCAACCGTAAGACTCCGTGATGGAGGAGCCCGCCGATGACCAAGTAGCCCCGCCCGAATCTATTGGGGAGGAGGAACCCATGGCCCGGGAGGACCGTGATGAGCCCGAAAGTGAGGAAGAGAGGAGCTCAGTCCTATTCACCCCGGCGCAATTGGAAGTACTCCTCAAGATGGGAAGACTCGACTTCGGTGAGTTGGTGGCGGCTCTCAAAACGGGAGCTTCCAAGGGTGAAAGGTTTCAACCGGCCAAGCCCGAGAACTTCGATGGCGCCCGCGACCGCAAGGTTGTGGATGCTTGGCTTGCGGAGATGGACGACTACTTGCATGCCGCCAAGGTTAGATGGCATTTCGCCGTGGAACTTGCCCAATCCTACTTGAAGGGCTATGCCGCCACATGGTGGCGGACGATGCGACAGGAGGAGGGGAAGAGCCACGGCTATACGTTGGAGTTTTTCAAAGACCGCATTGAGGCGGAATTTGTCCCGAGGAACTCCGATTACATTTCAAGGTGCAAGCTTCGTGACCTTGTGAATGCCCCGAATGAAAATTTGAGGCAATATGTGAGGGCTTATTCCGAACTCATGCTCGAGGTGCGGCACATGCATGAGATGGACCGTGTGTGCCAATTCGTGATGGGGCTTCCAACTTGGGCCAAGCGGAAGCTTGAGGAGAGTTGGCCCACCTCATTATCCGAGGCCATCACGAAAGTGGAAAATTTTTCGGATGTGGGGCGGAGCGACAAATCCGGGTTCAAGAAGGACAACAAGTTCCTTCACAAAAAGCCAAGGCATGAGGGGGAGTGGAACCGGGGGCAAGGAAGCCCAACCAAAGATAAGCCCAAACCATTTCAAGGCTCGGGGTTCAAGCCAAAGGGAAATTTTGTGAAGAAAGGGGCTCCTTTCAAAGGGAGCCAAAACAAAGGGAATTCTGGAGACAAGCCCAAGGGTGTGTGTTTCAATTGCAACGAGGTGGGGCATTACTCCAAGGATTGCCCCAAGTCCAAATCCGGTGTTGGGAGCTCAAAGGTACTTGCTCTCAATGCCACTCTAGCCCAAAAAGAATGCAATCGACTTATCTTCTTGAAAGGGAAGATTGCTAAGTGGGATGTCTTTTGTCTTTTGGACACAGGGGCTTCTCACAACTTCATAACTCGGGAAAGCGCCGAAAGGATGGAGCTCCACTTAGAGGAGCTCAAGGCACCCATTGAGGTGCATTTTCCGGATGGGATTCCCCATCCAACTACATTACAAGCGAAAGGAGTCCCTCTTCAATTGGGGAATTGGAGAGGAAAGTTGGACTTGTTGGTTTCCACCTTGGGTGGAATGGAATGTGTTTTGGGGATGGAGTTCATCACCCAAAACAATGTGCTCATAGAAGGGCACAATCGGATAGTTAGAATCCCATCTAAAAGTGGGATTGTGCGAGTCAAGGCACATGAGTTGCCTTGTGTGGGTGATCTAACCATCCGCTTTATGGTAGGAAAAGCTTTCGAGAAGGAATGTGTGGGAGGTTTTGGCATGATGTGTGTGATGCGGGTGTTGGACGAGTATGAGCCCGAGGAGGTCACCAAGTTGGTGACTTCCGCCGAGTGCATAAGGCGAGTGTTGGAAGAGTTCCCGGATGTGATGCCCGCCGAGTTGCCCGAAGACTTGCCCCCGAGAAGACGGGTTGATCATGCGATCGAAGTGATGCCGGGAGTGGAACCTCCCGCCAAAGCCCCATACCGAATGAGCCATGAAGAGTTGAAAGAGTTAAAGGTTCAACTCGAAGAACTCCTTGCAAAAGGGTATATCAAACCAAGCAAGTCGCCATATGGGGCACCCGTCCTTTTTGTTCACAAGAAGGATGGGACTTTGAGGATGTGTGTTGATTATAGAGCACTCAACAAGGCAACGGTGAAAAATCGGTATCCTTTACCTCGCATCGATGATCTATTTGACCATCTCTCGGGAGCCAAGGTTTTTAGTAGAATTGATCTACGTTCCGGGTATTACCAAATAAGGATAGCGGAAGGGGACGAAGAGAAAACCGCTTGCCGCACAAGGTATGGCTCATACGAATTCATGGTGATGCCCTTTGGGCTCACCAATGCACCCACCACATTTTGCACTCTCATGAATGACATATTCCGCGAATGGCTTGATGATTTTGTGGTCGTCTACATAGACGACATTTTGATTTATAGTAGCTCCTTGGAGGAGCATGCGGAGCACCTTCGCAAGGTGTTCCAAAGGCTAAAGGAAAACAAGTTGTATGCAAAGCTCGAGAAGTGCGAATTCGGGGTGACGGAAGTAGACTTTTTGGGACATAGGATAACTCAAGAGGGCTTGATGATGGATGAGCACAAGGTCAAGGCAATTTTGGATTGGGAGCCGCCCAAGTCGATTCCCGCCTTGAGATCCTTTTTGGGATTGGCCTCATATTATCGCAAGTTCATAAAGAATTTTGCGAAGATAGCGGCCCCTTTGACGAACCTCTTGAAGAAGTCCGCCGTCACTTATGATTGGGGTGAAGCATGCGACGAAGCCTTTGAAACATTGAAGGGCATTTTGGTGAAGGCGCCGGTGTTGAAGTTGCCCGACTTTGACAAAGACTTCGAGATTCATTCCGACGCCTCCGACTTTGCGGTTGGGGGAGTCTTGGTGCAAGAAGGAAGACCGGTGGCCTTTGAAAGCAAGAAGTTGGGTGAGACGGAGCGAAGGTGGCCAACACACGAGAAAGAGATGTGGGCGGTCATACATTGCCTCAAGACTTGGGGCCACTACATAGGTTCCAAAGACGTAGTGGTGTGGATCGACAATGTGACCTTGAAGTACTTCGCAACGCAACCCAAGTTGTCATCAAAACAACAAAGGTGGCAAGACACATTGGCCTTGTTTAATGTGGACATCCGGCACAAGCCGGGAAAAGAGAACATAGTTCCCGATGCCTTGAGCCGGAAACACCAACTTAGAATGGTGTGTGTTGGAGAGTCGGAACTTCAAAAAGAAGTTAGACTAGCAAGCCGCCAGGATGCCTTTGCGGAGGAGACAAGGCAAAGCATCCAAAATGGAGCCAAGTCCCACTTCCATTTGAGAAATGGATTATTGTGGTACAAGCAAAATCGACTCTACGTGCCGGAAGGGAAGATGCGAGACATACTTTTGAAGGAATGTCATGATGGACCACTGGCGGGCCATGGTGGTGCCAAGCGCACCACAACATTCCTAAAGAAGGCCTACTATTGGCCCAACTTAAAAGATAGTGCGGAGGAGTACGTGAAGACTTGTTTAACTTGTCAACAAAACCGGACCCTCAACAAGAAGCAAGCGGGTTTGTTGCAACCCTTGCCAATTCCCGAAGGGCCATGGGAAAGTGTGTCAATGGATTTCATGGTAAGTCTGCCCCCTTCAAAGGGATTCGATGCCATCATGGTTGTGGTGGATCGATTTAGCAAAATGGCACATTTCATTCCCACAAAGGATGAAGCAACGGCACAAGAAACGGGGAGGTTATTCTTCTCCCACATTTTCAAACACCATGGGCTTCCAAAAGACATAGTGTCGGATCGACACCCAAAGTTTACAAGTAAGTTTTGGCGGGCCTTGTGGAAGCAAATGGGGTCGGAGCTGAAGATGAGCACCTCTTTCCGCCCCCAAACCGATGGACAAACCGAAAGGGTGAACTTGGTCATCCAACAATTCTTGAGGAATTATGTGGCGGCAAATCAACAAGATTGGGTGGACCATTTGGAGTTAGCTGAGTTTTGTTACAACAACTCGGAACACTTCGCAACCGGGTCCACCCCATTTCAAATGGTGACGGGAAAGTCACCAATTGTGCCCATGACTTGGGCAACGCAAGGACAACCTTCGATTGATACAAGTGAGGAAGTGCCAATGGTGACGCAGCTTGATGGAGAAAGGAAGCGCTTATGGGAGTTGGCCAAGCCTAACTTGCAGAAGGCGCACAAAAGGTACAAGGATTTTGCGGACAAGTCCCGACGAGAAGTGAAGTTTCAAGAGGGAGACGAAGTGTGGTTGAACATCAAGAATTTTAGGTTGCCGGAAGGTTTGAGTCATAAGTTCTTAGGCCCATATGCGGGGCCATTCAAGGTGTTGGAAAAGAAACTTTCCGACACTTATAAGTTAGAACTTTCGGAAAACTTTAGAGTTCATCCCACATTTCATGTGTCCCTTTTGAAGCCGGTCTCCCGCGATGCCTCAAGGCCTAATCGAGAGCATAACTCAAGGCCTCCGCGGGATTTGGTTCATAATGAACCAGAGTTTGAGGTTGAGGCCGTGCTCAAATCAAGGCAACTCAGGTGACGAGAGCGGGAATACTTAGTGAAGTGGAAAGGTTACCATGCAATAGAGGCTTCTTGGGTGAATGAGTCCGACATGGAACATGCCCAAGAAGCCATAGAAGAATTTCACACTAGACCGGCAAAGAAAAGGCGTAGAGCGTGATGAGGACATCACCTTTATTTTAGAGGGAGAAAATTTCATAAAATGTATCACATCAAGATGCAAGTGAAATAAAAAGGGCATTATAACTTCCAAGAGATTGTATCATGGAAAAAAATTGTTAAGGCAAATAGGGTTGTGGCATGGATAAATGGAACTATTTTGCGTAGGCTCAAATCAAAATCGGACTCCTAGTTTGGGGTTGAGGAAACTTGACCCCAAAAAAGGAGGCAAGCAAGGTGAGTTTGCAGGGACATGCACATGCCTTGAGGTGCATCCCGAAGGGTTGGCTTGTAGTGTGGCCAACGCGGGAAGTCATGACCCCGCTCACATATTTTAAGTGTAGTTTGGGACTTGGGTTTGGCAAACCTAGGTGTTGCTTCTCGTACCTTGATAAGCAAACCTTTTAGTTAAGGCTTGGTTGTTGTGATCAAGGCGCGGGATAGGGAAAGGAGTCATGTCAAGTAGCTTAGGTCAAGATTAGACTTGACTTAAGTTCCTCATGAAGGGAAGAATGAAAAAGTTCCTCCCAAATGAGGAGCTTCGTCAATTAGGCTAGTTAGTCTTTTGACGAAGCGAGGGGAGAAGGTCCCGGAGAGGACACTCTTGGACTTGTCAAGAAAGTGTTGGAAAAACTTGGGGACGCCTAAGTTAGCTTAAGACAAGGTCTAGCCACAAAGTTGGCAAAATGGCCAGGGATCCAAAAAGAAAGCAATTACAATTGTACGAAGGAAAATTCTAAGTGTCAATGAGGACATTGACCCCTTTCTTCTAGTGGGGGAGAGTGTCGCAACCCTAACTTGGCCAAGTGTGGGGGTGAAGCCCAACACTTGGAAAAGTTGGGATTTGGAGTCTTCCAGGACTCCTGAATGTTTAGAGCTCGACAGCAGGACCCAAAAAACCTTGCATTGAGGTGTTCTTGGTGTCATTGGAAAGGTCTTGAAGCGTAGATATCGAAAATGGCCTCGCATTGGCCATTTGGATATCTGTCGCCCAAGTTATGGGCAAAAGAAGGGCCGGGAGTCAAACTGGCAGTTTGACTCCCGATCACTAAAAGTCAAGAATCGACCTCTTTGCGAAGTCCGAATTGAGAGTGCGATACGTCGTTGAAAAGATCTCAACGAAGGCTACAACTTTGGTTCAGACCTCGTTGCGATCCAACTCCGTAGTCGGGAGTTATGGCCGTTCAAAGTTCCAGGAGTCCCGCCGGGACGATTTCGGGACAACTTCGGGACTCCATTTCGGGAGTCCCGGGAATTTGTGCCATTTGGGTGTAGTCCCCACAACATGGCGCAGAGTATACTATAGGGAGTATGGTGGTGGCATACTCCCGAGCCAAGGATGTGGTGAGTCCAAGTGAGTTTGGGTCCCCGTGGCTTGTCCCAACACCAAAAGAGTGCAAATGGATTGTAACCAACTCGTGTTGGTTTGTGATGCAAGTTCGTGTAATCTAAAAGCTTGATCTCTTCCTAGTCTAATCCCGGGGCTCCCAACTCGACCCTCTACCCCTTTTTAGAGTTGGAAGCTGAGAGCATGCTACCAAGTCCCAATTCCGCAACTTGACTTTGTGAGACCCTCCAGTGGGTTTCACCCCCGTGACTTGGGAGCGCGTCAACAGAGGCTTGGAGCCATTCTTTTGGACAATTTAATGCAGGGTGAAAAAACTATTGTAAAAATTGTGCAGCTCATCTGGAAACTCATATAACTCATTAGAAGCCCAACTAACATACAACCAAACTATTTGAGAAACAAAATCAAGGTTTGGGGGTAGATAGAACTTGGAACATACAATGCGTTCACTGAAATGAACTTTCAGATCTTCTTCTTCAACTGCCTTTGCCAAAATACAAACCCCAACCAAATTGGTTGTTTGGTACCATTCATGCCTGCCATAGCCAAATAGATGCCCAACCACTAAAAGCAAAAACAATCCTAAAAGGAACTTTCTACTCGTACATTGTCTTCTACAAGTTATTCCATGTTTGATGGAGCATGGACTTTTGTTAGGACATTGTAACGTAATGCAGCTAAATTGAGCCCACAACAACCATATGCAAGTTCGCCATATAAAAATCACCGAGCTACGGGCTTTGTTTTATACAACATTTGGATTCTACAAGAGCCCTTGCTATAGATGCTTACTTGAATTTGGCCGGTGGAGCATATGGTGGTGTAGAGGACACTATGTCAACCACCTTGGTGTTTGAATTGGCAGATGCAAATTGCAAATCCTTCTTGACAACCTTCAACTCCATCTCACTTTAGCAAGGATTAATAACTCTTAGGGTTTCTTCCAAGCCTATTAGGTTTCTCTTCGAGCTTGAACGTCAATAGTGAATTTGGCTCGTGGTAAGGACCTTGTGAATTGTGACCAAGACCAAAACTCGCATCAACACTACTCAATACTTGCAGAGTCCCCCATAGTCCCTCCATCAGCAACTAGGTTGTTAAAATCTACTGACCCACTATGTGGCTTCTGAACAATCGTGCATTCTAAAGGAAACATCGATAGTTTGTAAGATAAAAGTTGGAGGTAGTCGAAAAGGATCTAAAAATAGGGGAACAACTCTATATCACACCTAGAAATTCACTTCTGTGAAGTTGAGCTTCTGAACAAACAACGACCTTCGTGCTGCTCGATCATTCACAAATCTTGGGATATGCTTGCATTTCAATTTACCATGAACACCATACCAATCTAGACATATTTTGTGCCTTCTGAGATATATCGGATGCTCACGAGAACATCGACAACAAGCATATAGATTACTTCTGAGATGCTCAATCCCTGAATCCTAATGGTACCTCTGAACTAGCAACTTTACTGTGACATTGCTTGAAAGCACGCTTGATGTAAGTAGCAATCTTTTCTTTATCACATCCCCATACAAATTTCGTCATAATAGGTAGTCGTCATTTTCATAAAGGGTTATTTAAAAGACTAGCCAGTACATTGGAATCAGGTGTTATCCATGGGTAGAATTTTGTTAGGTTGAGGTGATAATGGAGGTGCATGTACATTTGGTACAAACTACACACTTATTTTGGACCCTAACGACTTGGCTCTTAAACCCTGAACCCTTCAAACCCCAAATTGATCAACCCCTATATACCTCATAAAACATTGTTTTTTTGGCCATATACCTCATAAAGAACGTTTTTTTGGGGAGTGAATTATCCCTTTCTTGTAAAAAAATCCAGGAAATTTTGGACAATGTTACTTTCGAATTTAATTTCAACCAATTTTGCTATTTTGAGGCAAATTTCGAGGAAATTATAACGTCATATATATGGCACACTACTAAGAATCAAAACAAAATAATAATTTTTAGAGGGTGAATTTGCCTACCGTAAGTTAGAAATTGGAAATATATGAAGATAAATATGAAAAGACTGGAAATCTTTGGTTTGTCTATGTCAATTCTTGAAGATAAGAGCACCAAAAAGGAAGAAGCCAAAGTTTCTAGACTAGATCCCTGTGGTCAAGGAAAGAAGCTATGGATTAACCTAACTGTTTTAATATCAATCCAAGAATTCTTGTGTGAATTCAACTACTTTTGTTAATGTCTTTAAAAAATCACCAAATTTTCAATATGACAATTTGAAGAAAAACATTGGTCATGCCATTCCATTGTGCTCACATATTACATCTATTGCAAGAACGCCCAATGCTAGAAGCTTAGGAAGATTATTGGTGTCTACGATTTCCAATCCTGAGTTTGTGAATTCTCTTCAATGTTGTTAATTGCTTTGAACATTGAAGGAAAAGGGTGTAATAACAGGCATAGAGTGGGTTGTATGCTGCTGGGTGCTGGTAGAATTTGGGTGAAAAAAAGTATGAAAGTATGAAAAATTAGCCATCATTCTGTTTTTTGGCTACCTATTGGAACCTAATATAAAATATGATGATTTTATATAGGAAAAATGAAATTAATTGATCAAAATTTGGTGTTTAGAAAAATCAAAAGCACTTATTTTGTGGCCAACTAGAAAACAAAATAATAATCTATTACAAATTTGTCAATAAAACACCACTTCTTACCATTAAATATACTTTTACAATTTTGTACACAGATTATAGAATGAAACCAACGTTCTTTCAAATTTCCATCAGGTGTCTTTAGCTATTTAGGAATGGTGTTTTAAGTTATGATGCAAACAAAAAGATCCATGAATTATTTTCGGTTATGTAGGAAAAAGAAATAATAACCCAAAAAGAAGAAAGTTTCAACTAACTTGTGAAAACACTAGACCTTACATATTGTGATTCACTCACAAACAAGACAATATGTGGTGATTTAATGATTAAAAATGAGAAAAACACTTTTCCAATTTAAAAAGAATCATTATTCATATTATTTTTCCTCGTCATTTTTAGAATTGTCGCCTTTTGTAGACAAATCCTTAATTTTGATGCTTGCTAGATTAGTATATCGATGAGGTTGATTCCAAAGTGGCTAACTTTGGTTACACAACTTCTTATTGATATTGGTGTTAGTTTAATTTTGTTCAATCCTTTGGCAAGATCCAGTTTAAAGTTTCATGTGTAGATATATGAAGACAAACTACATTGTGGATCACTGGGAAGGAAATTGCTCCCTGAGTACATTGACATCAAAACCTTCATTTTCATATGTGCAGGCGGGAAAGAAAGAAAGAAAGAAAGAAAGAAAGACATTTTTAGTTGATTTTTTGGGAGGAATATATTCTGAAAACAAACATATATCCCCAAAATTGTTGTAAATTTCAACTGCATAACCATTTTTTTTCCTTTTTCAGTTTTGGGATGTAGCTGCAGTGACAATAATGTTGCTTGTGCATGGACAAAACAACTTTTTCTTTTGGTGGCAAGATTTTTTTTCAAAACATTAAGAAATTAAAAGTGTGAAAATGAAGTGATTTCTGGGGCTTATAATCACTAGGATTGAAGAAAATTTAATGAAAATCAACAGATTTCTATATTTGGTTCTAATAGGTAGCCAGAAATATAGAAGGATTTTCAATTTTTTTTTTTCCTTTTCATATTGTTTCTGTAGCCAAATGTAGCTAAATTGTTTGTATGGGCGATCGTCACTTGTCTAGATCACAAAGTTGATCTCAAAACAAAAGAGAAAGACACTGGTTCGACCAAAAGGCTGATGGAGTTTGAAGTAAATCAGAATGTGACATATTCACGCACCCTTTCTTCATATCCTTCCTTGATCATCACACTATTTCATGGGTCCCTCATATATTCTTGAGTCAGACACTGACATCTGCAGGCACGTTTGACTTTTTAGGTAACTGGGTTATTGAGTTTCTCAGGTATTCTTTGCACGGGAGACTGAGCTGCATTTGATTCGTGGCACCTGGCACATGTTAGTGTGTCTCGCATCATCATTCCCTACAACTTCGCCATGCAGCCCAGAGGTCCTATGAGCATTGACAAGAAGAAGACAAAGAAGAAGGGAAGGAGTAGGCGGCTCTGGTCCACTTTCTTAGGTGAACAATAATTTAAGAAGGTGATGGATTCTATACTGGAAATATAAGTAGGTTTTCTTGGTGTGGTATAGATTTTTGAATAGACTAGCTAGTCCTTGTATAGGGGGGAAAAGGTATGGGTTTTCCCCGCCCCTCCTCTCCTCTTTCCCATTCCAAGCCGGTACTGGTATTGGGTACTTTCATACCCGTCTGGTCTAGCTATTGGTTTCAACACACGGACTTTTGATTACTATGGAGCAAGTATAATCGTATGTACGCATGTTGGGTGAGTATATTGATTTTTAATATATCGGCCAGGTAAGGTTACTGTAATACCTGAATGGATTTGGCATAAATTAAATTCTTTTTCATTTTGTCAAATTTTTGAAAAAAATATTTAGTACCTGTGCCGAAATTTACATAAAATCAAAAGTTCAACTATTAGGTTTTAATAACAAGCCTTCAAGTACCATCTTATAACGACACCCTAGATTTCCACAACCTTGAAAAGCGACTGTTTATTATTTTATATACCCATTGTTTGCCGAAAATTTCAAAATTAAAACCAAGTGCCAACATTAAAAATTAAAAGATAATTAATTATTCGACAGTTTGTTGCTGAAACCGATTTCAAAAGATCTAATTCAAGTAAGGAAAAAGGTATATAGGCTAGTCAGAATTCTCATTCCCAAGTAAGGGTAAAAGACCATCATTCACCCTTTTGATAGGATAAGGACATGTGTTTTTTTTTTCAAAGTTTATCATCTAAGTATATGTGGGTAAGTATCAAAATTCTCCAGATTCTCAAACATATTTGAGAGGTTTGTGAAGAAAGTTGAAAAGATTAGGGTGAGAATTTTGTTCTTCTTTTGGTAATAATACAAGTAACTAATTCACAACTCTTAACTTTTTTCCACACTTGAAACTTCAAGCTAAAAACTAATGAAACATAGTTTAATCCTACAAGTTACATTATACACATTTTCATCAAATGGAAAGTGAAAGAAGTACACATGCAACATATGGTAGTGAAGAGTGATTTTAAACTCAAACATAGGTCATAAAATGCAAAAAAAAAAATGAAATAAATACACATGTAATGAAATATATAGGTCTGAAAAGTGTAGTCACACTTACAACTATTGGCTTTAGCATATTTTGCAGGATGATCCACAATTTTCATGTTTAGATTAGGCAAGCTGGAGAAATGATTTTCATTGGTTTGCATGTGTAGAGGCAACCAATTAGAAACAAAATTCCAAACCTTCCGACATATTCTGTACCTTCCATTTGGCATACTTGCCTCAAGAAAAGTACCTAAATTCTCAAAAGGTTCTCAAGAAAGGCCCTTCTCCTATACAAAAATCAGGTGTATTTCATGTAGTGTAGCACCCTCAGAGCAGGGAGTTCTAGAAGTAAGTGGCAGCCGATTACACTAAGAAAAATCTTGAAGGTTTTTACAATGGGGGGACAACAAACCCCCCCCCCTCCCCCCAAAAACAATGATCCTAAAATTTCACTACTCTCAAGAGGCCCAAAGTCAATTTGGAATATAAGAGTTGTTGTATAGTTTCCCAATTAGGGGACGAGAATGACCAGTTTCAACATAATAGGGCATCAAACACGTAACTGGGAATGAAATTTTTACAAAGCGAAATAACTAGGACCCTAACTAGTTTTTTCCACCAATTGTGGTGATAAACTGAGTTTC
Source organism: Sphagnum tenellum (assembly GCA_963921925.1). NCBI lineage: Eukaryota > Viridiplantae > Streptophyta > Sphagnopsida > Sphagnales > Sphagnaceae > Sphagnum > Sphagnum tenellum. Next base: position 5,526,890 of record OY998160.1, on the reverse strand, counting down.
ATCTTGTCTTTCTTTTTTTCCTGAGCGCCTCCACTGCTGCTACATATATTATCACTACTCCTCCCTGTACAAGTACTATAAATAATCTCGAACCTTGTGCATTAAATGCTGAAACGGGGATTTAATAAAATTTCCGTACTTTGTGGATACCACTGAAAGAGTGGATAGGGGGATTTGTAAGGTGCAAGAGGAAGGAATTCGTACACTTTATCCTTAAGAGAGAGATTTTGCACCAATATATAAATAATTAATCATTTTTTTCCTCTCACTCTTCAGGAGTAGGCATAAGATTTGCCATCCTCTCTCTCTTTTGTATGGGAGTAATATCTAATTCAAAGAAGGTGCACTCCAAATACAACGGTTGCACAATTGGGTCTGAGTTTGTCACACAACTAACTGATTGGTTATAGGCTCTAGATGAAGACAGGAGGTGTTTTCTTTTTTAAAACATAAATATTTTAAAAATAAATATTATTTTATTTTATTTTTGAGATTATTTATTCCCAAGCAATCATGTGGGGCACCAAGAGTGGCACTTGTCATCATCTTCATTGTCGTGAATAAAACCAAACACGGACCACACTCCTCTTCTGGAGCCTCTAGACTTCCCAAAATCATTTAACCATGGCTCTTTAGAAAGGACCCACCAACCCAAACAGTTGTAGATCCATAATTCTTGTGGGCCCTTGAGGAGGATCCTCTCAATTATTCAGGATTGAGTTTAGCCTCATAGCTTGAAGGGGGGGGAGGGGTGTAATATTCCTATGTCGAAAACTTCATAATTCTACAAAATACACAGTTCAAACTTTAAATAAATATATTAATTGACAAACACTTGCCAAATCCATTTGGGGACTATGATAGGTTTAGAAGAATCCACATCATAATGACAAGTGGAGAGTAAATGATATCAGTTGGCTTTGAACATGTATTTTTTTCTTTGACTACATTAGGTAGAGAAATAAAATAAGAAAAAAAGAAAGATTAGGGAAGGTGGGGTTAGCGATCATATTTTCGAGAAACATTGTGATTTATATACATTACATACCACTAGGTAACCATGTCTTTTTCTATTTTTTTCCTTTTTCAATTTCATGGTTTCAAAACTTATGGCTTGCTTTATGTTGAATTTACACAAAAAAACCGAAAAAATAAATAAATAAATAAATAAATAAATATATATATATATATTGTAGACATAGTGTAAAATTTGGCGAAAATATATTTACTAGTAGGTAAACTAAATAAATAAATAAATAGAGTTAAATTTGGTTTATGTCATCTTTTTTTTTGTTTTTTAAAATTTAACGTCAAACCCTGGACCAGAGAGGTCCATTTGACGACAATTACCTAGTTGGTTTGAGCAAAACGCTCCTGTTGTCCAGGCAAGAAACTAAGTACAAAGCTATCGCTTTCTGATTACCTGAATGCATCAATTCAGGTAGCAAGTTGCACGGAGTCAACTGTTTCCCTAGGTGTTGACCAAACTTGCACCGGATGTCATGGTGGGCTGGGCACATTAATAACAAGTGGTCTTCATCCTCAACAGCACCGAGGGGACATAGTTAACAAACCCTATCTCTCCTCGGTACCCTCTCATGCTTTACATGACTGCCACACTCTACCTCCAAACGATGGTTGGCGCATCTGAACCTTGACAAAGATTGCATGAGTTGAACATTTGTGATCGCTTGCAAATAACTCTGATGTGCATATGAGTACCCAGATTTGGTTGTACAGCTCGCGTTCATCAGCTGGTATGTACATAATCTGCTACTTCTGGTTTTGGCATGTTCACCATAAGTGGATTCTAGATAAGAAGCATGTGCCCTTGCTACAGCACACTTCACATTAGTATAGGGGGCCCCAACCCCTTGGTCGTCAAGCCACAACTGCACGTTCCGGAGCCAACATTGTTGGTTATCATTGGGCACACTAAGCATCTGGAGCTGGGCCTGGTAGGCACAGTACAATAGACGATCTGGTGTGGACTCTCGTAGTCTATCATAATACTTGAGAGTTTGTTGCCACCAAAAATACTCCAATGGATACCTTCCAAACTCACCAAACACAGCAAAAGTGCTTGTTGTTTTATTGACCCCTAATATTCCTCTTAGGAACATTTTGTGTACTTGTTCTACTTGTTGCAACCCTTTCGCCCCTGTATAACCTGTCCACACCTCACATGCATAGTTTAATACTGGGTGTACCAGTGAGTCGAACAAATGGCACATTACTTCCGAATCTGTTATGCTCAGGTCATTGCATCTGCGGCGTAATGCAAACAATGCCTTCTTCCCAGCAACAGTCAGTTTGTCTACGGCTACTGCCATGCCTTTTGTACTATGTAACTCTAAGCCCAGGTATCTAAATGATTGAACCCGCTCGATGGTTGTCCTTCTGTATGTGAACTCTAGAACTACACTACAGCATTTCTCAAACACCACCACCTTGGTCTTGCTCACATTGATGATTAATTGCCGTTCAACACAAAATTCAGACAAAGCATCTATTTGTTTCTGCAACCCTTGTGGGGTCTCTGACATCAATGCCAAATCATCTGCATACAGCAGTAATTTGACTACTATGTCTGCCAACTATGGGGGTTACCGCCATCTAGTGCGTCTAGATGCTTCTCAAGTCCATCAAAGTAGAGTCCAAAAAGCAGTGGGCTTAATGGATAGCCTTGTTTGACCCCAATGCCACATGAGAATCGAGCTGACAACCCTTTTGTGGGATGCATAACTCTATCGTTGTCTTGGTTGTACATGCTTTGTAGACACTGTATGAAGCAACCCACAATTCCCATTTCAACCAACACCTGCCATAGTAGATCCCAAGGCACTGTATCAAAAGCTTTGCGAAAGTCCACAAAACAACAATACACCTTTTTGCGTTTGTGAGCGCTCTGTTTAATGAGCGTTTGCATACAAACGTTCTGTTCAATGAGCGTTCACAAAATGTACAAGTTATCCGTTGTGCGGAAGTCTTTCCTAAAACCAGCCTGTCCCCAGCCCGCTATGAGCCATGGATTATAATACCACAAACTGCTAAGCTTTAATTCCATAGTTTTCCTTAGTATTAATGATTTGAATCTTGATAAACCTCTAAGTAATAATTATTAGGGGTTGGATTAGCCTTTGGATATTTCAGCATAGAAGACTCTTTTATTTAAATTGATGCAAGGCTTAGTTAGTTTTAAGACCTAATAACCCTTTCCAAGTGCATTATCCTTTTGTGTTGTAGAGAAGGGAAAAGGGAATGTAAAATCAAATGTGATTTATTGATATATTGGGAATACAAGCCCATAATTCACAACCACATTTCGCCATGACAATATTAAGTTAGTCTGTAGAATAATCTTTAGGCACGAATGATGTACTAGAAAGATTTTTAGGATGTAATCCTAATACATCTTTATTTAGTTTTTACTTCTATGAGACGTTTAGATAGAATCAAAATCAAGCTTAAGTATTAACATTTCCACCTTAGTGGCCTCAGGTGAATTACAATTTGGTAAACAACTTGAAGGGAATAGGTCACAATTGCAAAAACTCCAGAATGCGACGGATGATGCGAGCTAGGTATCCATGGAAAGGGGGTTAATTGGGCCTCGTAGCCAACGATAATGGCCATCACTGGGAACCCACGTTTGACAATGGAGATAGACATCATCATTTTCGCATTGACACTCTTCAAACCTTTCTAGCACGGCTCCACGAGCAGGAATGAATTTTAAGTAGATTGCTAAAGCATGTGGGTTATGAGACAATCGACGATCCCATGTTGAACGATCAATTCGAGTGTGCACCACTCGCCTGGATGGTCCTCCTTCGCGCGGCCGTTGCGAAACATTCACGTTGAACGATGTTTCTTCAAGCTCTTCCTGTTCTACTGGTGCAACTAAAGGATTCAAAGGCTTAGCAACATCATTCGCCATGACTAATTCTCACCTACATCAATAAAAAACCTAGAAGGTAGCAGAAACAATGTGGTACTTGCATTCAGAAGGGGTCAAGGCTTTTTTATTTTACAAATTAGGGTAGGCGAAGGTGTGGGAGTGACGACGGAACCTCATGGAAACTCGAACATCCTAGATCTAATGGATTCATCAAACCCTAATTTTGACGGTGGATCTAAAAGTATGTGGGGGTTTTTTGTGATGCAAAATTTAATTTCAATTTACTATGTACTACATAGTTAATTAGTCCATGGTAAAATAATTAGGTAGGGAATATCAAAGAGTAAATGGTACACAGGGATGTTAGTTCAACCATTGAATTAGTCAAGTAAAAATTCAAGGACAATTACTTGTTACTACCGATAAATTATCCTAGTAGTTAGTTAATTGAAGTAATTAGGATGAAGAAGTAGGATGTGAAGGTCAACGGACGGAAGGGATAAGGATTAATCTCAAGAGACCTCATCAAGATATCCAAGATAAGGGGAAGGATGAATCCTCCAATCCCATTAGTCATGAGGATTGTCATCTTATTTGATTGGAGGATGGAATATTTCTTGTGTCTCATTGGGCCCAAGAATTCTCATCCTAACCCCAATTGGATGGCAATTTATTCTCAATTCTCATTGGCTCTAGAACAATGAAGAGGCCATTGATTGGAGCAAGGGATTTCGAAGCTTTCATTGGACAAGAGGAACAAGCTCAAGGAAGGTCATGGAGGCTTACCAAGGAAGAGGTTTTGTGTGTGTGTATGGGGAGAAGGAAAAAAGAGGAGGAGGAAGTGTGAGGAATTTTTTTTGTTCTTATGTGTGCAAGAGTCAAGCATGGAAAGGATTTGTGCAAGAATCAAGCATGGAAAGAGTGTGTGCAAGAATCAAACATGGAAAGAGTGTGTGTGTAGCAAGTACTTGTAGCAAAACCTCTAGATTTTTGGTTCAACTAGTTGTTCCTCCTAAATCCACTGTTGGATTTGTGCCAAATTTAAATCAGTTTTAGTTTAAAAGGTGTAAAAGCTTCTCCCCAAATTTCAGCATCACCAGGTTTACTATAAGGGAGCTGCATTTGTTGGAAGTAGAGGGGGTTGAATTGTTTGTTTTTCCTCAATTTAAACAAGTGGTTTCCAATTCCGAGGCTTAATTCTTGATCAAAAAAATAAAATAAAAACTTGTGAGATGTTGTTACATGGCGTCTTTATTATTAGCTTTCTAAAAATTTAATGCATGTTAGATTAAGAGGTTGTATGTAGATGTCATGACAAATGAACTAGAAGGGTTCCAACCATCAAGTGCGACATTGAATTGAACATCAACATACGGCTCCTTCATATTCCATCATGGTGAGTTACGATTCTCTCACCTTATCTTTGTATCTTCAAATTGGACACAATGCATTAGATCCTTAGTAAAATTTCATTACTTACCTTGAACCACCTCACTTGTTGGACTACAACTACATGGTAGTTCCACTTCCAATCGGGTTTTTTTGTGAGTGCATATCTTTAATGGTGAAAGTGTGCAATAATTCCTCACACCCGCATGCCCCTCTCTTTTGCCCAGCTGCTCAACCGTGTTTCTAAAATCATGGCAAATAGCTTAGCTATTACAGGACCCACGGTGATTCCCCTATAGTTCTCAAATAGCAAGATATCACCGCCTTTATGCAATGCATGAATGACTCCAGTAGACAAGCTCGCTGAATAACCTTGTTGCAACAACTTGTTGAACACAATCTGCAGTGGTACATGCAACATATCGCCAGCATCTAGCAGAAACTTTGCTTTGATACCATCTAAGCCAGCAGACTTGTTACGTTTGAATCGCCTCATCGCTTGCGCAATCTCATCTAAGGTTATGTCATAGTTTAGTGTGCTGCAATCATCACTTGCAAAAGGGTGTGACAGGCTCGAGACCACCTGATCTATAAAGCTTCCATGTCCCCCATCTATATTACTGGGGCATTGTCCTTCCAGCAACTTGTGGAAGCCAAGAACCAAGTCTGCTTTGCTGATAGCCACAGATCGCTCCTTGCTCTTGGAGGATTACCTCCGAAAGCTAGCTGGATCCATCTTTGCTAGTGCACACAGCTGTCGGCCTTGCAGCTTCTTGTACGTGCATTTCTTATGACGCAGTAGCTGTTTAAGTTGCTTATGTCGTTCGCGTGCTAGATGGTTGTCAGGATGAAGCTTTGCATATGCAGATACTTCCTTGTGCTTGTTGCGACATTCAGTTCAAACCATGGTTGATGACGATGTTGTGTTGTATTTACTGGTGCGTGCTGCAGAGCAGCCATGCACAATCGCAGCGGTGTTATAAATGTAGTCATGTAACAATTGCACGGCCATGTAGGCATTGTCTATGTCGCTCATCTATGCTATGCATCGGGCAATCTGTTGTTGTAGGTGCTGATAATACTATGTGCGCTTGTTAGCATCATGTTTGAAACGATGGATGTTTGCATGTGATTTTGAAGTTGCTGATGCCACATGTTGCTAAGGTAACTGCAAGTTGAGTGAAAGTGGCATGTGGTTGGAATCACACCCTTTTCCGCAAAATAGAGGGCATTTATGTACAACAAGTGATGTGGCACAATCAAACAAAGCAGGCGATGCGACCATATAATCCATAAGACTTGTCCGAGTTCTATCGCTCAGACAAAACCTCCAGGAAGTCATTCCCCAATGGCAACATGTCAGGCATGTGGTCGGCAAAGTAACGATAATCAACATAGTCGTCAGCTGCACTGGTCCTTGCGTTGAAATCACCAACCAGTAAAATATTGCCCCCCAATTCCTGAATCATGCCGACCTCTGCAGCAATGTTATCAAACAAGCCTTCAACAACATATGGGGACCCTTTGGGTGAAGTATACACTACAGCTAAAAACAACGGTGCAGTCCCCGAGCGTTGGAATTGCAGCCACAACCTGTTGTCATCTGTGCTCTTTTCCATAGGGATACACAGTCTGACCATGTGTCATTCACAAATACTGCAACACCACCACTATGCTTCACTATACAGGGCGTGGATTGTGTAAACATTGAAAACCAGGCATATGCAGTGGTGTTTCATCAGGGAACAAATGTGTTTCAGTCAGTGCAACAACATCTGAGTCATCAAATAGGCTCTGTATATGTGAACTGGTACTTAGCTTCGTGTTTGTCCCCCCATGGATATTCGTAACGCTCTCTGGTCCTAGCACCCCTAGTGCTGGGCCGTGACTTTGGTGTCATTGATGTAAAGGTCTGCACCACACCAGTAAGCTTTCTTCTTCTCCGCTTTGGCCTTCTCAAATAGATGCCATGATGCCCTCTTTTGCTCTTGTTGTTGTTTGGTCAAATCCTCTTCCAGTCCCCAGCGGATACCTTTAAGGGCTACACGGTTTTTGTAGACAGCTTTTCTGTCCTTAGCTGTAGCAAAAGTAACAAGTACAGCTCGTGTACGTACAGTCCCAGGCTTGGTCTCAGCTCTCTTGCTGAGGGGTTGGCACACTGTCGCCACAACCTTGATGGCTAGCTTCATTTGTCCTTGTAGAACCTGACTATTGATTTTATCGAGCAATTGTTGTGTTGTCTCGCCTTCTGTTTCGTCAAATCGTATGATACGTGCGTTGCAGGAGCGTGTGGAGCGTTCCTTGGCCTCACCTTGGCTGACAAAGTTGTCCATCTGTTTGCCCATCTTCTTCACAACGTCCACCCACTTTCCCCTTGACTCCTCCACCACCTTTTTAACAAGTTGTTTTGTAACCTCATTGTCATGACTGGCAGTAGGGGCTGATTTTTGGGCTGCTGTGATACGTTCCAGAAAGTTGTTGGTGACTTGCTCAAAGATCTGTTGCAACTATGCAATTTGCGCTTCGATCTTCTTTTGAGATGTTCCAGCAACGCGTTGAACTTATCGTCGTTGTCACTTTGTGCCTTCTAGCTTTTCGCAAATTTCAAGTTAGGTGCTTTGAAAAAATGGTCAACAATTGCCAGATGTTGTTCTACCTTTGTTTTTCATGACAAACTATAGAACGTGCAAACAGCTTGGGCTTGCTTACTGTTGAGGCTCAGGACACACTTCAGACTACGAGGGTGAAACTGTGAAACGTCGTACTCGGCCATCGCTTCGGCGGCAATTTTTAGGGAGTTCACATCCAGACACCAAATATGGAAATTTCTTATAGAGAAATCCCCATCTTAAAAAACTATTTCAGAAAAAAAAAAAAAGGCGGGCCGCCTGACGAAAGAGAGGGCAGGGGAGGGGTACCAGGCGAATGAACCCACCCGCTCCTACTGTTGCAACGAGCTGGCGCTAGAAGAGGGCAGCGGCGATGGCAAGCCCCAAAAAAAAAAAAAAAAAAGGCGAGCAGCTCGACGAAAGAGAGGGCAGGGGAGGGGTACACGATGAATGGACCCACCCGCACTTGCTGCAGCGAGCTGACGTTGCAAGAGGATAGCGACGATGGTGGGCCCGACCTCCTTCTTTAAACCCTAAGCCTTCGCTTCTTTCTTCTTCAAAGCACTGATAGGCATGCGCTGCAGGAGGACAGCGGCGATGGTGGGCCCAACCTCCTTCTCCTCTCCATCTCAACTCTCCCTCCTCAAACCAACAACAACAGTGCCTTTAGATGCGTCGATGCTGTCGCAAGAAGCGTACCTATCTATCTAACGAACCTCTCTGCTTAATCCTTCTCTCAATCTCTTCTCAATCCTTCTCCACTTTGTCATCCTACCACTTTTTCAAGTTCATTATTTGCACTAAAAAATAAAATTATGGTTTTAAACAATTTTCTTTTAGTAGAAGTATGTGACATAATGCCCACCCATGTCACTTTTTCGTCACATCACAAATTCCCACAAAATTTATTGTTATGTGGGAATTTTATTATTCCTTAGTAGGCTGCCATGGCATGCAGCTTTGGCACTAATTATGATATTTTCATCAATGATGCAATTTTCACCCAAAAGTGATCTCTCGAAGAAAAAGATACATTTTGTGAAGGAAAAGATTGAACCTTGAAGAATATGTCCTATTTGTCAAAATGAAAATGTCAGAATTGATTAAGGATTTGATGAGCATTTGTCTCGAAGTTCCCAAGGTATTATGTACTAGAGAGTCGGCACTGGGAGTGTTGCAGTACAATGGGAAAAGAGAAAGGTGGGAGGCAATGTTTTTATTAGCCTTGCCTTGGTAGGCAAGAAAATTGTGTTTAGATTCATTATATAGTATAGTAGCTTAAGCTATTTTGGCCCCTAGGTAATAATAGGCCTATTTTAATATGATTTGAAAGATGATATTTTGGCTTGTGTTGAAACTTGAGATTAGTTACAGAGTTATCTTATATATCTTATATATTAAAGCAAACATGGTGTCTATCTGTCTGTGGTGACAAACAGGGCAGGGTAGCCAGGGCAGCCGTTGCGGGGGGCCGGGCGAGGTGCCCTTTCTATTAAAAAAATCCTTGGGGAAAACCAGGGGACCTGCATCTAATCAAATAAAAATTCAATTTTTAAAAAAAAATTATTTTCATTATAAAACATATTAAAAAAACTAGAATCTTTTTGAAAAATAAAATAGAAACTAAATAAATAAATAAATAAATACATATAAATAGAAAAAAATGGAGATTGACAAAATAAGAATAGAAAAAATAAAAACATGAAACAAACATAAACCAGAAAAAAAATAAAAACGCAAAAATTATTAAAAAGGAATGAAAACAAATGAAACAAGGAAAGGGAAATACAGTATAATAATTTTATTTTAAAAAAATTTCTAAAAATGAAGAAACCAAATAAAGAATAAAAAATAAGAAAAAATAAAACTTATAAATATTGAAAAAAAACCCTACTCCAAAAAGAATGAGGTGTGTCTTCTTTCTCCAAACTTGCATCGAAATAAAAATATATATAAAAGTGAAAAAGAAACACTATATTTTTACTATACAAAATAATAATAAAAATAAAAAACACATAAAAATAAAAAAAGTTAAAAGTTGAAAGTTTCTGAAAAAAACTAAAACATGAACCAAGTTTAAAGAAACTGGGGGACTTCAGAGTGGCCGAAGGTTACGGGTACCCACTAGTAATATCTGAGAGCATGTTGGTTTCTTGTAGAGGATTTTTTGTAAATTACATCTTGCATGGTAAAATATTTAAGTTTCCGTAAGTTTTGTTTTGTTTTGGTGACGCGCTCCCAAGTCCCGGGTTGAACCCACTTGAGGGTCCAATAATGTAGTGACGCACTCCCAAGTCTCGAGTTGAACCCACTTGAAGGTCCAACTATGTAGAGTTGTAGAAAGTTGGGACCTAAAGGGCGCTCCCGACTTCCAGCACTATAGAGGGGTAGAGGGGCGTGCTAGAAGTCCCTGGATTAGACTAGGAAGAGGGACTAGAAGATCAAGCTTGAATCTGCATCCAAAAACCCACCACACGGGGTTAGATCACATTTGGGACACCCTTGGGTGTTGGGACAAGCCATGGGCACTTTGACTCACAAGACTCATTCCAACACGGACTGGGGGAAGCCACCACCTTCCCCCATATAGTATTCTCTGCAACACTCCGCGGAGGCTACATCCAAATGGCTCTTTTTCCCGGGACTCCCAAGTTGGAGTCCCGAAATCGTCTCGAAATTGTCCCGGTTGGAGTCTTGTGACTTTGGGAGCTCATAACTCCTGACTGCTAGGTCTGATCAAAACAAGGTCTAAACAAAAGTTGTAGCTCTCTTCGAGAGCTTTTCAACGCCATGTTGCACTCCCGATTCGGATGTCGGGAAAAGGTCGTTGCCTAACTTTTAGTGGTCGGAAGTCAAACTGCCAGTTTGACTCCCGGCCTTTCTTTGGCCCATAACTTGAGCTGTAGATGTCCAAGTCCCCAACTTTGGGAGTGGGAGTTTCATCCTCCCACTTCACCCAAAGTAGGGTTGCGACAATTGGAATATGTTTGAATCTAAATGGGAAGGCCATGGTGTGAGACCCTCTTGTCTTCCCTTGGAAATAGACAAGAAAACCCGTCCAAAATAACTAAAAAGAGCATGACCTGTAAGCCTTGCCTTGGCATGGAAGGTTTGATCATTATAAATTGGTTTTTTCCACAATTATTTGTCTTTGGCCTTTTGAGCCAGATTTGCAAGGCTTTACAAGTGGGCATTCATTATTGTGCCAAAGTATGAATGACAACAGGGGTGGATTCTTGTCTTGTCCGGGTGTCTCTCACCCCCAATGATTCTGTGTTCAGTTTACTTATGTTCACACTTACTTCTCCTCCACTAAAAAACCATCCATGTTTTTTGTTTGTTGGCCTTGCCTACCAAGGCAAGGATATTGTGTTTAGATTCATTGTAGAGTTATAAGTAACTTAAGGGATATTGGCCTCTAGGTAATAACAGGTCTAATTTTATATGAAGATTTTTCAAAGATGATCATTTTGGCTTGTGTTGAAACTTGAAATTAGATATGAAGTTATAATATATCTTGAACGATTTTGGTTTTTTTTAGAGGATTTTTAAAAAATTATTCGAGTTTCCATAATTCTTCTTTTGCCTCAAGATAAATTTTTAATGTAAATGGCAAGGCCATGACGTGATGCACACCTGTGGTGTCCAAATTGTATCAAAATTTGCCCCAAAAATTAATGTAATTGGTCGACATTACACTAGAAAAAGAAATTTTTTAAAAATTGCCCTAATTTTGTTCCCAAGAAAGGAAACAATTTGCTCCCAAAACAATCACTGGTGGGGGGAGGGAAACTCACATATTGTACCCTAAGGTCAGCTTCCATGTTGATAAAACGAATTACCATTACTTTTTATATATATATATGAACTTAATTTTATTATTTTCATGATCAGTAAATTGATAAGTTGTTGGAGGGATAATGAAATTACTCAAATTTCATCTTCTGATAAAATTATGTGATGGTTTTCAATATCTCAAATTCGTATTTTCATTAAAAATGTTTCACTATTTCAAGGATTGTTCAATGACGAAACTAACCCTGAGGTAAGGTACGAGAAGTCGTCAGGACATCAGTGAACCAGTGAATACTCATCAGCATGGTAACTAGGTGGCTAGTTAGTATGATGTAAGCTTTCTCTCTTGACATAATATAATTTCTTTTGTGTAAAATATGATGCCACAATATGGTGGCAAATCATGATTTAAGAATAATTTTTGAGGAATTTGATCTAGGTTTTAAATACTTTTGAGCATTTTTGCTTAGGGTTGGGATCATTTTAAGCAGCTCTGGGTTAGAGTCAAAACATATTTTTGGCATCTCGGCCCCAGGTTGGCCACTTTGGCATAGTCCTAGAATCAAGTCCAATACGGCTCTTTTGGCATTCCATAGTCCCCATCCCGTTCAACCTAGCTAAGATCATTCTATCCTAGTAGTGATGCATTCGTATCCTACCCTTTGGTAACCTAGGTCTAGTCCATTTTGTCATGGGCCCATGTCACAATGTCAGGGAGCCCAGCCCATAGTGTCACGGCCCTTACGCAACCTAAGATCATTTTGTCATAAGCCGTGGGCCAGCGTGTCCTGGGCCCATGCAGGTGCAGGGTAAGGTGACTTTATCACAGGGTACCTTTCTTGGGGCCATGCAACATAGGGTCTATTTTTGTGATGCCCAAGGCCACCTTGTCTTGGCACCCAAGTTGCTTGTCTTGCCCCTCGTGCTATCTAGACCTAAAACGTCATAACGATCACCAACATATTGCACTCTCTAAGCTAGGATTTTTCAGACGATGTGGTGAATTTGCCAGACATCGGAGAGTCTCTAAGTTTTGTGGTGCCTTTGCCTTTTCCAGTATGTTAGGCAGGAGTATAACAAGCAGGGGTTAGGCAATGTGGATGGAGCTCAATCACATATCAATGCATGAGTATAGCAAGTAGGTGTTAGGCAGTTGTTTGTATGGGGACAAAAGAATATGTAGAAGATTGCTTGCACAAGATTTCTAACTTTGTATGCCTTCGTTGGCTACTTGATGTGAAGTTTTATGGAGGGTGTGGAATGTTGTACCCCTCGGCACCATTTGAGCAGCATGGCGCCATCTTCTGTCTACTGCAAGTACTCCTCCAACTTCGTGCACGTTCGCGGAAGGAAACAAAACTGATCGATATGGAAGGTGAGGCCACCTGCGCTGCAAGTCCAATTATGTCGATAGAAGTCTGGACTCTGAAGATCTCTCTTGCAATTTAAGCATTTTGATCTGCATTTTGGGGACTGATTCTCCAGTTCTTTGCATTTGTGTTGTTATTGTTGTTCATGTGCCTGTAGTTCCTTCTACGCGTTTATCGACATCGGAACTCCAAGCGTAGAGTACTTCGTAGCGTTGGATACTGCCACTGATCTCCTCTGGGTCCCCTGTGAATGCCAGCAATGTGCTCCCCTCTCTGCTCCCGACACTGCTGATACTCGCACTGTAAGAGTTCCGTCCAAGCTGAAGCTGCTGTTCTTGCTGCGCCAGAGCTGTGCATCCAAACTTACTATTTGATCAGACGTTCTTAGACATGCAACTGCAGAAGACCCATCCGGGAGTCTTATTCTTGCTTGCTTGCTGCTGGAAGAAGTTGCTCCTGCTCGCGATATATTCTTGTTGAAGTACGACTGAATCTACTTGTCACGAATCATGATGTGTGTTATCCACCACAGAGTAAATTGAATGCATATTCGCCGAGTTCATCCTCGACTTCGAAAGCAGTGAATTGCAGCAACCCGCTTTGCATCGACAAAACTACATGCGCTGCTGCTGCAGAATCTGCAGTATCACAGCAGCAGCAATGCCCTTACACACAAACCACAGTTCATTACGAAGGCACTGTTGCCACCTACAGTGCTGGATTACTGTTCGAAGACAATCTCTACTTCATCCCGGAGCAAGGAGGAGCACGAATCAGTTCCCCAGTTGTCTTTGGGTAGGCCATTAAGCTGCTTGTTGTTCTTCTTCATTCCCCTAGCTAGCTAGCTGCACGATGAAGAATAAATCCGGTTATGTACTAGCTGGTTGGGATCTTGCGAAAGTCTCGGTGCTTGTTGCTGCTGCTCCCTGTGAGGCGCTGACTAGTCGACAGATCAATTTCTGATCAAATAATGTCGTCTTGTTCAAATCTTGTCCTGGATTAATTTTGTTGTTGCTGCTGCTGCAGATGTGGGCAGACTCAGACAGGGGACTTTCTGAACGGGACTCTTGCTCCGGACGGCGTTTTGGGTCTGGGAACGGGAAACATTTCCGTGCTAATCACATTGAAGAGAGAACTGGGGCTGCTGGATTCTTTCTCCATTTGCACCAACTTCAGTGGAACAGGCAGCATTGCATTCGGAGACAAAGGACCCATCACTCAGCAAACCACTCCATTCGTAAGCAATTCAAGGTGAAAACTTCTTATTTCTCGTGAACTTCGCAGTTTTGCCCCGGGCCCCCTGCCGCTCGAAGAGCTTTGTTCATGTAGCTAGCAAGCAAGTCTTCATCGAATCAATTTGTACCTGCTGTTGTTGATGCAAGTCTCCCATTGATCTGCCGGCAGCTTCAAAGTTCTCACTCATCATGAAATCTTGAACCAATCAAAACTGCCAATTCCAGATCTGGTTGTTGTTGTTGTTGTTGTTACAGCCAGGAGAATCTGGTGGAGATCACAGCGCTAGAGGTCGGAAACAAAAGTATTCCCGTAGGACTGAACGCCAGCTTGGACACTCTGGTCTACTACACTTACTTACCATCTGCCATATATACTCAATTTGCGAACACTGTGAGTCTTCTTCGAGCTGCTGCTGCTGCAGCTGCCTTGATCTTGGGATCTTCTTCTTCTTATTCTTCTTATTCTTCTTCTTCTCAAGCTGCAATATTACAACCTGATCCTAGCGCTAGGTCACATGCTGAGATCTCCGCACACGAGAACAGCAGCAGCTTGTGCTTATCATAGATGTTTTCGTTGATTAGCTGGTGCTGCTCTCTAGCTACAAGGCCTTCTGCAGGCCACCAGAGAGTTAGGGTTTAGGGCAAGCTCGAGCTTCAAGAATAAATTCCTAATCCTGGAACTTGTTTCTTGTGGTTTTTGGGTTTTTTCTTTTGGGTTTCTGCAGTACAGATCGCTCATCAACTTACCAAATCTCAATTTGACTGCACTTGGTCTAGGATCTCTTGATCTTGATCTTTGTTTCAAGACAACGTAAGTCATCAAGATTATCACATTTATGTGAATCACTAGAATTTGTTGTATATTCCTGCTGCTGAGAGATCAGCTCAACACAGACATTGACATAGTATCACATGTTTGCAACAAGTTGTTACTGTGAAAACCTTCTTGTTGGATTCTTTGTGATCAGTGCAGCAGACAAGCGATTCTTCTTTGGTGGGTTTTGATTGAAATCATGTTTGTACTCATTGATCTTGAAATGGGGACTGTGTTGTTGGATTTGTGCAAATTGCTGCTGCTGCAGCAATCTCAGTATTGAGTTCCCTACAGTGAGCTTTATCTTTCCAAATGGTCAAACCTTCGAGCCAGTTGCATTCCTGGGAATTACCTCTGGGGTAATGTTGCAATTCTGATGTTGCAAAAACCAACTTTTCCATAATTTCTTCATGGCTTGTTGGCTACTGTATCCATCATCATCATCCTGTCAAAAGCAAAAACCAATTGTTGAACAAGGAATTCATGCTCTTGAATTCATGTAGGAAATGTAGCAACCCCATTAAACCCTAAACCCTCCTAAACACACTACTTTTTACAAATGAAGCAATCCCATTGAATTCTAAACCCTAAACCCATTGTGTTTTGCAAATGAAGCAAGCCCATTAAACCCTAAACCCATTGCGCTTTGTGAATGTAGCAAGCCTGTTAAACCCTAAATCCACTGTGTTTGGCTTATTGTTTGATTGAACTCTGTCTGGAACTTTCTATTTTGCAGACTAAAACTTATGGATTTTGTCCGGGAATTCAAAACAGTACAATGCCAGAGATTGTCATTGGGTGTGAGTATTTCAGACCTGCCTATTGAGAATGGTCCTAGGTTACTTCTTGACAAGGAGATCACTCTTTGTGTATGCAATTATTGGGCACCTCTTATGGATTGGAGGTTCTTATTTTGCTACCTAATTTATAATAAACGGGATGAAGGTCAATAGATCTATTCTTATATATCTATAGATATTGTTGAATTTTTGCAAGTTATAAAATCATCAACTCCCAAAAAATATATATTGACTAATGGGTACCTGTGACCTTCGGTCACTGTGAGGCGCCCCTGCATTGTTTTCGCCATATTTTTTATTTTTAAAAATGCTATAGCCTGAGTAGGATCGTCATCATTTAATGTTAATTGATGCTTGAGATCCTCGCCAATGGACTTACTTGAGAAATTTGTCCCAAATTTTTTTTAAAAAAAACCTTGGTATTAACCAATGTGGGGAAAAGGGCGGTGGGGGGGTATTACATACCCGTCAGTTCTATGTATTTGAATAATTCAAAACCATCAGTTCCGGGTATAATTAGCAGAATCAAATATGGGTATGGAAAAACATACCTACCTACACAGCGAACCCGCCGGAAAAGGGCGAAAAAAAAAAACCTGATATTAACCTTGGGCAGCGCCATTTACAGAGGCCGGTTTTGTCATAGAATGCAAAGCCAGAATTGTCACGTCACATACAGACAACGCAATTAATATATAAGATTTTCCATGAGTCTAATTTTCTATTATTACTTTTCTTTCCAGTTAAATATACCTCCAAAGTAAATCAGATGAATACCTTATTTCGAACTAATGTCATCTTTAAAAAATTGTAACTGAACTCCTCCAGTCCTTGTGAAACAGAAAACCTATTTTTTGAGTTGTTGTATTTGTTGTGCCTCTTACAGTGTTGAGGGACTGATGATGGTAGTTTGTCTGTTGTCATGGCATACAGTGCTTTCCATGTATGAGTACTCTTTCACCTTCAACCAGGAAGAGAAGTTGCTAGGCTGGATTCCATCAACCTGTAAGTGATTTTTGCCCGAGTTGTACACTTTGCACATTCTTGGTGACAAAACCTATTAGCACAATTTCTTAGGGTGATTGCTAAAATCTGTGAAAAATTGAATGATTTTTGGATTTGGAAGTACCAATCAGCAGATTGTCCATAACCAATTACTCCCAGTACTCTTGGAATGAAATCAGCTTAGTGGAAGCTTTTCGAATCTGATGGGGATTCTATTCCTTTTGATCTAGGTGGCAGTCTCTGGATTGTGAGTGAGACTGACAGTGTCTGCACATAAGTCCAATTTTCTTTGTAATCTCTTCATTAATAGTTATCTGAGTGGCAGGAAAAAGTGATTTGTAGTGCCCCTGTCTGACTGCCAGTCTCCAGTTTTGGGTTCCTAATGTGTTATGTCAATTCTACTTTACTACTTGTGTATGTTGGAACCTGAGTAGTATATGCATCTGTTCCTTTACATTTATTTGTCCAGACCAACAAAGACATTGTGGCTCAAATCATCTATGCCACTCTTGCTGGTGACATTTTGCTGACTGCTGCCTATGCCCATGAGTTTCCACACTATGGCTTGAAGGGTCGTCTCACCAATTATGCTGCTGGGTATGCCTTCTGTGTGCCAGTCCAAAATATCTTTGCAAGAACCTGGAGCAAGTAGCTATTGGCACTTCTGTGCCTGGTAAACAATGCTTGTAATCACCTTCCCCAAGCTCCACTTTTATTAATGGATGGGTCGGATGTGGGTTATGGTGGTCCATCACTACTTACTGCACAGGTTTTTTGCTGGCTCAACGTCATTTGAAGAAGTTGAGCTTGATGAGGACTCTACCCAGGCAATGAAACGGTTTGTGATTTATTTGGTTTTTGTATGCAAACATTCTGTTATTTGATGTTCGTAGAATTGCTTGTAACTCATGGGCACATTGGGTTTCTAGCTGCAATGACAGCTTTTTAAAGTCACTTAATAGTAGTGGCAGCCATAGCAATATGTACCATGTGCAGGCCATAATTAGGTTGATATTTTGATGTTTTGGTTGTTCCTGTCTGCAGGCTACTGGTGAGGACTTCAATGTTGAGGAGGGTGGGGCAAATGGCCATTTGGGGCTCGTCTTACTGTGGATTTGGTCAGGACTACAACTGGAAACAGAGTTTTTGGTGCCCTGAAGGTACCTTTCCACTTATGTTTTTTGTGCATATTCTCATAGCAAGGTTTACAAGTGTCAGGATTTGTTCATTATTTGGCATCTTATCTAGTCCAGTACTTGTCTAGTGATCCTAGATCTGTATCATAATATAGACAGTCCTTATGTATAGCTTCATGAACTTTCTTGAATCCTCTTTGTTTACTTGAATGCACTCTCTAGGGAAATTGCATGTAGCATAAATTATCTTCTAAAAGAGGACTAAAGGATTCTCTGTTTACTCTGAAAATGAGAGAACAAATCTGTGTGGATGTTATGTGGTGTGTGCTAATGTATTCTCAATGTTCACAGTAGCTTTATCAGTGGGAGTCATCTCATGGGCTGACTTTCTTTATGCTTATTACATGGCTGGGTGTGTATGTATTGTATTGTTGCTTTGCTCAGCTACTTTTCTATTTCTTCTATCTTATTTCAAAAGTAGCCAATGAAGTATTTACTGCAGAACAGTAGTGTTTTTGTAATTATTTGTTGTTGGAATTGAATTTAGTGTGAGTAGGGTCTGCTTGTTTGTGAGAAGAACGTTTATTCTCAGGGAGTGTCTGTGCACACATGTTTTTATGTGTGTAACTTTAGATTCAAGAGTGTTAGGCACAAATCTAATGGCACACAACAATTTAGTTGTATTAAATTAACTAATTTGTTGTGCATTTGATAGGATCATCCGGCTTTGGGAAGAGGCCTGACGTTGAGCTTTGCATTTGACATGCATAATTCTTTCTTGAACTTGCTTGGGCTTGGCATATGATTGACATTTTGTTTTCTCAACTTGCGCTTTTCCAGGTGTGATATATGATGCTTGCTGAAACTTTATCATTTTGGGTCATATGTGCAGGCTATGATGATATTACAACATCTGCACCAGCACCCACACCCATCTTTGCACCTGTCTTAACCCCAACCTCATCTACCCCGCCCTCAACTACACCACCTTTGTCTGCCCCAACATCACCATCATCTCTTCATTGTCTCCCATACTCTCACCTCGTTCTACAGCTCCAGCACCATCTGCAGGTGTCATGGAATTTGTGCTTCCATCTCATATAATCTCTCTGTCCCTTTTACGGTTCTTCTTATACCTTTCTTTGCTTTGAACAACACTGAAACAAGGTTTCACTACTGATGCTACTCAGCCTCATTCATAGACAAGGTCATTCATGAACCCCTAAACTGTAGCTGATTTCACCCTGGCGTGTTCTCTACATCTAGTTTGGAAAGATCAGTTCTCTTATGTCCTGTACTTTGCTTATTGGAGGATCAGAACACCTGTCATTGGAATGTAGGTGACAACCACATCTTGAAAATGGAGATAAAGGTATGAGATGCACAGTTGTAAAAGACTTTTGTGATGAATTGAGGTCAATGGAAGGAAAGATGTTTGTCTGGAACTGATCTCCACTTTGTGACAGAGGGAGCTATTGGATGTGTTTTCAATGTTCTTTTTGGTGATTGGTGGCTGTGATTGCACTTCAGTGGTCATGCCTCCTTCAGCTCTTGATAAGTTGAATATGTATCTCTGATTTGCTTTTCCAAAATTTTGCCTGAGAGTTCCGGTCAAGATTTGCTTGTCATTCCATCATTATTTGAGGGAAGACATAATGTCAATGCCTTTGGCTGACCAAAGAAGGCAAAAAGCAAGGTATGACAAGTTGTGGAAGCGGGAGTTCACATGGGCCACACAACATGGGGTGGACAAGATGCAGTGTCCATGCGCCAAATGTGAAGGAAGGGGCAGACTGGTTTTACTTAGGACAGAAGAGACCATCTAGTCCTAAACGGGAGGCATCCACTATTTAGAGTGTGGAAAGGCCCAGGCCAAACTGACCACTCTGATGAAGAGTGGGTTGAAGCAAGCAGGGCAGCAGTAAACCCAATGCAAACAGAGGTGGAGGTGCAGGTAGTGGATGAGGCTGTGAATGTGAACCAACTGTTGGATGACCTATTCCAAATGCCAGAGGAAGAACATGAAGGTGAGAGGGTTGCAAGCTTGTCTTCAGACCATAATGTAGAGGGAATGGAGGTAGCAGGCATGGTGTAGAATGCCATCCAGATCATGGAAGAGTTGGCAGCATTGCCTGAAAGCATGCCTGACCAGAATAACCATGATAGGGGACAGGGGGGTGTGCACAAAGACATGGGACTAGGTGAAACAGGGGCCCCATCAGTAGCAAGTGATGATGACATCTCAATGGAGGCCAATTATCTACGGGAAGCATGTCAGCCTTTGTACAATGGTGCAAGGTGCACGAAGCTAGCATCAACATTGTTGTTGATGAATGTTTGCACAGTACATGGCGTATCCAACAAGTTCATGGATGAGTTATTAGCACTCCTTCATAAACACCTACTGCCAAAGGATAACCTTCTACCACCTAGCATGTATGCAGCTAAGAGCCTTTCTAGGAACGCAGGCCTAGACTACAAGCACATCCATGCATGTGTGAATGGCTGCATTTTATTTCGGAAGCAGTATGAAACATTGGAGGCTTGTCCAAAGTGCGGGGCTGCTCGGTACACTAAATTTGGTAGGTCTCTTGTTCCACAGAAAGTTGTGCGACACTTCCCCTTAATTCCTCGGTTGCTGCGTATGTACTGATCTCGACACACATCAGAGATGATGATATGGCATGATAGAAACAAGAGCATAGATGGGAAAGTTCGTCATGTGCCTGACAGCAAAGCATGGCAACACATTGATAATACATGGCCTGATTTTGCAACTGAACCTAGAAATGTAAGACTAGGTTTGGCCACAGATGGGGTGAACCCTTTTGGGGACAAAAACAATGTTTGGTCCACTTGGCCAGTATTACTCTTAATCTATAACCTCCCACCATGGCTAGTCACAAAGAAATTCTTCATGTTCTTATCTATCATAATTCCAGGGCATGAGAATGTTAAGAGTGCAAACTTTGATGTCCTAATAACCCCTCTAATTGAAGAACTCCAAGAATTATGCGAGGGGGTAAGAGGGCTTGACATACTACAACCTGTAGGTAGAAGGCAATTTTTAATGAGGGCCATATTGATGTGGACGATTCATGATTTTCTAGGGTATGGCTTAGTTTCTGGATGCCAACATCAAGGTTACAAAGCATGCCCTCCATGTGGATCAGGGACAACTAGTCGATGGTCAAAGGAGTTGGGCAAGGTAGTATTTGAAGGAAATCGGAGGTGGTTGAATCGAAATCACCCATACAAAATTCATCCCAATGCCAAACATTTTAATGGTCATGAGGAGTTAAGGGGAAAGCCAGATATAATAACAACTGTTGAGGCGAAAAGACAAGCCCACAGAACTGAAAAGTGGGTGGCTGCAGGAAATGTGTTGGGGGCAAAAGGGTGTCCATCAAAAAGCAGTGGGATGAAGCGTTTATGTGCATTCTGGGGTCTGCCATATTGGGAGGTGAGCATGAATTATTCAGCCCACCCACTTCAACTATGTTACTTGTTTAGGCCAACCATTCAACAAGGCATTAGGCAAACTCATTTTTGGTCCTTGTTTAAATTTGTCAATTTGTGAGATTTCAATTATTGGGTGGCATCATTATATGGGTGTTTACATCGTGGTATAGTAGTTCCCAGGCACAAATTGTGTTAATAATACCATTGTTTAATCGAAATGGTGGTTGCTGCAGCATTTACTCATTAGGCACACGTTAGATGTGATGCACATTGAGAAGAACGTTTGTGAGAGTATGATCAAATTCATATTTGGATTGAAGGACACAATCAAGGTACGACGGGACATGGAAGTGTGTGGAATCCGAGAACATCTATGGTTGAAACAGGATCCTCAAAGGCCGGGCATTATTTTTAAACTTGTTGCCCCCTATGTCCTTAGACCAGAAGAGCTCCAAACTTTCATGAATAGGTTAGCTTCTTTGAAAGTGCCAACAGATTATTGTGGCTCACTAGGAAAACATATCATGGATAAGAAACTTGGGTTAATGAAGAGCCATGATTGGCATGTTTTAATGCAACAATTAATGCCTCTAGCTCTAAGGGGCCTAATGGATGCTCATGTACGATTAAGTTTGATGCGCCTTAGTCGAGTGTATCGTAACATATGTGCAAAGGTTTGGGATCCAATTGACCTACCAACCCTAAGGGAAGATGTAGCAATCACTCTTAGCATGCTTGAATGGGAATTCCCAGGAGCATTTTTTGATGTGATGTCACATTTAACATTGCACATTGTAAAAGAACTAGACATTTGTGGCCCAGTTCATATTCGTTGGATGTACCCAATAGAACAGGCCATGAAAGTTTTTAAAGGTTATGTCCGTAATAGGTCAAGGCCAGAGGCTTCCATGGCAGAAGGTTACATGGTGGACGAGACAATTGGGTTTGTCACCGAATACCTACAAGATTTCCGCCATGTTCAACAGGGAATCTGGGATGCAGATGAAGAGGAGGGGGTTTATGGTGAAGTTCTGGAAGGGGCTGCCACAAAGTTGACTCTGGACTCTGTAACACAAGAGGTGGCACATCAATATGTTATGACAAATGTGGCATGTTTAGCACCGTGGGTTCGGTACACAACCCTTAACCCTTAAACCCTTGTTGGAAAATTGTAAAGAGGTCATAGATGCATGGGTAAGTTACTTTCTTGTTGAACAACTAGCTAAAATTAATAAACTTAATGTGGGGCTTGGCTATTGGGGGTGCAGCATGTATGAGCAAGAAACAATTCGGATAAGGCAGTTAAGAGCGGAATTTGAAGCACAATGGCGGAGGGGGCATAGAACAACAAGCAGCATGTGGAGTTTCCACCAGAGCTCCAAGAGGTGCAAAACTTGGCAAGTTGGGTGCGTGAAGCAATTCAAAGCCATATCGCACAAAGGGGTGTGCTTGAAGACCAAGATGCACTCCATCTATCAGTTCTGCCATCCTTTTTTGCTTCAAGGTACACAAAAATGAAGGCATATGGAAATCGTTACAGAGTTTTTATAGATACCTCTGGCAACACAAGTGCCACGTACGATTCTGGAGTTGCATCAGTTTTCCATCAAGAGCAGCAGTCAACAAAGGGTACGAGACTTGGGGCACTTCAATATGTGGGGATATTGAAGGACATAATTTTGCTAGACTATGGCCCTATATCCCAACCAGTGATATTGTTCAAATGTGATTGGGTAATAAATGGATTGGACAGATGGGGAAATGCCACATATAAGCGCGATGAGGATGGGTTTTTGTTGGTAAATTTTCGACAATTGAAAGCATGGGTTGATGAACCTTATGTATTTCCAGCCCAAGTGCAGCAGGTTTTTTATGTAGATGACCCTAACATGCCAGGATGGAAGGTTGTCCTCCACAAAGAACCAAGGTCCAAACGCATCCTAGTATCTGATAGTGATGAAGTTACCATGCTAGACAACATAATTGGAGTAGATGTGCCTCTGGAATTTCCAGAGGTACCAAGGAACATGGCACTTGTTGGTGCAATTGAATTGACTGGAGCTGATGCAATTCTAGCTGCCGAAGAGCTTCAAAGGTCATCTGGTGATGATGAAGTTGGCCTTGAATGAATAGTTGTCTTATGGGGATCTGGCAGCTCTTGCCACACGTATTTCAAGAGCTACAAGCACACAGGTAAGTGTCCTTGAGCTGACTTTGTAGGCACTCACTACAGGATATTTATGAGTCGTTCTGATGGTATGGGCTTCCTGGAGATATTGTAGATCCTTTGGAGATCCTCCTTATGTGCTAACCGCCTTTGGATTCTAAATGTAGACAGGTTGCATCCAATGGTAAAAAATTAATATTTTACTACAGTATTATTTGCTTACCACAAATCTCTCTTTGGTAAGAGAGAGAATAATTAAGGCCCTGATTAAGGTCCTAATTAGGCTACTAATCACAAATGATTAGCGAATGGGGTTGATTAGCGTTTGTGTGTGTGTGTGTGTGTGTTGTGTGTTGTGTGAGAAGGAAAGCGCATGGATTCTGAGCTGAGCTGAGCTGAGCTGAGCCGAAAGGTCATTTGAGCTTGAGGGTTTTCTTGAAGCTGGGGCTTATGGGATATCAAAGACATTGGTTTAAGAGCTAGTGGAGGATAACAAGATGTGCTTGAATAACTATGTGACTGCTATGATGTGGTTATGTTGTTGTTAACTGGTATTTTTTTCAATGTCTAGGTACCTGTTGCAGTTGGGGGAAGTGGTGATGTTCATCATGACTGCCTGAAGTGCTTGATAAGCAAAAAGGATAATTCCATTACAGAGGTTCATGAATGACAAGTGCTGAACGAGCAGGGTTTTGTGCACAATGCAAGAGGGACTTATGTTTGCTTGATATTTGGTGTTGATTGGTGGGTGCTGATCAGATACAGCAAGAATGCTGTAGCCATAAAAGAAATCTTTCCAGAGATCCAAGATTTGCAATCTATGAAGTAATGAGGTAGGATAACTGTGTGGCACCATTTGTGGTGCCTAGGGTGGTGGGAAGACAACAGCAGCATGGCTGCGACACATAGGCTGGAGGCAACAACGTTGAGCAGTATTGATGGAGTTTCTTTTACAGCATTGTCAGGACACTTCACAGCTGAAACTCAATAGAAACAGGGCTGTGATCAACTTTATGGATTTAGAGATCTATTCTGGCACAGGCTGCATTCATATACTTGGTTGCCTTCCAGGCATATACATAGTTCGAAGAGGACTAATGTTATATTGAATAAGCATTTGGATCATTCTGTTTGCAAATGTAAGTAGCTCACAGAATACCATCAATTGAGCAAGCATGATTTTAGGAGGGCTGGAGCATGTCTAGACCTCTTACCGTGAGGATTAAAGCATTGATGAACAAAGGTTCATTTCAGAATAAAGAGATCTTGTTTATTGAAATCATCTGATAACTGTTTGATCAGTTCTCATTTCAACACGTGCATTATATATGATATTATCCTCAAGTGCTCAACTAAATTGAGATCTGCCTTAGTGTAATGAATTGGGTCAGAGTTCCCAGTTGCTACAGTGAAATTTGACACTGTTTAGCTGATGATGTTTGCCTCACTCAGAACATCTTGATTGTTCGAAATTTTCTGTTTTCATAATGACGACACATAATCTCTTCAGTTGGAAATGAGGAGCTTGTGGATCAACAGTCGTGAGCAGCAGATATTGCTCGCTTTGTTGTCCCTCACATTCGGTCCCTATGACAGACAGTACCAGAAAAAAGCAGGTGTACTTGTAGGCTATTATACCAAGACTAAATAGAGCTTGGTCTTGATCTTCCTTGTTTGCAGGGGAGTCCAAATTACACTCTTCCTCTCTGTTTCCTGTCTGTGGCTCCACCGAACTTTGTTGTTACTCTTGTGTTGTGCCTACAAAATTCTTTTCCATTACTGAATAATATCAGGCAGATTTGCAGAAGCGGAGGTCATCATCATAATGGGGGAAGCCACATACACTCCCAAAAACATCTTGATAACTGGTGCAGCATGATTCATTGTATCTCATGTTGCCAACAGACTGATGCGCAACTACCCACATTACGAGATCGTGGTGCTGGACAAGCTGGATTATTGCTCCAACTTGAAGAATATGTTGCCCTCCAAGTCCTCCAAGAATTTCAAGTTTGTGAAAGGTGACATTCGGAGTGCAGATCTTGTGAACTACCCTTCTCATTACTGAGGGTATTGACACCATTATGCACTTTGCCGCCTAAACTCATGTCAACAACTCATTTGGCAACAGTTTTGAGTTCACGAAGAACAACATCTATGGGACCCATGTGTTGCTGGAGGCATGCAAAGTGACAGGCACTGTCCACCGCTTCATTCATGTGAGCACAGATGAGGTCTATGGAGAGACTCAGGCTGATGCAATTGTTGGAAACCATGAAGCATCGCAGCTGCTTCCCACAAATCCCTACTCAGCCACCAAGGCTAGTGCAGAAATGCTGGTGATGGCATATGGCCGCTCATATGGGTTGCCTGTCATCACCAGACGAGGCAATAATGTGTATGGACCAAACCAATTCCCAGAGAAGCTCATCCCCACATTCATTCTTTTGGCCAGGGGAAGCCCCTCCCCATCCATGGAGATGGATCTAATGTGCGAAGCTACCTGTACTGTGAAGATGTGGCTGAAGCGTTTGAGGTGTGCTGCACAAGGGAAGTGTTGGTCATGTTTACAATTTTGGGGAAGAGAGGGAAGGAAGTGTGACTATGGACGGTGTGAAACCACCGAAAACTCCTCGAAAGGCAGGGTTTGTTTTGTTTCTCCAAGAACTTCTTCTTCGTAGCTGTCTCTTCCTCCCATTTGCTGTGGCTTTCCTGCTCCTGCTGCTACTGTTGTTACATGGACGCATTGAGATTTGCAGCTTCGTTTTTGCTGCTGCACCTGAGACTTGAAGGACTTGAAGTTCTTACTACTGTTTCCATATGGCCTCCAAGACAATTCCGAAGAGTTGAAAGATCTTCAAAAGGACCCGCCTACATCATGCAGAGCCGGTCGCTCATCCTCCTTCCTTTTACCCCCGTTGTCCCAATCTCTCGCCACTATTTTTGTTGTTCTGAAAGTATTACTTTTCCTGTGTGTAATCTTTTGTCTTGATAGTTGAAGAAATGGTCATATGTGATCACCTCGTGACTGCGTGATATGGCGAAGAGTTTGTGACTGTGTAGAGAATGCCTTTTGCATGGTGCTGTATTCTCTAGGGTTTAGTTGGTTCAAAATCCGTATGTATCTTTTGGTCTTTTCTGTCTTCAGTCATTTGTGACTGTGCTTTAGGCAGCAGTTATCATGGCACATCATCAACCAAGCTTGTTTTGCTAGGGTTTAGTTCACAATGCTTATGTATTTGTGTTCTGTTCTTTCTTCTTTGTTTTGTCATTTGTGCTTTGAGCAGCCATCACGGAACATCATCAACCAAGCTTTGTTTCAGGATGCTTGATGAGGATAGCATTATGCTCTCCTTTGACCCTTGCTGAACAGGACTTTCATGTTCTAGTACTGGTTTTTTTCTTCTTCTCTATATTCGGGTTATATCTGTAGTGATCTCTTGGTAGAACAACACCTTAACTTAATACATTTGACCTCCTTCATGCATGCACACAAAAAGAATGTCGGGGTCTTCTAAGAGCATCCTGTGTGAGTGCTTTTGCATTCATTGC
This sequence comes from Sphagnum tenellum, assembly GCA_963921925.1. Taxonomy (NCBI): domain Eukaryota; kingdom Viridiplantae; phylum Streptophyta; class Sphagnopsida; order Sphagnales; family Sphagnaceae; genus Sphagnum; species Sphagnum tenellum. Next base: position 5,499,655 of record OY998160.1, on the reverse strand, counting down.
TAATTGTGGCTTTTGGTCCTTTGGGCAGAAATGACTAGTCTAGTGTTTCAATCAGTCTCTGTTTTTCATACCATTGCTCTCAAGAAGTTCTGTGAAATTGATGTTTTCTTGATGGTTGTGGGGTGTGTGACAGGTCATGTGGCAGAAGATATGTTCCATTGGCAAGCAACAATCATGGGTCCACCTGATAGTCCCTATGCTGGAGGTGTATTTTTGGTTATGATTCATTTTCCTTCCAGACTACCCCTTCAAGCCCCTAAGGTTTGTCCTTCAATCTAGAGATGGAAATGTCTGTTATTACTCTTCCCCCATACTACCCCTCCATGCTTCATAACGGTTGTCCTTTAATCTACAAATGGAAATGTCTGTTGATACAGTTCTCTCATACTACCTCTCCATGACCCATAAGTTGTGTCTTGTAATCTAGAGATGGAAAATGTCACCACATACTCTTCTCAGTGTCTAGTCAATGGGTACAATGAACCACATGTCCAAAACAGATGGAAAGGATCTGACTTTACCACATATCTATGAAATTGTAGAGAATTTCCCACAACAGTCAGTTGAAGGCAACATGACAATGTGTGCAGTCATAACATTATGAGAGTGGGTAGGTGCTAGGGGAAATTGTATCAGGTTTGAGGTTGAAGGACTTCCAGGTGGCCCATTTTAGGTCACTATTCCATGTGAAGTCCATATGACCAAGTTGTTACCCACAGAGATGTATCATTTTGTTCTTGGTTCCTCGGAACTGCGCAGGTTGCATTTAGAACGAAGGTGTTTCATCCTAATATCAATAGCAATGGGAGTATTTGCTTGGATATCCTCAAGGAGCACTGACAATTTCTAAGGTTCTTTGCTCATCCTCATCCATGTCGGTGTGCATTTCAGATGGTTATTAGTATTCAATCCCCAACCACTTTTAAATAGGTGTATCAACAGTGAGCATTGCTGGTCATGGTGTGTTTCCAGAGTTGTTATTCCAACATTTGTACCTAGAGTGTCCCTATGCAATTTTGAATAGGGTTTCTTCCAAATTTTTAATGTAGGAGTAAGTACTTTGTTATGGGATTGTTGGAACTTGGATGGATCAACAGGAATATTGGACTTCATGTTCCTTATGGGCTCTCTAATGTGTTTGGAAAGCCATGTTCTGGATCTGTGCTGGTTAGTCGACACATTTCAGTTCAACCGCATATTTTTGAAATACTTTTCTCTTACCACTTAACATGCAAATTTGGTATGAACTTTGTGCTTAACCCTGAACCTTGTATTCTAATCCTATTTTTTCTGACTGACCTGGACCTCTAAAGTTTTGCTTGGTTTTGATGGTTGAGATGTGGAAATTAACAAGTCTTGATATGTGGGGCAGGTCTTGCTCTCAATATGCTCACTGTTGACTGACCCCAATCCTGACGATCCACTTGTATCTTGCTCTCAATATGCTCATATGTACAAGATTGACAGGGCCAAATATGAAGCCACAGCACGGAATTGGAGCCAGAAGTATGCCATGGGTTAAACATTTTGTAGTTGGCTGTAATAACATTTATGAGCAAGAAATTATGTATTGAGTGAAGTTGGGGTTCAGATAGAGCTTCTTATTCTGAGATATTCTTTGGGTAAGATGTATGGTGATGGTGCTGTTCGAAAGCAACATTTTGCTCTAAGACACTCTGACTTCTCTCACAATGGTGTTCTTTCTTTTTGTCCACTTGTGCTTGTTATGGCTGAAACAGTGGAATCTGCCACTTGCAAGTAACGTGTTTTTCAGGTATATATTTGACTGGCATTATGAATATACCACCACTTGTAACCCTTTCCAGGGTTTACATATTGTCTGGTTATGGTTGTTAAGGGGGACAATAGCATGTGTTTTCATGTCTGGTTTTTGATGTGTGCTTTATTCACATGTCTACCCATCAGGACTATCAGGGCTGACTTTGGAACCAACTCATGCATTACATGGACTATAAGGTGTATATGTGCCATGAGACCCTCACTTGTATTGGATAATTGTTGGAATAAAATAGATTATTTCCACATGTCGAACCCACATATTGTAATCTTGAGGGGATTAATTGGACCTTCTTTTTGAATACACATATACATTGTTTTGCTTCATCAAGTGATAAACTATTGTATGTAAAATTGACGTCTTCAATTGTGAATTGTCTTCTATATGTTTGTGGAGCAAGCCACTAAAAGTTGGGGATAGATACACTATTTTAGGTGTGGCAAAATAGATTAGGTTATTTTCACTTATATCCTAAACCTTATCAATGGGATTGTCATTTCTAGGCAACCCTAATCCTAGACATGCCTACAAAAAATGTGTACCTAGCTTACCAAAAGACCATAGTTGGCATATTTTGGTTGCACATGCAATTATGAGTATATGCATATCAAATACATACGATGACATATCACAGAAATCATCCAAAGGTTGGGACGAGGTGATCATAGTTGCATCATAGTTGCATACACACCCCAAAAAGGGGGCCAAAATTCATTGTAGTTGCATAAAAAACCAAAGATAGTTGCATGCGACCGGCAGTTGCATCCTAGTTGTAAACATGGTGGTTGCATATGACAAAATTTTTAGTAGTGCATGAAGTCACATCTAGAAATTGAACTTGTTCAACAAATGATGTGTCTAAAGTTAATAACTAGTATGATGCTCTTGGCTAAAAAACACCCTTGCATGTGGCATTTCATCTTGGTGATGGCAATACCATGGAGATGTTGACAAATATAAGAGCAAAATGGAGCTTGCAAAATGAGCAAGGATGGAGTGCATTGTATGAAATTGTTTGTGCAAGGGAGGAAAAATTTATTGTCATCATAACTCAGCATTACTAACCCATGGCTTGAAACCATTTTTGTTGCAACCCTAGCTTTGGGCTTGCGACCAAGGCAAAGGGGTTGTAAAGGTGCGAGCCAAAAGAAAGTCTGGGAGTCACATCACATACTCCCGAGAATGTAGGAAAGTGTGAGGGAGTGAACCCTCACACTCCTAAGGCAACTCCCAGTTTGAGATATGGAATCTCGGTGGACTCCCAAAACTTCAGAGAGCAAATTCAAGGGTCAAAGCTCAATGGCTTATAATGTTCTTTATATCATTAGAAAGCTCTTGGAACTTAGATGTTTAAAATGGGCTTATATTGCTCATTTAGACATCTAAAACACAAGTTATGGCCAAAAGAAGGGTCGGGAATCAAACTGTTAGTTTAACTCCCGACTAGAAAAGTCAGCAATTGACTTGATTTACTTGTCTGTAGATGGCGTGCGACATATCGTTGAAAAGCTCTCGACAAGGGCTACAACTTTGCTTTCGATTGCATCTTCATTCAAGGTCTGATCGCAAAGTTATGAGCTCCAAAGTTGCGAGAATCCCAAATTGGACGATTTCGGGACTCTCACTTGGGAGTCTCGGGACAAAAAAAGTCATTTGGATGTAGGCCCTGTGAAGAGTTGTAGAGTATACTATAAGGGGGAAGGTGGTGGCTTCCCCCAAGTTCGGGCCGCGGTGATTCTTGTGTGTCCGTGTTGCTCGTGGCTCGTCCTAACACCAAAAGTGCTCCAACTACGCACTAACCACCTTGTATGGGTTCTGTGCAGGCCTGTGTGAGTGAGTGAAGCTTGTCAACTTTTCGTAGTCCCATCCCGGAACTCCTACACGCCCTTCTACCCCTCAAAGTGTTGTGAGCTAGGGAGCGTGCCCCGACTCCTCCTTCTTCCGCTGTTTTCTACTCGGACTCACATTTGAGTCTTTCAAGGAGTTGGGAGTGCATCAATTTCAAAGAGTGAATACAAAAAAGAATTGAGATCTATCCTTTGGTTGACAAAAGACTTCCTTTTAAAGACAACGGAGTTGTTGCCATTTATAAATATTTTGGCAAATAATGTCAAGGTTATGCATCAATTATAAAAGTTCCTTACTTCTAAGCTGCCTTCATGAGCTTTCCCTGTTAAGGTCAGTAGAGGCCATAAGAGTTGTTTTTTTCTTTGGTCTCTTATTTTTGTGTGCATTTGATTTTGGTGAACATTCATGAACAAAAACCCTGATTAATAAGATGTGTAGTTTTTATTTTAGTAACAAATTGGATGTTGCAATTCACATCTGGCTATCCTAGAGGTCCCCACCATTAGAGTTGTGATCACATTTACTAAATTTGAAGAATTAAAACCTTTCGAAGAATTTTCAACTCCCATCTCTTGCCCAAGGCATTTTCAAGATGTAGAGGTGGATGTAGATGTGCCTACCACAACAATAAACAGGTCTTGGCTTATATTAGAAGCTCACAAATTTTGACAAAACGAAATGCCCCAAATGGTTTGGAGGAATAGCTTGACAAAGAAGCTTACCCATTCCTAATTCCTAATGATTACCCGTGGATTGACATGGAGGAGAAAAAAGACGAATATGAAAGAGAAACAGAAAAAAACCCCCCCTTGTATCCCAAATAAAGGTTAGAAAGTGACATGGAAAGCTTGTAGATGTTTTTCATGTGCTTTTGTTATTAAAACAACTAAATGATGATTGGGGAAGATAAAATGTGAAGATATTTTAGCAAGGGTTGTTGGAGCTCGGATTAGGTGCTCAATCTTCTTGCCATAGTTGGGTGGTCCTCCCTACACATTGGTTCTTGACATTTATTATTGAAATTGTCCATTTGTAGATGGCATTTTTAGGATTGACCGAATGTCCTTACATTCACTAAACATTGGTTTCCTCTAGTTTCCTTTCATATAGTTTGGTCATTTTTCAAGTATTAATTTTTGCCTTAATTTCATAATCATGACCTTTTGATTGACTTGTTTGATTTGTATACTATTACTCTCACTAATTTATTTATTTATTGAAATTTTATTACTTTGGTTGATTTTAAACATTTTCCAAATCAAACAATTCAAATGATGTGTTACTAATGTTTGAGCCATTATGCAACTTGACACACATTTTTTAGAATTTGAATTTTTGGATTATGACAATGTGAAGTCCTTCAAAAATAAGTTTTCCATATACTCAGATTTGACATCTAAAACATGTTTTTTAATATGATACTAAAGTGCATTGCATGTGTTTGATTCATTTAATCATGCCCCAAACCCTTTCAAAATGCAGCATATGAATGGAATTTCCAAATGATTTTTTTTTTTACATACTTTCAATTTACTTTCTCATAATAGGACAAATTGACAAATTTTGCAAACTAGATTGAAAGTAGGTTTTTTAAAAGGTTGATACAACTTTTTAAACTTTCAAAAACTTCAACATATCACATTTGATGCCTTCATGTAATTCAAAAGGACAATCTCTTAAGGCATCGCCTACTTTTTAATCTACTTGTCACAAATTTGTGTTTTTTTACCTAGGAGGATTATTTTTTTGGTATCTTTTAACATGCTTTCCCCCCAACACCATACCTAATTCAATTGTAGTTGCTAAAAATTTAGTCGCTTCTCTTTTAAATGTTGCTCCCATCACATTTCATCACATGGATCCAACAAATTTCAAGTTCAAATGAAAGATTTTCATGATGCTCAATGTGCCAATTCAATCCTCTAACATTTTACAACTACATTTATTGAATTCAATATGCATCTGGTCACAATGGAAATGATAACCATAATTATAATTCATATGGGCTTGACCACCCCTCCTACTATTTCATCTCCTTTTATGATGTACCCTTCTTTGAAAGATGCTTCAATTGCTTATAATTTTAACCAAAAGCAACATGCCATGTTCATGTTGGCAAGGCGCATATTACTCAACTCATATGATAATCCTACACCTATAGAACCTTTTTTTGCATGGCTTGGTGGAGATGTAGGAAGTAGTAAGAGTCATGCCATTTGGGCTCTATTGGCCTTAACTTCTAGCTAGCAATGATTGAATTATGTGATGGTTGTTGCCCAAATGGGAATTGTTGCTATTAATGTTGAAGGTCGAACAAGTCATGTAACATTCAATTTCAACCTCCATGGAAAACCATGAGGTGCCCAACCAACTATTAAAGACATTGAATATTTTGTTGGACTACGTATGTTAATCATTGAAATGGCTTCAACATGTGCATAAGCAATTCTTAGATCAATATATGCATGCTTGAAGAGGCTAAAATAATGCCCCACCATTGTTGTTGGCAAAACGCACATCCTCTATTGTGGCGATTGGCTCCAACTTGGCTTTATAGTTGGCCCAACATTATTTACCCAACCTTCTCCAAATGCATTCATTCAAAATTGGGCTAGCTATAACCTCTATCAAAAAATTAACTATTCAATCTACTTAACAAAAATCATGTGGCAATAGGATGACCTAAATTTTGCAACATCCTTTCAAATATTTTGCGTTGGAATTTTTAATAGCCATGATGTCAATGTCATCAACTCGAGACATATAGACTTTAGTATTGTAGCAACCACTTTCAAGTTCAAGCCTATTTTATTTACATCAAATTTGTTTCGAATCACCTTCAACTATTCATGTGCAAAATTATTTGCCATATAAAACGAATCTCCACCAATATAATTCCATGTTTGCATCATTAAGGATTGTTGTTTAATTGTTTATATTTTTGAACATTGAAACCTCAACTACTTATTCAATGAGAAAACAAGTCGTTTGCTAATGATTTTGGAACTTGCGATAAAAATGTTTGTCATGTGCACAAAAAACAACTTTGGACCCAAGGAAGTCACTAATGGCACCTTGGGTCATGTCATTGCTTACCAATTGCCATAAACTGCAACTACACATCACCAAGTCATTAATGAAAATTCCAAGTACACAATATTTGTTTCATCCACATAACTTGAAATAATATTCTTAAAATTGTTTGGCCATGACTAAGTTTTAGATCCCAAACTTTTGCTTGGCATTATTGGCATCCACCCAATATTGGAAGGATATGTATTCATCAAATTTTCAAACCAAAGTTTCACTATTTTTATTGAACAAATTCCCATTGTCCTTACTTTTGATGTCACATGTGACAAATGCTAAGGACTCGCCCTTTTCAAAGCTACCTTTGACTGCTCTTACATCCATCTTGATGAAACCCAAAGAAAAATAACATGTTGTATGTAGCTTTATCACAAGTGAAATATTTAATAGACTTGCAAGTTCTTGAACCCCTTCCCACAATTTTTCAAAATATTTCCAATCAAGAATTTTTCGCCTTGCAAAAGACACACATTTACAAGCTTTAAAGCACATAACTTGACGCACATGTTTGCATCTTGCATTATGGGAAAATAGTTCATACAATTTGGATTTGCAAATAACTAAAAATATACTTGTGGACAATTTATGAACTTTGATGAGTGATCCCCATATTTAAAAAAGTATTTTTATTGTAACTTTCACATAAATACTTTATGATACCTAGGTTAGTCCTCATATTTATGATTATCCTAACTACCTAAGTTAACCTACCTTATATGTATAATTATCTTAAATTAACATAGGTAGTTTTTTGTACACCTTGCTATCTAGATGCATGTAGGTAATTCAATCTACACTTTCCCATCATATATTATCCAATCACATAATGTCATAAACAACTACAATTCGATATAATAATGGACTTGGTTTTATTGGGCCATGACTTTAGTCAATAATTATGCATTCACTTGGGTCTACAATGCCTTTTATTGGGCTACAAGTAGCTTGCCCCTTATGGATAGAAATAGGTGATGTTTCAAGATTATAAAAGTACATCTATCAACAACATACTTATGAATAGTAACCATAGATCAAAAGGACATGATGAATAAATTAAGAAGAATATATGATTTATTTTTCAATTTGAAGAAGAGTGTTATTTATAGCACCATGTTCAAAACCATATCTTTTGCTCAAAGTAGCACATTATAAGTTTATATTGGGATAGGAAACTTATATTGTATCTTGAGAGTCTTGAATATAAACTTTGATAATTTACTTTAATGATGGGCCAATCAAAGACTCATTGCTAAGATGTTTAGTTGTGATATATGCTTATGCTAAATGAATTGAAATACTTGCATGCAAAAATCATGACATGGCCTTTATGTATTTTATATTTTTTATTAATATGATTTGTTTTCCAATCTAAAGCTCATGAGGCGAAAATTACAACCTCATGTAAACCTCCCACTAGTTCTTTTGAATCATTATGTGCTTCAACCTCCATGCAAGATTCTTGAAGGAATGTTTTTATCAACTAGAGGAATTTTGTCACATCCCCCATTATTGTAGACTTTCCATAACTTTCAATTTGTACAAAATGTTTTGAATAACTTGAAAAACTTCATATAGTGGGCCACCCCAAGTCACCATTTCAAATAGGTTGTATATGGGAATACTTCCCCAAAATAATTCATGAATAAAAAATAGAAAGCATCAAGACATAGATTCTAGGATGTTTTCAATAAAGCTTTTGTTCAACCACTTGGTGTGGGTGGAGAATTTTTCATTGGTATTCTTGTTGGTAACATCTTCACCTTTGTGTACATTGAATTGAGGACATTTAATGTTCTTGTGCTACCCTTTAGATTGACATTAGAAACCTTGGGTAATCAAGTTGCATGGTAGGAACATCAAACTCGCATTTTCAATCAATCCACCATCATAGAGATATCAACTCCATTTTAATTTGGATTTGTGTTATTGAGTGTTCTTGTGTTAATGGTGAATTTGTGAAGTGTTTATGGGTTGCTTCCATTACACTATATTTCTTTCACATCGCTGAATTATGGTATTTAGACCCTGATTTTAGTTTTTTTGATTTTGGCTTTACTATTACAGGATTGGAAGACCAATTCACTTTTCTTGCAATTGATTTTGAAGACATTGACACATTGATTAATAAATTTGGAATGCATGCAAAAGGTTTAACTATGCATGGGGTAACCTTACATAGGGCATGAAGGACATTTGACTTATCTCATGCACAAAACAAATGGAAGAAAAATTTAATGTGAATGTAATTGAAAACAAAATCAACATTAAACATGGACTTAACATAGATTGGACCATTGTATGAAACAAAGATTCCCTAGTACTTAGAAGTAGGTCCCCATGGGGATTGCATCCGAATGGGGAATGTCGCAACCCTAGCCTCGGGCTCGTGACCAAAACAAGGGTTTGTAAGGTTGCGGGCCAAAAAGGAAGCCCGGGAGTCATGCCGCATGCTCCTGGAAGTGTAGGAAAGTGTGAGGGAATGAACCCTCACACTTCCAAGGGAGCTTCCACTTTGGGAGTTGGAGTCCTAATGGACTCCCAAATCTTAAGAGAACGATTGCAGGGTCAAAACTCAATGGATTGAAAAGTTCCATATATCATTGATAAGATTTTGGAACATAGATGTTCAAAATGAGCTTTCATGACCCATTTGAACATCTCAAGCAAACATTATGGCCAAAAGAAGGGTTGGAAGTCAAATTGACAATTTGACTCCCGACCACTAAAAGTCAAGAATCACCCCGATTTCTTCATGTTTAGGTGGCATCTGACATACCTTTGGAAAGCTCTTGACGAGAACTATAACTTTGCTTCAAACCTCATTTTAATCGAAGGTCTATGTGCAAAGTTATGGGCCCGCAAAGTTGCAGGAGTCTTAGTTGTGAGAATTCCGAGACTCCCACTTAGGAGTCTCGGGACAAAATGCCATTTGGATTTGAGCCTTATGGAGAGGCACAAAATATACTATAAGGGGGAAAATGATAGCTTCCCCCAAGTTTGAGCCATGGGGAATCTTGTGAGTTTAAGTTTACTTGTGGCTCGTGCTAGACCAAAAATGCTTCCATTATGCATTAACCAACTTGTTGTTTGGTTTTGCGCAGGTCCGGGTTAGTGATTAAGTGCTTGTCATTCTTCCTAGTCCCATCTTGGAGCTCCAACATGCCCCTCTACCCCCAAAATGTTGTGAGCCAAGGAACGTGCCTCAACTCTTTGCTCTTCCATTGTTTTCACCTCGTACTCACATTTGAGTTTATCAAGGAGCTTGGGATTGCGTAAGGGAAAATCAACAATTCTAAACTCCTAAATTTTTTATTCATGAATATTTCATCTCCAAAATTTCAAAACACCATAATTATAAAAAAAATTATCTAATATATGATCATTCCTATAGCCTTCATCAATAACTTTCCAACATTAAATTAAAACCTTTATTTGGATTAAATTTGTTCATCCAATTTTTGTTTTAAATGTGTAAGACTTTTCAAGTCACTATGTGTTCCACATATTCAAATAATTTTATTGCTCGCAATACAACTATACTTATGAATGGTAGCCCAAGATTGTATAACATTCTTTAAACTCTTTTTAGTAACATGTTAACAATTAGGCCACAAATGGTAATTATTCCAAAGAAATGAATATGTCATTCTAGAGTTCATTTCTTCCTTTGCAAGGCTAGAACCAATGAATTTTTTACTCAATGCATTTGTGGACATTAATTTGTAACATCATTGTTTGAAATAATCACTGGTGAAACTCAACTTGTCAAAGCGCCTATGGGCATTAACCAAGGATATTCAAAGGTTAAACGCTATTAATAATAATCCCTTTAGTGCAAGGTTACTAGGTGGAAGTTTACAACATGCATTAACAATTTTCAGTTCGCCCAATTAAGAACAAAAATATGGATAATTTCAAAAGGCAAGAACATTTTTCTTCAATCCCGTCTACTTAACTAACAATTAAATTTGCCTTGGTGCAAATATTTATAACCTACCATGAGCTCATGTAAACATGAGCTCCATTTTTCATTTCTTGTCTACTTTCAATCTTGCATGAGTATTTAGATGCCAACATGATATAAAAGGCCAATTTATCTCTATTGATTGAAAAGGCCCAAAATTTTGAAAACAAGGTAAATTGGCTAGTAATCAAACATTTAACAACTCAAAGGGTTGGGGTTTAGTGACCATGCATTTGATGGCCTTGACATTTCAAGACTTTTGGTAGGGCATTAGTGTAACCACTAGTAGCCTTTAACAAATTCCTTTTACAAATTCCAAATTGGCCAATACATAATGCAAAAGTTGGAACCTCCCAAAGTTGATGGGGTTTTTAAAAACAATCTACCATATAACGCACTCCAATTTTATTAATTGATTTTGCAACTATTAAAAAAATTGAAGGAATTTTTTTTTTGATACACATGTGTGCATCATGCATTACATCATATACAAAAGTATCTAGTTTTACATCACATTATTTGTCATTTATCGTTTTGATTTATTCAAACTTTTTTGAAGGAAAATAAAATGCAAATAGAATCATTACTTTCAATTATGAGATGATTGAATTGACATTAAATAACCTTTGATTAATGTAGAGCTTCTTTCCTTACCCATGTGGTTCTAATATTATGATTGCACCCTAGATTATTCTTATTTATTTACAAACTAATGTCAAAAAGTTTTTAAAATCAATTTTTAGCAATAATGCAAGTTTGTTTTTACTACTATGAACATGATGGTATCACATGTTGTGAACAACATTTGTAAGATTTGTTAACAAATAGGAAATCTACTCAAGTGCAAACATAAATCTTTATTGAAAGGAAACTACAACATAATGCTCACAACACAAAACACAACATTAAGAACTCTCCAAGGTTCTTGTCATAAGAAATACACAAACTTGTGTAATGAAGAAAAGAAAAGCAAACCATCAACACCAAGGTATCAACACCAAACTAAAATAAGTAACGAAAGTAATTCAACCTTGTGAAAGTAACCTAATTACTTTCCTACTCCAGTAACTAATGAAACTTAATTAGTTGAGCTTGAATTCTCAACCTTCCCCCTCAAGCTCAAATCCACTTCTAGTACACCAAGCATTTTTTTAAACTTCTTTAGCTTGTCAGTACCTAAAGCCTTTGTGAAAATGTTAGCAACTTGATATTCGGTACTGACATGAATGAGATCAATTTCTTTTGCTAGAACTTTTTCTCTAATAAAGTAGTAGTGCACCTCAATGTGCTTTGTCCTAGCATGATAGAGCAGGTTGTTAGCAAGTAGTATGCTACTAATGTTATCACAATAGATGACAACATGAGCATCCACTGACTGTCCAAAATCTGATAGTAGTTTTTGTAACCAAACTATTTCACATGCTGTAATTGCTGCACCTCTATATTCTGCTTCCATGCTTGATAATGCAATTGTTGGTTGTTTTTTACTGCTCCAACTAACAGCACCACTTCCAAAAAAAAACATGAAACCACTAGTTGATATTCTATCTGAACCATTGCCAGCCCAATCAGCATCCGTGTATCCATGTACTTGTAACTGGATCTTGACTTCAAAAAAAATTCCACTTTGCAAGGTATGTTTTATGTACCTCATTATGCGCCTCACTGCATCCAAATGTGGCTTTTGTGGTGTTTGCATGAATTGACTCACCACTCCAACTGCATAACTCAAATTTGGCCTTGTGATGGTCATGTAAATCAAACTCCCCACTATGCGTCTGTACATAGTGGTATCCTCCACGAGGTCTCCTTCATCTGCACTCAACTTCACATTTTGCTCCAATGGAATTGAAATGGGTTTATAACCCGTCATCCCATATTCGGACAATTTGTTCAAAGCATATTGCCTTTGTAGTAACCATATCCCTTTCGGGGAATGGATTACCTCAATGCCGAGGAAATAACACAACTCTCCCAAATCCTTCATCTCAAACTTTTGCTTCAAAAGCTTCTTCAAATCAGAGATGTCTACATCACTATCTCCTGTGATAATCAAGTCATCAACATAGATGACTATGACTACAATCCCATGATTTGTCTTTTTCACATATAGTGAAAAATCGGCATTGGATGTTTGAAATCCACTTGTGACAAGATACTGACCTATCTTGTCTGACCAAGCTCTAGGTGCTTGCTTCAAGCCATACAAAGCTTTTTTCAACCTACAAACCAAATTAGGATGTGTTTGGTCCACAAAAGCTAGTGGTTGTTTCATGTACACTTATTCCTATAAATCTCCATGAAGAAAAACATTTTTTACATCCATTTGATGTAAAGACCATCCTTTTGCTGCTGCCATAGCAATGATTGCTCTTACAGTTGTTATTTTGGCAATTGGACTATAGGTCTCCTCATAGTCTATACCATACGTTTGGGCATAACCTTTGGCAACCAATCTTGCTTTGTATTTGCTCACAGATCCATCTGCATTGTGTTCGACTTTGTACACCCATTTGCACCCAATTGCTTTCTTGTCTTTTGGTAAAGCTACTAATTCCCAAGTAGCATTCGAATCCAAAGCCGTCATCTCTTCATCCATGGCATTGTCCCACTTAGGATTTCCAACCGCTTGTTCAAAACAAGTGGGTTCAACCTCTTGTATAACTCTCACCATGTATGCGTAATGATGAGCTACAAAGCCATCATATGTGAGTCTTTGTACAGGGTACTTGACTCGTGTGGATCTTCGTACTCCACTATTATTGTCATGTGTTTTCAAAGCTTTCTTGACCATCTGAGCTCCAGGAGTAGTAACTGAGGTGATTCTTGATTCTTCACCCTCACTCTGCTCTGACTCATTTGATTCACCATCTACATGAGAATTTCTAGATGATGTTTGAGATTTACCATGTACAATGTTTGAATATCTTAATCTTCCTTTCCATGGAGTGCTACTCGACCCACTAATTGAAGACTCTTGTGGTCCACTAATTAATTGTGATTCTTGTTCCACATTTAATGAAACATCACCATTTCTAGCTTCTCCATCTTTTGCTACCTTCAATGGTGAGTACCAACTAGCCATCTCATCAAACACAACATCTCTATTCACTTGCAACTTCCGAGTGGAAGAACTGAAACATCTATATCCATTTTGTTCTCAGGGATATCCAATGAAAATACATTTCTCAGCTTTTGGGTCTAGTTTTGATCTCTTCTCATCAGGAACATGCACGTATGCAATGCAACCAAACACTCTGAAGTGGGAAACATTGGGTTTCTTGCCTGTGAATTTTTCTTTAGGTGTCATGGCATGAACTGCCGCTGTGGGTGTTCGATTCATGATGTAGATTGCAGTTGCTACCGCTTCAGCCCAAAAGTAATTTGGCAAATTCTTCTCATTCAACATGGCACGTGCTATTTTTGCAATGTGCATGTTTTTCCTTTCAGCAACTCCATTATGTTGTGGGGAATAACTACATGAGTACTTCCTTTGAATTCCATGCTCCTTCAAGTACTCACTGAATTCATTTGAAAAATACTCTCCCCCTCCATTGGACCATAGGCACTTGATGCTCACACCTTTCTCCTTCTCCACCATTGCTTTGAAATTCAAAAAATGTTGAAACACTTCACCTTTGTGTTTCATGAAGTAGACCCACACCTTCCTTGTGTGGTCATCAATGAAATTCACGTAGTACTTGCATCTTCCAATGGATTCTGTCTTCGTGGTCCACACATCTGAATGGATCATTTCCAAAGGTTTGGAACTTACATGAGTTGTTTGAATTGGGAATGGATGCCTAGCTTGCTTCCCCAATTGGCATGCTTCACAAACCTCTGACATCACCTCTTCTGCTCCAAATTTGGGAAAACCTCCAACAAGTTTTTGTTTCTCCATGAGCTTAAGACATTGGAGATTAACATGGCCAACTCGCTTGTGCCAAATTCCAATGTCTCCAACTCCTTTTCCATGTGTGAATAACATGGAATTCACCTCAGGCATGTTCACATCCAAGGTGAACATTCGTCCATTCCTTTCCCCTTTTGCAATCAATTTGCCTTGGTTCCTCATGTCTTCCACAAAACATCCATTTGGGTTGAATGTGGGAGTGTTAGAAATTCTATTCGTTTCTAATTCCCAATGGTGATGAATGTGTTAAACATTCATCAAATGGATGAATAGTATAGACATCCTTGTAGTAGTTAGGTTAGGGTTTAGAAGTGGAGACTACCTAGGGTTTGGCGGCGGCTAGGGTTAGGGTTAGGCGGCGGCTAAGTTTAGGGTTTGGTGGCGGCTAAGGTTAAGCGACGGCTAGGGTTAGGGTTTGGTGGCGGCTAGGGTTAAGTGGCGGCTAGGGTTAGGGTTTGGCAGCGGCTAGGTTAGGGTTAAGTGGCGACTACATTAGGGTTAGGAGATAGTATATAGTGGAGTGGTTTTGAGTTGTCTTTCATTCTCTCCTTTCATGATTTTTGAGTGCACATAGAACCTTCAAGCTTTGATTAGTTGTTGCAAGCCATAGTTTTATGATTGTAACATTTGAAGCATACAACCTTTGTAATCTTCTTGTAGTTAATACAATTGTTAAAGCTTTCATTTCTTGCTTGTTTTCAAGTTGTTTCCAATAGGTTATGGGCCCACACCAAGCAAGAGAAAGGACATTGTGTTAGAACAAGAAGTAGTGAAAGGTTTGAGCTTGTATTGCATAGGGAAAAGGAGAGAATCGTTTTGAGACAAGGTTCTTAGTTTGCAAAGTGAGTGGGAGTTCATTTCCAAGTGGTGGCATACAAGGAGCTTGTAACTTTTCCAAGTGAGTGGGAGGTGTGGAAGAGATTTCTTCAAAGTGTTGTAAGTTTTTTTTAAAGTGTGGAAGAATGTTCTTCAAGTCTTTAAGTTTCGAGTTTCAAGTGCAATCGTGTGAAAGAGAGTTCTTCAACTTTTTGAGGTTTCCAACATTGAAGTTTGAGGTGTAAGAGAAGTTTTTTAAGTTTCTTGTAAAGGTTTTTAGGAAACTTGTTCTTTTAAGTTTTTGAAAGTGTTTACTTGTACAACATAGAAAGGGAGAATCCTTTTGAGGGAAGGCTTTTAGTTTGCAAGGTTGCAAAGAGAATAGTCCTTACAAGTGAGTGGGAGGTGTGGAAGAGATTTCTTCAAGGTGTCGTAAGCTTTTCAAGTGTGAAAAACTTGTTTTTTGAAAGTATCAAGGTTTTCCAAGTGAAAGTGTTTACAAGAGAGTTCTTCTAGTTATTGAAAACTTCAACTTTCAAGTTTGAGAGTGTTTGTTGTAGCTCTTGTGTTCAAAATGTCTTCTTTTCAAATGGAGTCCTTGAAAGTCATGGAGAAGTTTGATGGTGGCAACTTTCACCTATGGAAGTTCAAAATGCGCATGATGCTTTCCAAACATGGGCTTTGGAAATTTTTTGATGGGAGTGCCACTTTGCCAAGTGAAGAAGTTGCAAGAGTTGATTACAACGAAAAAGAAACCAAAGCTTTTGCATTGCTTTGTGAACATCTCACGGATGCCCAACTTGCACACATTCAATATTGTGACAATGTGAGAAGTGCGTGGGAGGCTCTTTGTGGTGTGCATGAAGCTAAGACCATTGGCAACAAGTTGTTCCTTCGAAGGAGATTCTTCACCGTCAAAATGCAAGAAGGAGAGGACATGCTTGTGCACATCAACACGGTGAAAGCTCTTGCCGACCAACCACGTTCCATCGAGGTGAACATTACGGATGAAGATGTTTACATGGTACTCTTCATGAGCCTTCCTCCATCCTATGATAACTTAGTCACAAGCTTGGAGTCCATGTCCACCAAAGATGTAGACCTTCAATTCATTGTAGCAAGGTTGCTTCACGAAGTGTCCAAAAGAAAAGAATGTGAGAATTCCGAAACTACCGCATTAGTGAACAAAACTCACAAGCCAAATGAGAAGCTTTGCTTTTATTGTAAGAAACCCGGACATTTTGTGAGAAATTGTTTGAAGAAGAAAAATGATGAAAAAGAAAAAGTTAATAAGGCTTGTGAAGATCACGAACAAATGTTTGTTGCGGCATTGAGTGCCAATGATCATACCACATATGATTGGATTGTCGATTCGGGTGCAACGCAACACATGACATTCGAACAAGAATGGTTTACCACATACGAGCGCATTTCCCCAAGGAGGGTGTTCATGGGGGATGACACCGTTTTGGAGGCAATTGGCAAGGGGAGCATCAAAGCCACATTGCAAGTTGGAGGCCAATTGACACACATAACCATCACCCAAGTTCTTCATGTTCCAAAAATGAAGAATAATCTCATTTCGGTGAGCAAACTCATTTCGGAGGGTTTCAAAGTGGAATTTGACAAGGATGGTTGTAAGGTCAACGATGCTCGAGGAGTTGTTGTGGCGCAAGCACGAAGGGACAAGAACTTGTACCTTCTTAATGTGAAGGTGCGTAAGGACATGGCACACATCGCAAATTCTTTGGAGGAAAGTGCGATGCTTTGGCATGAAAGACTTGGCCATCTCAACATGGCAAGCCTTAAGGAGTTAGATGCCATGGTGGATGGCATGAATTTGAAAGAAGTGCCCTTGCATCACATTTGTGAAGGATGCGTCAAAGGCAAACATCAAAGAACATCATTTCCCAAGGACGGCGCAACAAGGGCTTCACAACTTTTGGAGATTGTGCACACGGATGTGTGTGGGCCAATGAAGACTACATTGCATGGTGGAGCAAGATACTTTCTCACTTTCATTGATGATTTCTCAAGGAAGACTCATGTCTATCTTTTGAAGGCCAAAGGAGAAGCTTTTGAAAAGTTCAAACAATACAAGGCATTGGTGGAGAACGAAATTGGTCACAAAATCAAAGTGCTACGTTCCGACAACGGAGGAGAATTTGTGTCTAAGAAATTTGACGCATTCCTTGCGGAATGTGGGATTCAACGACAAACAAGTGCGCCCTATTCCCCACAACAAAACGGTGTTGCGGAACGTGCCAATAGAACCATCATGGAATGTGCAAGAAGCATGATTCTTGCACAAGGGTTGGAACTTGAATTTTGGGGCGAAGCGGTGAACACGGCGGTGTACATCAAAAATCGATGTCCAACCAAGGCCCTTGATTCCAAGACCCCTCAAAAAGCGTGGAGTGGTAGGAAACCCGATGTATCCCATTTGAGAGTCTTTGGTTGTAAAGCCTTTGCACATGTCCCCGATGAGAAGAGGAGCAAATTAGAATCCAAGTCCATGCCTTGTGTGTTTTTAGGATATTACGAAGGCACCAAAGCGTATCGCTTGATGTGTGTGAAAACCAAGAGAATCATCAAAAGTAGAGATGTTGTATTCATTGAAGGGTCAAAGGAATTAGGTGGTATACCTCATCTTGAGAAAGAAGAAAATGTAGTTGTGCATGAAGAAGTTGAGGGAGAAGAACAATTGACCTTACGTCAAGATACACCTTTGAGTGAAAAAAGAATGAAAGGTGTGCAAAATGAATCCACACCAAGTTCTTCATCGGAAGAAGAATTTGTTGTTTCCAATGATGACCCATCTTGTGAACCTTCACAAGATGTTGCGAGGGAAAGACCTCAAAGGCAACGAAGGGAATGGCCTCGGGATTGGTGGATTGCTACCAAGGAGGTGGAGCGCGCCACCATTGCATTTTTGGAAGAGCCCCAAAATGTTGAAGAAGCATTGACATGTGAAAATTCCAAGGAGTGGGAGTGTGCAATGCGAGAGGAATATGATCCTCTCATGACAAACAACACATGGACTTTGGTACCACTTCCCGCCGGTAGAAAACCCGTTTCATGCAAATGGGTGTTCAAAATCAAACAAGGGGCAAATGGGGAGGTGGAACGTTACAAGGCTAGGTTAGTGGGAAGAGGTTTTACCCAAACCTACGGAGTGGATTACAACGAAACATTTGCGCCCGTTGCAAAGTTTGCATCTATTCGTTGTATTCTTGCATTGGCGGCCTTGGAAGACATGGAGATCCATCAAATGGATGTGAAAACCGCATTTCTCAATGGAGAGCTTGAAGAGGAGATTTACATGGAGCAACCTGAAGGGTTCGTGCACCAAGGAGGTGAACATCTCGTGTGTAAGCTTCACAAGTCCTTGTATGGTTTGAAACAATCTCCAAGGGCATGGAATCAAAAGTTAGATGCGTTTTTCAAAAGCATTGAATTTATCAAGAGTGAGGCGGATCCTAGTGTGTACGTTGCACAAGTGGGAGATGTGAAGTTTTTCATTGTGGTCTATGTGGATGACCTCATTTTGGTGTGCAACGATCAAAACAAACTTTTGCAAATCAAAGAGGAATTGAGTCAAAAGTTTGAAATGAAGGACCTCGGGGAATTACATTTCTTTTTGGGGATGGAGGTGGATAGGAATCGTGATGAAAGACTCCTACGCATCAACCAAATCAAATACCTCAAGGAAATATTGAAGCGGTTTCGAATGGAGGAATGTAAGCCCATTGGAGTTCCATTGGATCCCAAGGTGAAGTTACAAAGGAATGCGAATGGAAATGATGAACCAAAAGGATTTCCATATCAACAAGCGGTTGGGTCTTTGATGTATGCCATGTTGTGCACACGACCCGACTTGGCATACCCAATAAGCGTGTTGAGTCAACACATGGCGAACCCTAACATGGAGCATTGGATGGCCGTCAAACGAATCTTTCGATATTTGCAAGGTACATTGCAAATGAAATTACAATTTGGTGGAACACCATCCAAGGAAGTTCTTGGATATTGCGATGCGGATTGGGGTGGTGATCTTGAAGATAGGAGGTCCACCACAGGGTTTGTTTTCATGATCGGAGGTGGAGCCATTTCTTGGAGTAGCAAACGACAACCCACAATAGCATTGTCCACCACGGAGGCGGAATACATGGCAAACACGCAAGCCACAAAAGAGGCCATATGGATAACAAAATTGATGATGGATTTAGGATACATGGAGGAGAAGAAAATGATGGTGATTCGATGCGACAATCAAGGTGCGATATCATTGACCAAGAATCCCACTCACCATGCACGAACAAAACACATTGATGTACAACATCATTTTGTTCGACAACGAGTTGAAAATGGAGAAGTTCAATTTGAATATTGTCCAACGGAACACATGGTGGCGGATGTGCTTACCAAGGCATTATCCAAAGAACGACATCATAAGTTGATAAACATGTTCGGATTAGAAACTTCATAGAGTGGGAGTGTTAGAAATTCTATTCGTTTCTAATTCCCAATGGTGATGAATGTGTTTAACATTCATCAAATGGATGAATAGTATAGACATCCTTGTAGTAGTTAGGTTAGGGTTTAGAAGTGGAGACTACCTAGGGTTTGGCGGCGGCTAGGGTTAGGGTTAGGCGGCGGCTAAGTTTAGGGTTTGGTGGCGGCTAAGGTTAAGCGACGGCTAGGGTTAGGGTTTGGTGGCGGCTAGGGTTAAGTGGCGGCTAGGGTTAGGGTTTGGCGGCGGCTAGGTTAGGGTTAAGTGGCGGCTACTTTAGGGTTAGGAGATAGTATATAGTGGAGTGGTTTTGAGTTGTCTTTCATTCTCTCCTTTCATGATTTTTGAGTGCACATAGAACCTTCAAGCTTTGATTAGTTGTTGCAAGCCATAGTTTTATGATTGTAACATTTGAAGCATACAACCTTTGTAATCTTCTTGTAGTTAATACAATTGTTAAAGCTTTCATTTCTTGCTTGTTTTCAAGTTGTTTCCAATACCTGTAAACCTTGTTCCACCATCTGGCCTACGGAGACCAAATTTTTTGTTATGGTTGGAACATGAAGTACATCTTTCAGGTACTTTGTTTGCCCATTTTCCATGGACAATGGCACCTTGCTAATTTGTGTGATGGGATGTGTAATGTCATCACCAGTTTCCACAAACCCTGGTGTTTTCAAATCCTTTGCGTCTCTAAACCATTCTCCATGGCTAGTCATGTGGTTTGAAATTCTAGAATCCACATACCAAACATTGTTGTCTGATACACCCCCCTATCATTGAATTTGCCATGTGCTGCATCACAAATAGTTGCTCATCACCTTGATTGCCAATTGATGCATAATTCCCTTGTTACAACTTTCCATTTCATGCATCATGCTCCCGTTGATAACAGTTCTTTGCCATGTGCCCAGGTTTCTGCAGTTGTAGCAATTTGAATCGTTATTTGGTTGTTGACCTCGATGACTTCCACCATGACCTCCACGACTTCCTCGACTTCCTCTTCCTCCAAAGTTTCCTCGTCCACCTCCATGAGCTTGACCTTCATGTTGTTGATGTCCACCATGCGAGCTTCTGCGTCGACCTCGAAATGAAGTTTTACCACCTCTGCCTCTACCTGTATTGGTATTTGAGTAGAAAACATTTTCTTGTGATCCTCCATTGGATGAAGTACCAACAATTTTCATCTCTTCACTTATAAGTAGTGTTATTAAATCTTGGAAGTTGGGAAATGTTTCTCGAACTACAATTGAAGTACGGAACTGACTATAATTTTTTTCAAGTCCATTTAAGGTGACGACACTAAATCTTCATCATCTACAGGGGCTCCTATAGATGCAAGAGCATCTGCAAGGTTTTTCACCTTTGTAGAATAGTCATTGATGTTCATCTTATTTTTCTGTAAATTATGCAACTCTTACTTGAGCTGCATTTTGCAGGCTTGTGTATTGGTGTTGTACATCTTCACCAATGTAGCCCAAGCTTGCTTGGGTGATTTTACATCTTGAATATGCACAATCATGGAATCAGACACACTCATAGAAAGCCAATACAAGACTTTCTTTGCTTTTTCATGCCAAGTTTTATTAGCTTGAATTTGTTGTTGTGTGGGGTTTCTGGGAGAGGAGGTTCTTTCTCATCACCAGTTATGAATTCCCAGTAGCCTTTCCCCATCAAGAAATTCATAATGCTAAATTTCCACACTTGGAAATTGTTCTTGTTTAGTTTCTCAATTGCAATTTGAGAAAGACTGTCTGCCATTTCTCAAGGCACCATTCAATGTCTTCTTGGGGTTTCAAAATGATTTTAATTCCTTCCTTGGGTTTCTAGGGTTAGGGTTAGGGTTTTCCTTTCTTAGGTTTCTAGGATTAGGGTTAGGGTTAAGGCTGAACAAGATAAACCTTGCATATGTATGTATGTCTTGAATATTATACGAAATTCTATATTATACATAGGTTTTACGTATAGGTATGTATCTCGTATAATATTTCATATGGTATTAAGTACATGATTACATACCACATTTTTGTATGAAGGTCTTGATAATGTATTTGCACTTCCCAATCTTCAAACTCCTTCCTTTAAGTTCTCCCAAGTTGTATTTGCTCCACTTCAAAACTTTGCTTTGATGTCTTCTCAAAACAAACTTCTGTCACAGCAACTTTGCGAAGCTGCTCCACACACATATGACCTTGGATCAATCTAAATTTTTGTGAAACATAGAACACTATGTCTACTACCTTCTCTCAAAATTTCAGCTCATTTAACTTCATAAAATGAGAGATCTTGCTACTTCCTTGAAGTCACCTCAAACTAGGACCTGAACACAAAATGACTTACAACTCGCTCTTAGCAACTCCAAAATCCTTGAGATTTTGGGAGACACATAAAATACATGTCTTCTATATCTACTCAAAATTTTAGTTCTATTGATGATGACTACAAAGAGATATCACTTTCAAAAGAAACTGATTTCAAAATTGAGACTGAAACTTCAAATGCTTGAATCTCTCTCAATACATATCCAAATGAAATGAAATTTCTCACACATATATTCCTATATGATCTATAAGATCCCAAAGTTGCAGATCCAAAAAAGCTCAAACAAAGGAGATATGACCCAAAAACTAGATCTGGCACAGAGTTTTCAAAAGCTCATAACTCTCACAAAACATATCTTTTTCTTTTGAAAATTTGAGAATAGAAGCGTCATATAGTCTTCTACAACCTCTCCAAGTTTCACTCCAAGATCTTTTCACATTAGCTCTAGAGCTAGCTTTAAAGATCTGACTTCCACAACTTTGATATGTTGATCTCCTTTCACCTCTTTTCTTTTCTTTTCTTTCTCTTCACATTCTTTCCTTTCCCCGTTTCTCTTTTGCACTTGAAAAAATCCTATGATATTACTATAGACTCTCAAGCTCTAAATCTAGAGACTTTCTAGCTCTAGATCTTTTTCAACTTTCTCACCAAACAACCTAAGCTCTAATACCATGTTAACAAATAGGATATCTACTCAAGTGCAAACATAAATCTTTATTGAAAGGAAACTACAATATAATGCTCACAACACAAAACACAACATCAAGAACTCTCCAAGGTTCTTGTCACAAGAAATACACAAACTTGTGTAATGAAGAAAAGAGAAGCAAACCATCAACACCAAGGTATTTAACTAAAAGACCAAACCACAAATAACCAAACTAAAATAAGTAACGAAAGTAATTCAACCTTGTGAAAGTAACCTAGTTACATTCCTACTCCAGTTACTAATGAAACCTAATTAGTTGAGCTTGAATTCTCAATAAGATTATTATTCATGTTACATTCAAATTGTTGTGTATAGATTTGTTTATGATTCTACTTAATTACATGTACATCTGTCATGCAAGAAGATTATTGCTAAACAATGACTTGGTGAATCCACCAATTATATTGATAGATTTAGACATGATATTGTAGGTTAAGGCTTTAATTATTCCATTTTCCCCCAAATGTTGGATTTGCATGAATTGTTAATAATTTTCACAAATGATAGTGAAGGTAAACAACTACATTTTCTAAAAGTCATAATTGTAATTACATGAAATGGGAGAAAATGAAGAAGGAAGAAGATATTATAAAACTCGAAAAAATTGTATATACATTGTTTTCATCAATACGTGATCATTTTTCCTATTGATGTTATTTGACAATTTTCATATGAACAATTAGTTCACACACATATTTGGTCTAAGTCCATATTCTATCCAACTATCTTTTATGGAATGTTAAATATTCATTATTTTGTAAACCTTGACAAAAGCCTTGTGACAAGCCTCAATGAAAGACAAGGAAATGCAACATGTGCAACCATGAAACTTTTTACAACTCAAAACTAGCACTATAGTAAAACAACATAACCAATATAAGTAACTAGTATTTACAAAACTCTTGCAAACCACACCATTGCACAAAAGGGCCATAAGTAAGAGAAAGGAAAAGGAAAAAAAAAGTTGTTTGAAGAATTGATAGTTGACATTGCTAAAATGTTAACCTTTTTACCAAAACCATGAACTATTAGAGTTGGTGTCAAGGCAAGGTTGAAAATTGAAGGTGCATGCCACACTCCCCCATCACCATAACTTTGAGTGTCATCATGATACTACTACAAGTGAAATTGGAGCATGCTCAATTGTTGTAAGTTTCTAAGTTCCAATTTTTCTTTGTGTTCCTACTCTTTCCCAAAAATTTGTACATAAAGTGCATGCATTCAAATGGAGGATTGATTTTCTGTGTGTTTGCAAATAAAAAAACAAACTTGTGGTCAAATGGTTTTCAAGGTTTGAATAATTTTGAACACTACATAAAATTTCTCAAATATTAAAGATGCTTTGGAAATACAATATAAATTAAGTCAATAGAGAGTGTTGTGTGTCAAACAAACATTTTGTGTCTCTCATTGAGCACCACCTTTTTAGTGTGGCAAGTACACAATTTTATTATATTGTTGCCCTAGAAAATATACTTGCTACCCAATTCTTCATTGGATTTCTTTTCATATATTTGTAATTTGCCTTCAAATTTGAAAAATGGTTCATTTGCATTAGCTAAATATATATTGGGTGCTAAAAACACAAATTTCATTTGGTTTACGCTTGATATGATGAAAAAGATGATGTGATGATGATGATATGAAAATGCAAATAGAATGGTAAATGGAAAGTAGCAATTGGTGATATGATTGGGAATTATCAAATTGATGGTCAAGAGAATTTTGTTTTAGTAACAACATTGGAAATTGTAAAGGAAGACACATGTACATTTATCTCAAGTAATCATTGCCCACATTTCCCATCACAACACCACACTCCCAAAGTGTAGGTATCAATCATGTTGGAACAACTAAGAAATTGTCATCTTTATTTGATTTTTATATCCTTTTGTCTATATATGTTGTTTGATATACTTTCCTTCTTTGATCTTGTTGTTGCCATATGTATTGGAATGCAAAAGTTGTTGTGCAAAAGTCATGAAGCGGGAACAAAGGCTTGGTGTTTATTTTCTATTTGTTTTTTTGAAGTGGTCTAATTTGTGATTGTAGTTTTGGTTTGTTTTTGGGTAGATGAAAAGTTTTCTTTGTGATCACAAAGAGAATTGAGTTTGCCTAAAGTGACAACAAGAGAGCTCCACATTGATGATGTTGGAAGAATCTCACATGTAGAAAGCACATTACTTCTATATGCTCACACTTTTAAAATGATATTATTAGGTTATCCTTACTTTTTTGTTATTCAATTCATAATGTGAATATGGAGATTTTTTTATATGGAGAAAAATTATCCTTTTGTGATGAAATATGTGCCTTTATGGAGTCTAGGGGAATCCAAAGCATGATAAGAAAATTGATCTTGTTAAAATTTGAAAAAAAATGGTTGCTAGCATATGAGAGATAAATTAACAACAATAATCTAGACTATGTGTTGTTGAATGTGCATATATCTTCATATGAATGTCTTCTTGTATATGTTTCGCTACAACAATGGCCAAATAATCATGAAGGTAGAAGGTACTTTAACATTCAATGTTACAAACCCTAAACAAATTTGGAGCTCTTTTTTTGAAAAATTACCGTCATGTGTTGAAGCGTTCAACCATGCAATTGACTTAATATATGTTTAGGTAGCAATTGGCCACAATATTTGCAGTAGATACTTCCATATTACATTTCCATATTAGACAAGGGGCCTTTTGAAGGATTTAAATATTTGAGATATATATCTACCCCTTTCTTCATTTGATATATAATTGGTAACAACTATTTGTGATTAATGAATACCAAAAAATGTACCTTGTCAATAAGAACAAATGATAGACTGGAATGGAGATATAGTACTGAGTAGTTTGTAATACAATTTTTGAGGTAAATGGAAACTTCCCCCACAATTTGATAATTATCCTAGCTATCTTGACACATGATGCTTGAGATAAAAGAAGGGGCCAAAACTTTTAAAACGGTAATAGAACTAATGAGAATTAAATATTTGTAAAATCTTAGCCCTATTAGGGCACCATGAGAGTGAGAAGGCTTTGGGAAATGCACATTCTCAAGAAAGGGCTACAGGCCATTGTACAAGTGTCAACTCGTTAGGCCAATGATGCAAAATCACCTTTCCAAGACGAAGTGGCAAATGAAGATAATCAATTGAAGATGTTGAGAGTATGGACACGTGCTCCTACAACAAGAGGTAAAATCACAAGATGACTTGCTTCAAGCCAAGGTGCATGAACTTAGCAAAAGACTTGCAGTTTGCATAGCATAGGATTTGGTAATGGAGGTGCTCAAGCAGACATCAAAGACATGGAGGTGCTCAAGCAGGCATCGAAGTATTGGATCTAAATGCACAAGAAAAGAAAAAACGGAGTTTCACATGTGTGGATGCAGAGGTGTTTTTAAATTATGAGGCTTCTGGATTATGTAAGGGTGGATTCCCATGTAGGAGTGGATCAATAAAGCACAGTGACCATTAGTTTTCGAAGTTTGATGATTTCTTTTGATTTTCTTGGGAATTTGAAAAGTGTTTGATTTCTTCAATCCACTTTAACTGTAACATTGTTTAATGTTTTAGATTTTGAAGATTTTTTTTTTACTTGTCTATTTTCAGATAGTTATATATTGAGGGCATTTAATAAATCTTATATATTATTTCAGTAAGTCTGTAAGTCTATCTAGGACGGTATATTTTGAATCCGTGTGAATAGGGTGTGATTTTCATGTTCAACGTGCCTTCTTGGACGTGTTTGTTTGTTTCTCTGTGTGAACAAAAAGTGAGCAGTGCTTGGAAGATTCTTTCGATCACTACCCATTCCCTGTGGAGCATCTGGTCATGATTTTTATTTTTTTCGTGGAGGGGGGAAGGGGTGGGGTTCTAGGGGTCTTAATAAGTGGAAGAGAAAGAACACATTGTAATATTATGTTGGGGAACACATTGGGAACCAAAGAAAAATGAAAAGAAACCCTCCCCCCCCCCCCCGCCGCCCCCTCCTCCCAAAATTTAAAAAGAATAAAAGCAAGGCACCTTGAGTGCACCCTTGGGCCTTCCATTGGCTGCATGAAATTTTTATTCCCAAAAGAGTTCGTCACCGTTTAGAACCGGAGTGGGAAATGCGAAGGACCGGGTGGGGGTATCAATGGGGTGCACCGAGTTCACACTAGTCTAAGTAATAAACCTAATACTTGAGCCCGGGATGATTATACCTTATGCAACTAGAAAACTTGAAAGAACTTTCTTGTGATAAAAGGTAATCTTTTTGTTTATGGAAGTTTGAATTCATGAAACAACTTTAGGGCAAAAGAGTACCACGAATTCAAGGTTTTACTTAAAAGGAAAGTGACTACAAAAGGGGACCGAAATGGATGGAGGAAGCCCCCAAACATTTTCCATCACTGCCCCACCCCTCTCACAAAACAACATTTACCCTTTTATGTACACCCAAATTTCACAGAACCAAAAGTCTAACTAATTAAGAAATCATCTCTGGTTACTGACACTTGTTCATTCCATCACTGGGTACTGACACTTACATCACTGGTTACTTACTCATTAGACAGAGTAAGGGATTCTGCTAGATCCAGAATGCAGCCATTACCAAGGGCTTGGTGATGGAGTACTATGCCAAACTCCGGTCAAGGTTAATGTGTCAAACTGAACATATCTTTCAAAAGGTTTCTTTATCCAGACATCTTCATCTAATAATCCCCCTATGTTTGGAATGTTGGTTAAAAAATAATTTTCCATTTGCTTGAATCTTGTATATATGGTGACAATATGAACTAGCTTCTGTCCTGGGTCACCACTACAGACAAACTTAGTTCAATCTCCACAACAAGCTCATACTGGAACAATCTTGTGAATAGGATCTGAGGCATCCTTATTAAATATGTTTGTGAAGGACTCAGTGCTGGATGACTCCAGAGAAAGAAGTTCAGGATGTCAGCCAAATCTAATGGTGTGAAGAGGACCTTTAAGCAAAATATGAACTACCTTCTATCCTGGGCCACCACTAGAAACCTAGTTCAATCTGCACAGCAAGCTCATGCTGGAATAATCTTGTGAGTTATAATCTGAGGGATCCTGATTGAAGATGTGTGTGAAGGACCTAGTGCTGGATTACTCCAGAGACTGAAGTTCAGTATGTCAGCCAAATCTAATGGTATGGAGAGGACCATGTTGGTACTCATTCAAGTGACAATATTGATGTGCCTACTAGGATAACACAGCTAACTTTCATGGCATTCATGAGCTCAACAGGACAAAGTTCAACTCTGGCTGATTTGGATCTGATTGGACCAAACTGCTATTAAATCACAGCCTTGCACGGTGCCGTGCCCTCCCTTCACGCTCTTCAACAGGTAGTTGCAATTCCTCACCTTCTCCTAAGGGTGCAAATATTTGACTCACCATCTCTGGTGTGACCTCCTCCAGAGAAGGTGGATCCCACTATTTTGGACAAGAGAGACGAATCAAAAAGATCAGGTGGCATGCCTGACACTGGAATCATTTATGGCACATGATTTAAGCCACTGGACATCATGATGATCCCATCAACCATACATAGTGTCTGACAAGGGACTGCAACTGATTTGAGGCAAATGATGTCTTATCTTTACACAGACAACAAAGCAAGATAGGTGTACCTTAGGGGTGTTGTCCTTGTCCACTAAAACTGCTCGACAACCCTGCAGGAATTTTGACAAACATGATCATCAGATTTTCCATCTTCCTCACTGTTGGAACTAACCAATGATGGCAAGTGGGTAATAAAAAGAGAAGAAATTTACAAGTACCTCATAAAAATCTGTGGAGACTTCTGCATTTACTGCATTCACACTAACCCGGTACTCATGCTCCAAGCATTGATGAAGAGACTGTTGTCTGCCTTCCCGTATCTGATATGTCAGCAAATCAACATGTAAGATCAAGCACTCTTAATGGCTAAAGCTGCTGAGGAAATCATTGATCATATATCATCATATGTAAATATGAAGTTGTCCATACTTATGATTTAACTCAACCTGAATAGAACTGAGAAATGACCCAATAATAAGGTTATAGAAATTTCATAAATGGAAAAACATGAGAATTTAGAAAAAAGATGAAACCAACCCAAAAGAGGAAACTGAGGATCAGTTTGAACAACACTGACAGTCACATGTTCAGAGACCTTCAATAGCAATATGTTTGGTAGTGACCAGCTACCAACCCCACTAATTTCATCAGCTCATAGCAGTGGGTACAGGTCAATGCCATACATTAACCAATGAATTGACTTTCTGCCACAAGACTAGCAGTAATGAGGAGACTCAACAATGATGCTAGCTAACTCAACAAAATCTAAAACATTTTTAAAAACAAAGGAAATCAAGAAGAAAGAATACAAAAAGAACAAGAACAAGAAAAACCTGTCTAAGAAAAGAGGGAAAAAGAGAAATAAGATGGAGAACTTCAAGAGAAAATTCACTGATTATCTGAAAATGACAAAAGGCTCTTGATCTGGCCATGTTTCCTTTGCATCCACATTTTCAAGGTATCGAGGGATCATTCCAGCTACGCACCACCTGCCATGCTTTTAAACTGCAGCAGTCAATAACCACTAAGGGAGAACTTACAGATCTCAAAGTAACTTTTAGGCTGATAGGAGACATCTTCTTCAAGGAGTTCAGCGTGTTCTCATACCACTCATCAGCTGACTGTTGTGCTTCAGCCTCCTGCATGCAAGGAAATTTATGACAAAAGATCATTCAAGTCAGTGATTCATCATCCACCTTCAAACAAGCAGTGTGAGATAAATGAGGTGTCCCTGCCCACAAATTAACAGTTCCCACAAACCTAAGTGTAACTTGAGAATCAAAGGAATAGAAACAGATGCACTTAGGGATGGAATACATAAATACTGGTCAACAAACAAACTTCATCAGAACTCACCAGCAAATATACATGAAGTTTACAGAAGTGGAAGCAAGCCAACTTCTTCTTATCCAT
Source organism: Sphagnum tenellum (assembly GCA_963921925.1). Taxonomy (NCBI): domain Eukaryota; kingdom Viridiplantae; phylum Streptophyta; class Sphagnopsida; order Sphagnales; family Sphagnaceae; genus Sphagnum; species Sphagnum tenellum. Next base: position 5,469,691 of record OY998160.1, on the reverse strand, counting down.
GTGTTCATGCAATCAAGTCAAGGCAAACAAACGACCGGTCTTGGTAGGTAAATTAACTTACAACAGCATGCATGATCTCCTCCATGTTCTCCTTCTGAAAGCAAGAGTCGATGGCCTCCCTCCTGTAACCCAAACATAAAACCAGCAAGATTTCACCGAAAGTCACTCTGGGTCTCCTGAGATTATTGCCACCAACTTCTGACCCAGTATGATTCCTGAGAGTTACAATTAAAAGTCACAAGTTATTCTGGATCTGTCCAACTGTGCATGGTGTTAAACATAATCTGGGCTCAAAAAAAGCGCCCTTGTGGATAGAAGATATCCTGCAACATTTCATTAAAGGAAAATGGAGATGTACACATGCATCATTGGTACCAGTGCAAAGGGCTCTTTTCTCCAGGATAGACAACATCACAGAACTCATCAATAGCTGTTCCCACAGTCTCTGCATCTGAGGTGTTGAGAGACCCAAGACGCTCCTCCAAATCAGCCAGTCGCTGCCACCAGAAAACTTTGATGAGCTTAGGGAGTCACAAAAAGTAACCCACAAATGCTGAGAATACAATGAAAGAAGCCCACCTATCCAGCAAAACCGCAACAGATGCTCAAGAAAACCAAAAACCATATGTGTACAATGTGCAGCTTTATCTCTCTGCAAACACTCACAAAGGCAGACAGTTCAACTATGGTAGTGGCACACCTGACTAGTAATCTGTAAGAATGAATCAATCACTGGCACTGTGAAGTGAAGTCAAACCTGGGATGGCACAAAGTGAGTAGCAAGGCCACACGAAAGCATTTCAGCTCCATTAAGTCGAGTCCCAGTGAGGCCTAGATACTCACCTGCATCACCCAAGCAATTTAGACAGCCATGGCAGTTTGAGGGATGATGGACATGAAAATTGTTCTCAAGAGTGACCCACATACATAAGAGAAAGTGAAAGATCCAATTTTCCAATATGGTCTGGTTTTCCAATTATGTAATTCTCAAGCCTGTGGGGACTGTAAATCCTCAACCATTTTGAGAATGAACAACACCCAAACATTGTTGCTGAGTTTGAGGATGAAAGTTGCACAGGCTTATGACCTCACATGCTAGGCCTGCACACATCTTGCACACACAAATAGATTTCATGCAGCCTGGCTTCGAACACATCCCACATGGATAGATTTATTAGGAGAATGTGATCATACCCAAGTGCCCAGGTAGCCGTGATAGGAAGTATGAAGCCCCAACATCAGGATGAAGCCCAATAGCTGTCTCTGGCATGGCAAACAGCTGCTCCAAAATCCAGAGTTGACTGTCAGAAAGACTCTCTGACCCATAGTCCTCAACCAATTGCTTGCCTTCATCCAGCAACCTTATATCAGCCTTATATCACTGCTGCAACATGGTTTCAAACGTTTGATTGACATGCTCCAGGTCAGGCACTAACAAATAGCTGCATATTGTCTATTCAAGAGTGCAAAGGGAGAAAATGTACTGTATTTTCTGTGGCAACCCGAAACTTTCCATGAATGGAAATGCCATTACCCCCACCCATGACAATTCCATTCAACAAGGCAACCTGCCCATGACCAAACAACAAGAAACCAATTCACCCCCTATACCTTCAAATATAGCTTGCTAATATTCTCACAGTAATTCAAGCAGACAACAAGATGACCTTGGATGCAGCTTAGTCAATGTCAAACTTCATGACAGGTGTACTCACATGGATTTTCTTGTAAGTCCCCAGAATGTAATTAAGCAGATACTCCTTGGCAAAAAAGTTATTGGCCTCATTCTTCATCCCTGAATAGCAGAATGACCACAAACATGATTACTAAGCTCTGAAAGTAAAATCTGCACATTACTGGAAAAATAGCCATACACATAGCTACATGTGCTGCTCAACTACATTAGGAACTGGGTAACAACATCGCACCATAAGGTGCTCAGTGTTTCAAACTTATTGGAAATTTAGTAGCTTATATTTTCCACAAGTTGAACAAAACCAAAGGTGCACAAACTGCATAAATTGTCACACAATGTGACTCAAAATTTCAACACAGAAATTGCTACAGTAACAAACAGAAAAGTAAAATGAAATTATACTACACCAGAAAAAAAGAACTTTTCATAAGATCCACAGTAAATATCATCCATGGTTTTTTCTAGACATATATGTATGGCGTCTGATCATTGATTTGAGTTTTCTAAAAGTTGGACATATCTGCATGGAGAATGTCAACAACTTGACGAACCCAAAACAAGCTGTCAACATTTGCATGTCTGAACAATTGAGCACCTTAGGTTATCATATGGGGTGTCCATTAATTAATCTCCAGAAGCAAGAGAGGATGCATACTGCCAATAACCAGGCTTGTTACTGATATGCATGTCTGTGCACACACTTCTGCAACTGTGGAAATATAACTGGAAGGACATGGACCCTGTCCATTCAACCAAGTCTTCACCCATTTCAAAGGATTGTAGATATTGAAACCCATATACCTGATTTTCCCAAATGATAAACTGTTGCCACATCACCACCTGCACAGAAGCCTCGCCCAGCACCCTTTCCCACAACACAACTCGGTATTTCAGAACTTGCATATAAAAGTTCTCTTACTATTTAAATGATTTCAACAGATCCATAAAATGATTCTCATAACACACTCATCTTCAAGATCTAAGCTATAATATCCAAACAATCCCCACAATTGTCAGCTTCTCTGAATCTTGGACAAAGATTTAGGTTACCATCACATACTAGTGTAGCCTGTGCCTTTGAGCACACACAATAATAACGAATGAATTTTGAGAGGCCAAATGGCACACCTTCTTTAGATTAGGTATGACATCCAATTTTCATTAAAATAGATCATTTTATCTAATTTCCAATGGCAAAATTTCTCAAAATTCAATATCTCCCACACCTTATGTCTACAGATTACAAAATCAGCTCCAAGAAATCCCTCATCAATGGCTTTCCAACAATACCAAGAGTGCACCCTAATTTCCATGAATTTCTATTTTTTTTTAATTGAGGTTTTTTGACAAATTTGTTCAATATTAAAAAATTCCCACACCTTCTGTCTAAACATTACAAAATCATCTTACTTCACCCCTATTCATCGAGGGCTTTCAAACAATATTAAGAGCACAGCAGGGAGCACCATGGTATGAAAAATCTCAACATGACAAACAAATGAAACAAACAATCTACCTTCCTTAATAGTAGGATTATGGTTAAAATGATCATATCAGGCCACTTTCTACCAAAAATTTCACATCAGTCATGAAACTGGTGCATGTGAGACCATGGCTGGCTAGTGAGTGTTGGGGTTTCCACATGAAGTTACAAAGGTGGAAGCAGGATATTACTGTGATAATCACCATGTGGACATGCCTGTCTTTCTCCCATTTCTCATATAACTCCCTCAATTTTTCCACCTGATTCACCAAGAAATGCACCTCACCATTTTCAAACTGTGCAGAGTGTCCTTCAAAGGCATACTGTTATATGCATCTTCTTCTGGCAGACACACTTGCCAGTATTCTACAAGCAACATTCTTCATATTCCTTCTTGGAGTGTTTCTGTCATTTCTTCAAGCTACTTCAAGATCAAGTGAGAATTCAAATGAATAGATGCTAGTTTAAAAGTCGAAACATAATGCAGGAGCATACCATTTTTGTAGTCAGCGCATTAAGCTTTTTGGGTCGGTTCAAGATGGCAACCTTTGCTGAAAATCCCTCCTCCACCAGAACCTGTACATCTCGGCCAGAAGCTAATAGAAGTTCACTAATTGCCCATTCAACTCGACATAAAAAATCTGAGTGTCCTACGCTTAACCGGAGTTCGCTAAAAACAAGCTAAGACTGGATTACTGATGCATATGGACAGAATCGAGTCGTCAACAGCCTTCTTTATAGTACCGACCGCGGCCAAGAAAATAAGAGGGTCAGAAGCGCAGAGAGTACCTCGTCTTGAGATGGAGATGATGCTTTGCAACGGATAGCGGCCGCGAAGGAGCCAAAAGGAGCCATCGTCAAGTGAGGAACACCGCCAACTCCGCAGGTCCGCAATCCAGTCAGGCCACGCAACTTCATGATGCCGATGGCGAAGCCCAGTTTAGGGTTTGAAAACTCGTGAAGCATGCACTTTTCCTGTTTGTCTCGCGAAGGAAGAGCGGCAACCTCTTTTTCGCATTGTTGACCTAATTCTTAGTCTTTACCCCCCCCCTCGCTTGCGCCACCTGACTTCTCGTGTTTCTCTTTCTAGACTAGGCCAAAACAAAATGGTGGTCTTCAGCAGTAAAGGGTATAAACTAGATCAAATAGAGACCAAAAGATACAAACAAAGCCTCATCCATTCGAAGTCAAGCACTTGCATGTGGTTGGATCTCATTTCGTGTTTTCATTTTTGTCACAGTTTACTTTTCTGCTACCATTAACTTGAACTTTGCAATGCTTCACACTACCAGTGATGATCAATTGACATAAGGTCAAAATAATAATATATTACATTTTTATTTAAATAAATTAGTTAAAAGATAATTACTTGCCATGCATTGAAAATTCAAAATCATTTAGACTTTTCATGAAATCATTTTCCCTTCCCTCATTTTAGAAGATAAATTTAATTTTCACCTACTAAACATTTACATTTATGGGACCCAATATGCCTTTTTTTTGGGGGTTTTTTTTTTGTTGCCTTCAAAAACAAAGTCTTTCCAATGTTTCCCAATGTTCTTTTTATCATGCTTTCCAACAACCCCTAATATTTAAAGTCTTAAATATAATAAATTTAACCCTAATGCTTGCAATGTCCATTATGTATTTTTTTGTGCCCTTCCAATTGGTGATTAGACATTAAGGTGGACCAATTTAAGCAAATGTGTAATCCTTAAACTGTCAAAACCTTGTTGGGGGAACAATTTAATTTGAATTTCTTGGTTTCCCACCTACCCACATGGTGCTTTTAGAGGTGACAACTAATTTACCATGAGGTCATTGTATTGTTGACATGTACAATTATGTCAAAGATCCTATTTTTAGTGTGCTCATGACATCGTAGAAATTTTAGTAGTTCATTTTTTCGATTTTTGACGTGGTTACCATGATGTATGGTGGTACACCATACACAAATGTTGGTCACAGTGACATTAAGAAGAAGGTGTTGTCAACGAGTATTAACACAACAACGACAACAAGAGAGTGAAAAAAGAAAATAATAGCCTTAGTCTTAGCAATTGAAGTTTTATAGAAGCTATATATTTGTTGAGGTCCAAAGCTGCCACGACTTGTCAAAAGCCATGGTTTTAGTTCAAAATAGTTTGTAAACAAGTATGACTTGTCCATATCTAGAAGGGTGGAGAATCTTTGGATGATTATCCATTAGAAGCCAAGTACGTTTTGTCTTCTAGGATTATTACATTAAAGTTAGTTAAAGGATTTGTTTATGAACTGAAAAGAACCTTATGAACTATATGACATTTGTTGAAAGGACAAATGGAGAATAAGTATTGGCATCAAAAGCTCATGAAAGGTTTTATTGTAGTTGATGATGATCACATGGATGTTGATGACAAAGTTAATTTTTACGACAATGATAGAGACTTGCTTGATGCAATCGACCTATCTATAATGTTTCATGCACATTTATATGTGTATTTTAAGTTTTCCCAAAAGTTGTTTGCAACCTCAAAGGAAGTGCAACAAACTCATAAGAAAGGTAAAAATGACATTGTTTTAACCAATGTCAAAGCTAGTTTTCAAATGGAGGATGAAAGGAATTAACTTGGATTAGAAGAAAGACAACTTGATTTTTTTCTGTTGGAGTTGGAAAGAGAACAAGCTCTTGGACCCAACCCCCACATTTCTATGGGCGGGAACATTTTCACCCATGCTTAGATTTCCATGGGTGAAAATGTTAAAACCCTCATTAATCATGTGGTTATTCAAAGAACATTTAATAAATTACTTAAAGTTTGAAGTTGTAGCAAGTGAAACAGTATGTAAGGGTGCATAAATTGTTAAATGAGGTTGTTGGCAACATGTCTGCATCGGAGGATCAAGTAATGGTTTGTAAGAGGCATGACAATGTAATTAAAGATTTGATTGGCAAATTTCAAAAGGGATGTGATACTCGAAGGAACTTGGTGCTACAACCTTTCTTTCCATTCGAAAGTCCTAATCTAATACTAAAAACTTGGATTGTTTTAGAAATGTGTGTTTTTTACAGTTTAAGGTTTGTTTCTATTTGGGAAGTTTGTTTTACTTCCTACATGTTATAAACATGCATATCATGAATGGTGTGCATTATATTTCTTTGGATTTCCCACTAAATGTGTTCAACAAGGATGTGGGGAGGAAATGCATGATTCATGGTGGACTTTAGTGGGTCAAAAAAAATGAGTTCCTTTGATTCATAGTGGCCAAGGAGGTAATAACTCACCTAGGGCACAACCTTGAGTGCATCATAAAAGTATTATAAGTTTGAATTTTTCTCACATGTTCATTGAATTTTCCTTTGAATGGATTGTTTGGTAACTTTATTTTGCTTTAATGTGCATGAAACTATGGAGTCCATCTACAATCCAATGAGAATTACATGTAGCCCTAAAATGACATTCCATTCAAACTCACCATTTAGATTCATCTTAGGGTTTGTGTGGGCTGAATTTTTTAAAACATATTTGGAACCTTTAAGAAGTCATCAATTTTAGATTTGTAATCCATATCACAATATGCTAGAAATAGCAATTTAGACAACAACTTATGTACATCCTATTGTCCTCAATGTGTCCATCAAATGTTTAGGTGTATATGATATTTTCATTTATGTGTTGATCAAAGCCTAGGTGTACATAATATTTTCCTCAATGTGTCCATCAAAGCTTAGGTGTACATAATGTTTTTTTTAATGTGTCCATCAAGGGTCTTTTAATGGATCGAATTAGTACAATTCCATATTTTGTCAATCAAAACTCCATCAAGTTTCAACATAAGTAGAAATTGTTTGTTGCTAGTATCAACAATGGTGATTTTACATTTATAGTCTTCACATTTTTTTGTTTTTTGAACATACTCCACTTGTAGTATGTATTGTCCAAAAATAGTCAATCTTTGGTCATAATTGCCCATGTCTTACACTAATAGTCCATTATAATAGTTTTAACACACAATTTCAATGTTAAACACATTTGTTCATTCAAAAATCCATAAATAAGATTAGTTTGCAGTTTACATGTATGATGTATTTTATTGACTATCATGGTAGAATCTAAGTAATTTGACATCCATGGTTTGACTACAGAATATGTACCAAAAAGATCATTTGTTTTTGTTTCAACTAGTCATCATGGGCCTACATGGGCACCACTTTCAAACATTAACCATGTTGTTGAAAGCCCAACTATGCGGATCTTTTATGTGCAAGATCATTAGACGCAAATTAATATGAATCTTGAAGTCACTAGTCCTTGCAAAAAAGGTATTGATGTGCTAATTACTAAAGGTAGCAAACATGTTGTGGAATGGAGCAAACATGTCAAAAAAAGACATTTGAAAGGAATTGGTGCTACCTAAAAGCTTGAATAATATGAAAATGGGTAAGAATGTACTAGTTGTAAATGATGGTGTGGATGGATTCATGGTTACAATTGGACAAAGTTGATGATGGGGAGCCATAAAGTGATAATGGTGTTGCATGTTGAGCCTAGTGGAGATGTAAGGCAGTCAACTAAAGATGCCTTACAAGTTAATAATTTGGCCCAAAAAATGTCACTGGGCATAAAAAAAAGTTCATTTCTCCTAAGAAAGGGGTGTTTGCACACTATGGTGACCTTATACATATGGATTTCTCACTGGTTTTTTTTTGTATTTATTAAATACGAGAAAATAAATAAAATAAAATTCACTGAAATAATAAAAAAATGATTCACTTTTCTAAAGCTATCATAATCAACCTTCCAAGAATGAAAAAATTAAATCAAAATCATGAATAACCAATAAGAAATCAACTTTTGAATTTTGCCCACACTTTTTGTCACACCTACAAAACTAATGGATATGTATTTTTGTTTTACATGTGTTAGTCTTAATGTGTTTGAAACTTTGGGATGTTGGATGAATTATGTTTTAAAAATAAAGATCCATTGAATGAATGGAATGTGATTTTAATTTATCATGTTATGGACATAATAAATCCCAAAGATTATAATGATTTTAAAAGCCCTTTTAAGCATTTAAAAACAATACTTTTGTGTTTTTTAATATGTATTATAACATTATGATTTGAAATTGGAAATGGAAAAAAAATTGCTCTCAATATCATCTAAATATTCATATTTTAAGCTAGTTTTCAACTACAATAGAAAAGGACTTTGAAAAGGGACTTTAATCCGCCAAAATTAAGACACTTTAATGTGCTTTCACCCAAAGGGACAAAAAAGCCTACAATTCTAAGAAGTGGACATATATCCAATATTGTGACAAATACCCATTCATCTAATCAACTTGTTACTCATTCAAAAAAACATTTGAAGTAATCCTCCTTTTGTGTTTTCTAAATGCCTTTGTATGGTAGCTTTTGGTGGCTTTCTTACTTTTTCCATGCTCAAAATTCACTTTTAATGTCTATTGTTAATTGGTTGATTTCCCATTCTCTAATTCTATTATTGATTGATTTGGAAAACCTTGTGGAACATACTTGATTACAACCTTGGACTAATTTTTTCTAGCTTTTATAAACATTTTGAAGAATTGCACGATATTGGTTCATGAAAACTTACATATATATAGGTGATCATAATTAAATATTCCTGAAATGCTAGTCTTTGAGTACTTTCTTCTTTATGTAGGTAGTAGAGATACAAGTAAAAGGGTGATTGAGAGCTTAAAATAGCTCTAGTGGAATTTTTTCAAACGACCTAAATATAATATGAATCTGGGTGTAAGCAAGATAAAGTGAACAACTTGATTACCTTGTCCAAATTGGAATAAGTAGATTTTAAATAACAACAAAATTCGTTATAAAATTGTGGAACATTACATTTTTTCATTTCAATGATTAAATATACTATATGTTTACACTAATGTGCATTTATTTTCATATTTCAAGTTGTAAAAGTAGGTTTTAAATAGGTTTTTCAAAATATTAGTTTTTGACATTTATTTTGCATTATGGACTTTTGGTTTCAAATAGGTGTCAAGTAGGTTATTACAAAAAATAAATAAAATTTTACGACTTATTAAAACCTATGTTGATCTTCATTTCCTAACTTATTACATGTCAATTTCATTCATTTTCAATCGATTTCCAATGTATTTTTTATCTACTTTTTAAATTGACTTAAAAAAAGATTATATAAACTTAATAGAGCAAACTAGTGCTACTTGACACATTATTTCACCTAATTTAATGCTACTTTATGGTAGTTATTATACAAACAACATGCGATTGAAATGGAAACATCTTTTTTTTTGTTAACTTTATCTTGCTTTGACCCATCTATTAGTTGTCAAAGCATAAATCCATAATGTTTTGGTTATGTGTTCGGATTAGGTAAGTTAACATGTTATGATTATGTTCCCTTTAACAAGACATAAAATTTTGTGTAGCACCATGATTCACATTACTAAGTTCTTCAACGATGTCTTGGTTTTGGATTATGGACATATATGTTGGACATTAATATCAAAGCACTTGTAAAGTGCCATGTTTAGTTCAATTTATGTTAATCAAGATTGTGCCCTTGAGCTATTGAGGCCAATTTATGTCTTGGGACTATGCCATCGTGTTTAATTTATCTTTAGGAATGTGCCAAATTAATTCAATTTATGCTTCAGGTTATGCCATTGAATTGAATTTCTACTTCAAGTTGTGCCATTGAGTTTAATTTTTGTTTCAAGTTGTGCCATTGAATGAACCATTTATGATTCAAGAATGTGCCATTAAGTTCTTGATTTATGTTCAAGTTGTGCCAATGAATTCAATTTATGCTTCCTAGGACTATGCCATTGAGTTCAATTTTTGTTTCAAGTTGTGCCATTCAGCGAACAATTTATGATTCAAGACAATGCAAATGAATTTAATTTATGTGTCTTGGGATTGTGCCATTGAATTCAATTTTTGTTGAACAAGAATGTGCCATTGAGTTCAATTTATGTTTCTTGGGACTATTTCATTGAATTCAATTATGTTTCATGTGACTCTACCATTAAGCTCAATTTATGTTTCATGGGACTATCCAATTGAGTTCAATTTATGTTTCATGTGACTCTACCATTGAGCTCAATTTATGTTTCATGGGACTATCCAATTGAGTTCAATTTATGTTTCATGTGACTCTACCATTGAGCTCAATTTATGTTTCATGGGACTATCCAATTGAGTTCAATTTATGTTTCATGTGACTCTACCATTGAGCTCAATTTATCTTTCCTAGGATTGTCCCATTGAGTTCAATTTATGTTTCATATGACTTTGCCATTGAATGTAATTTATGTTTCATGACTATGCCATTGAGTTCAATGTATGTTTCATGACTGTGCCATTGTGTTCAATTTGTGTTTAAGGATTGTTATGAACATTTCAATTCTCATATCTATGCATTGTTTTTTACATGGGCTTCTTTGCAAATTCTTATATTTCCTATTTTATTGCATGTGGTTATTTGCATTTCATTATGAACTATTTTGATCCTTGTGAACTTGCAAATTTTGTTTAAATATGCTTGATGTTACTAACTCAATTAAAACAAATATTGGTTTCAAGAACAAATACCTAATATGTTTTTGTTTCAAGGATTTGTATTTTTGGTTCATGGACTTGTGTTTGCTACTCGGTATTTTAAGAACTTGAGTTTTTAAGGCAATTTGGTTATGTGCATGCTTATCCCATATCTACAATATAACTAGGTATGTTGTTGACACTAAAAGTAAATTGAATTGTTTACATGTGCCACTTATTTTTAAAAGTTTGTTGAACTAACATTTTGTTTGTCCCAATTTTGTCAAGTTGTACAAGTCATTTTATTATTTAGTTGGAACCTAACCCACCAAAAATATCGATCATCTAAGCAATACTAGAAAACTTGGTCTTAATCCACTACATGATTCCACTTAGACCTTGCCAAGTGGAATGGAACTCACAAATTCCACTATGTTGTGATTACTAATGGACCATTTCCACTACAATTCCATTTGTTTGTGGGTGTCATGGAATCTTAATGGCGAAGGCGACGGGGGTAAATTTTTTTTGACAATCATATCTTTTTTTCCCCCCTTTAGTTAGTGTTTCCATGAAGCCTAGTAGAATTAACCCATGTGATTTATTGGGCCCACATTGCGTGTTTTAAGCAAGAATTGGTCCAAGATATTTTCGATTGTTATGCATGCAATTCACATTCCATTATGGATTTTACACCCCCTTAATTAATATTTTGATCATTTGTTATTGGTTGTTCAATTTTAAAGTGTTTAAAGCTAGTCGTGTGCATTTCATAACTTCTAATCTAATCCAAATGCATAGAATCCACACCGACTATTTCTAACATAATCATTTTGGGTGATTATTAAGGGGGTAAGATGATTACCTGGTTTGGATGAACAAGGCATTTGGATAGGGACTGATCATGAAACATTATTAGTTTGAATTTTGAATTTTTGTTGTTTTTTGGAACCATGATGATGTGACTTGGGATTGCCCAAAAAGGAGAGTTTTGGGAAGGAGGGGAATTCTTAAACACATAGTTTTGGGAAGAGTAAAAGGAGTTGTAGTTACTTTGTAGTAGAAAACCATGTCTTTTATTTTGGATATACCATAGATTTTATTTTACGATTATGATTTCATTTCCACTAAACATGGAATTTTTTTGTAATTATAATGGAGTTTTTTTTTAGTAAAACATAAAAGTACAAAGTTTTGTAGCGATTTCCATATTTATATTATTGTGTGAATTTTTTGTAGCATCAAAAATGTAATGTAATGAATTGTAATTTTGTCTTTGGATTTTTCAAGATTATACTTTGAAATGAAAATTTTGGTTATATGAAATAACTATGAATATGTTGTTTTGCATAGTAATGTGTGTTCAAAATCAGGGCAAAAAATTGTGAATGTGTATATATTGTAGTGCAAATTTGTTGTTATAGTAATGTGAAATATTTTTGCATGGATTAAATTTCACCTTTACCATTTGACGACCATTTTGTGGGGATTTTAATTTTTTTAATAATAACAAGAAGTTTTTCTATAAATTTTGTTATTGTATTATAAAGGAGGGCGTTTAGATGAGTGGTTTTGTTTTTCAATTCAAATTTTAAAAAGGTATGTTAGAAAGTATCAAAGGTATAAGCAATTGAAGCCATAAGGATTGTAAAACGATCTACATATTCTGAAGATGAAATATTATGAAACAAGATGAATTGAATGGTGACTCAAAGTTTATAGCAATTGGTTTAAAAAGTAAATTGTCAAGTCATTAAAAGACAAATAGAAAACAATTTTGAAAATGGATAAAAGTCTGCAAGGCTTACAAAAGCCCCATCTTGGAATCTAAAGTTGGACATACAAGTTTGGAGAACATAGGAAAGACTTGCAAGGCACAAGTCGTTTCTACCACAAGAGGTGGTATGACGTGAAATATGGAGTGGGGATTTGTAGAAAAGGCACAGTTACAGATGATGATCTCCATGGACAAAGATGCAATTAACTACTCACTCGAATGAATGGGCATAGTATACTTCTCAGCCATAATTTGTGGTTCAAACTTGAAGAGATAAAAATGGAACATGGACTTATGCAATACTTAATCAACCACATGAAATTTCAAGTCCAAAGTCAATGACTAGCCAAGGAAGGGATGTTACATGAGGTATACAACCCAATTTGTGTATTATTTACAAATCCAAATTACTATGAACCAGTGAAAGATTAAGAGGTGGAAGAAAACATTAAAATATCAATGTGGTTGAAGAGATTGAGGAAAATAACCTATGATCATCTAAATATGCAAAAGCATAGGTGAATGTGTTGGATGAAGTACTATAATCATATTCACGTCAAGGGAATCCAAAGTTGGATCAAACAAGGTATATAGTCGAAACACAAGATCATGAATATATAAATTCAGAGGTAGTCAAATTACTTTCAAAGGTCTATGCATTTTGTGAAGAAGGACATGTGATCATGGATTGTCCTACATGTCATGGATTGTCCTTTTGTGTTTTTTCACGTTAGACAGGTATTGCTAGACATGTGGAGTTAGGAGGTCAATTGGGATCACAAAGTTGATAAATTTGTCCATCCATTCAATTTAGGAACAGAACACCAAAGGTGTGTATTCACATCCACATTCTACACCATAAAGAATACCAATGGGTAACTAGATAATGAGGCATCATCACACTCAAGTCAATTTAACTTCACCAAGAATGTCAGAAGTAACATTTGTTACAATTTAAAGACGACTTGCTAAAACATAGGTTATTCAATCATTTAGTGTTATCATAATAACCACAAGAATGGAAATAATGGTTGCACCCATGTTGTTAGAAGTGAATTACTAATTGGATTTGCAACAAATTTGGGCAGTGGATTGGGTGGAGTTTTGGCAAGAAGGAATTTGAATCAGAAATTGAAATTACCAATAGCAACCACTAGAGTTGTTGGGACACCTTAGATGGTGTTTATTAATCCGATAATGACTATTAATGTGAATAGGATTGTAGATTGACCACCGATGAATTTAGTGGTAATTGGAGGGTACAAATCCAAGAGGAGGATATCGAGAACCATTTGTTGTAAATACACAATTGTTTTATCACAAAGATGGCCGTTCTATCAGGCCAAGCAAGGTAGCTCTTAAATATCCTGACTTCAATAAAATGTTGATCTAGATGTTCATGTTAAAGTGTTCAATTTTGTAATAAAAGCAAAATGTAAAGGTTTTCAAAATATATATCATCAATGTGTTTAGTTATACACGAAAAGATACAACATTGGACTAGTGCCATAATTACATGTCATAATTCCATGATTGTATTTTTTTGGAACTTACACAAGCATTTTGTAAACATCATCAAAAATTTAGGATGGCAAGCATATATACATGGAGCTAAAGAACATGAAGTAGGAGGAGATTAAGAGGTTGAAGGTTTATTATGAACAAATTCAAAAGTTGGTTCATGTTTTACAAGTACCAACCACAAATAATTTTCTAACTACTATATTTAAAACAGGTTTGCAATCATACTTCAAATTTATGACTCCAAGGATGAAACATTCAACACTACAACAACATAAGGAGGTAATAATATTGTGTGAAGAAGGCATGAATATTGCAAAAGCAAGGAGTACATTTTTAGTACCACAAAATACCAAATAGGTAGCACTAGCAAAAACATAAAATAATATAGGGAAGACTAACAAATATTGCGCAAATTGTGGGATGACAAATCACAATGTGGAGACATGCAGAAAGAAGAAAAAACATTACACAGTGGTAGCCATAGAGGTAGCACAACCAAGTCAAAAACCATAGAAGACATTTCCATATGCATGCCACATTTATGGTTTGAATGGACATAAAATGACAAATTGTCCAAAGTTTGTTGACATGCAAAAAATGTTTCATGGAAAATCTATGGAAGTAACAAAGGTTCAACCTATTGTTGAAACACAAATAGTCATTGTAGATGTGAATGTGGTGGATGTGAATGTTACAATAAGAATTAAATCAATTGAAAAAATGTGTTCAAGGATAGAAAGCTAAGGAAAGCAAATAGTGCTATTGACTGGGAGAAAAAAAACGGTTAAAAAAATCAAAGGTGGAAACAATTCAATTCAGAAGACATAGACCCAACAAAAAGGGCCATCAAATCCATGGAAGGATGGAATACAACTTGGTTGGGTATATGAAATACTATTCATGTGGAAACACAAAAATCGCAAAAGGTAGTGAATTCACAAGAAAAACTACTTACAATAGAACATATTTTTTAAAACATTGGTAAACAAATGTTAAAAACATGTTATATTTTGAACTTGGGACAATTGTTTGAAATAACTTCTGAATTAAAGAGTTTTTTGTGGCAAAAATAAAAACAAAAAAAAATCAAAATGTAAATAAAGCAAACACAAATAAACAAGTTGGTTATTTAGTACCAAAGGTAGGAACAACCATTGTAGCAATAAATAATCATATGACAATTATCCAAGTACAAATTGGGAAGAATAAAATAGAGGATGTGTTGTTGGATGGAGGTTTTGGAGTTAATATTATCACAAAACAATTAAGATTAATGTTGGGGCTTCCAAAGCCTAAACCTACACCATATAATTTGAGGATGGTAGATCAAACAACCATAAAACCAATGGGCTTGATTAAAGATCTGAAGATACATGTTCATGACATTCATTACATAACTATGTTTATTGTATTTCAAAAAAATGTGGTAGATTATAGTTATTCCATGTTGTTTGGGAGACCCGGGTTGAAGGATGTTAAAGTGGCACATGATTAGGCGAATAACATTGTTACCATATAAAGGAATGGGACAATTAGAACAATTACATTCACTAAGCATTTGGGAGGTGAAGTAAAAAGATTATAAGTGTTATTGTGTTACATTTATTGTAATGGTATCATAGATGAAGAAGAAGATATCATCTTTGCTACAAAGCCATAATTCTTTTCAATAGGAACAATTAGTTTACATGAGACAATTCAATCTATGAAAACCACAGATGTGGAGATCATGTATATAGATGTGAATATTTGGTATTTCAGAGTAGGGATTTGGAATACAGAACATAGAGACAAAGATGACAACAGATATGAACCAAAAATAGTTCTAGAGGATAAGGTGTATACGAAGATGTATTAACAATCATCAACTAAAGAGTGTTATAGTGGATGAAACTCTAATAAAAATCAAACCACAAGAATTGTAGATTGTTGGTTAAATGTTAACTAAAAATCAACAATTGATGAAACTCGATATCGAAACTAATGTAGAGCCACAAATGGTGAAGATTAATGCATAGCTAGAAATAGGTAAGGTGTTGGAAGTGGAGTAGTTGTTGAAGGAATTCAAAGATGTTTTTGCATGGACATACAAAAATTGAAAGGGATTGCACTAGAACTAGCACAACACAAAATTGAGTTGGACATTATTATAACACTGACACATCATGCTATGTATAAATTAAATCCAAAATATACTACAATAATCAAGCAAGATATACATAAATTGTTAGTAGTTCAATTCATTTTATCTGTAGAGGAGGCTACATGGTTGTCACCCATAGTAATAATACCCAAGAAAAATGGCAAGCTCAAAATCTTTATAAATTTCCAAAAAGCAAATGTAGCCACAAAGAAGGATCCATACCCATTACCTTTCACAAATGAAATGTTGAACACAATTGCAAAATATGAATCATTTTTTTTTTAGATGGATATTTCGGATATCATCAAATCTTTATAGCTCTAAAAGACAAATACAAGATTGCATTTATTATAGATTGGGGGGCTTTTATATGGAACATGATACTGTTTGGAGTCAAGAATGGACCTCCAACATATTAGAGAGTTGTTACCAAAACATTTAAAAAATATTTGGACAATTTTATGAAGATATTTATGGATGATTTTATAGTTATAGCAACATGGATAATCATTCGCAAAAGCTCATATTATATTTTCAAAAGTGCATAGAATATGGCATTAGTTTAAATCTAGACAAGTTTGCATTTATGGTATTTTCAAGAATGATCTTGGGTTTTATTATTTCCAAAAAAGGGAAACTACCATATCCAAAAAAAATAATAGCAATTAAAAAATGCCACCACCTAAGAATCCACAATAAATTCAAGTATGCAATGAGATGGCATAGTTTTACAAATTTAGGGTTTAAGGTTTAGGGTTATTGCTATTATGGCACCTATCATTAAATTGACCAAAAAGACAAAGATTTTTGGATAGAAAAATGTTAAAAGGCTTGGGAATTAAGGGCGAGAAATCTGTAGAGGGTTGGGGTTAGAAGTAAACATTAAAATTTGTAATGTGTGGCAAAACATTGGCCTTATTCCAATATTTAATGAGTAGTCGTGTAAGCGAAGATGTTTAAGATTTGTGAAGATTGAGGGGATGTCAATGAAGGGTCCAATGGAGATAGAATAATCTTTAAACATTATAAATGTCGAATTAATTTGAGACAACATAAAAATTAAAATAAATAGTGTGATAAGGTGATAATGGCAACATAGATTTCCTGATGAATGAAGCTTTTATTCAAGTTATGGATATGTTAAATGAGGAGCTACATTTACATGTTGAGTGTAGGGCTATGTCGTAATGATAGTTCATAACATCAAAAAATCTAAGATGTGTCGAATAATACAAACCAAGTAATCACATTGATATTAAGAGGCAATTGATGAATTGGACTATGTAATCAACGATAGTGTCCAACGCCAAGAATTAATGACCATGCAAAGATGGAGGTGTTTTTAGTTTCATAAAAACTTTCATAAACGATTTTAAATTCATAAAGCAAGGTTGATTTGCAACAAAATCACCAAGGTAAAAAAATTTGGAAAAGTGCAATAATACCAATATTCGAAGGGGTTCAAATTCAAAACAAGGGCACACTTCTCACATTTCGAAATTTTCATCATGAGGATTTGCGTTAATGTTAAATCTAAGGATAATTTTTGAGGTGATTTTTCATTCACGTGTGTGGTTTGAAGCCTGTAAAATGTGGTCATGTGCGATGCCATGAATTCAAGGAAAGGAAAAAAACTTCGATCAAAATCAACTTGACGATGAATGTGCGGAAGATTTGGTACATGGAGATGCATGGTAATAATTTATAGGTCAAGGAAAAGGAAGAAAAAAATTATAATAACAATCTAGAACCATGGTAAAATAAAATTTTAAGATCAATTGAAAAAAAAAGTTTAGTAAAATTTATTGGGGGCGGAGCGAAAAAAGGTGAGAATGATGCTTTCCCTTCTCCTTCCAAATGCCACCAAACGTGGAACCTTTCAAAGGCCACTAAACATTGGAACTTTTTATTGGCCACCAAGCTTGGAACCTTTCAAAGGTCACTAAGCATTGGAACTTTTCATTAGCCACCAAGTTTGGAACCTTTCAAGGGTCACCAAACATTGGAACTTTTCATTGGCCACCAAGCTTGGAACCTTTCAAGGGCAACCAAACATGTTAACAAATAGGAGATCTACTCAAGTGCAAACTTAAAGCTTTACTGAAAGGAAACTATAACATGATGCTCACAACACAAAACATAACATCAAGAACTCTTCAAGGTTCTTGTCACATGAAATACACAAACCTGTGTAATGAAGAAAAAAGAAACAAACCATCAACACCAAGGTATTTAACTACAAGACCAAACCATAAATAACTAAACGAAAATAAGTAAACAAAGTAATTCAACCTTGTAAAAGTAACTTAGTTACTTTCCTACTCTAGTAAATAATGAACCTAATTAGTTGAACTTGAATTCTCAACATTCCCCCTCAAGTTCAAATCCATTTTTAATACACCAAACATTTTTCGAAACTTTTTTAGCTTGTTTGTACCTAAAGCTTTTGTGAAAATGTTAGTAACTTGATCTTCAGTACTGACATGACTAAGGTCAATTTCTTTTGTTAGAACTATTTTTTTAATAAAATGGTAGTGCACCTCAATGTGCTTTGTCTTAACATGATAGATTGGGTTGTTGACGAGTAGTATGCTACTAATGTTATCATAATAAATGACAACAGGAGCATTCTTTGATTGTCCCAAATATGAGAGTAGTTTTTGTAACCAAACTACTTCACATGCGACAATTGTTGCACCTCTATGTTCTACCTCCATGCTTGATAATGCAGGTATTGGTTGTTTTTTACTACTCCAACTAACACACCACTTCCAAAAGAAAACATGAAACCACTAGTTGATCTTCTATCTGAAACATTGCTAGCCCAATTAGCATCCATGTATCCATGTACTTATAACTGGCTCTTGGCTCCATAAAAAATTCCACATTGTAAAATATGTCTTATGTATGTTAGAAATACTATTCGTTTCTAACTCCCAACGTTGATGAATGTGTTAAACATTCATCAAAAGGATGAATAGTATTCACATCCTTGTAGTAGTTAGGTTAAGGTTTAGAAGTGGAGACTACTTAGGGTTTGGCGGCGGCTAGGGTTTGGTGGCGGCTAGGGTTAGGTGGCGGCTAGGGTTAGGGTTTGGTGGCAGCTAGGGTTAGGGTTAGGCGGCGGCTAGGTTAGGGTTAAGTGGCGGCTACTTTAGGGTTAATAGATAGTATATAATGGAGTGGTTTTGAGTTGTCTTTCATTCTTTCCTTTCATGGTTTTTGAGTGCACATAGAACCTTCAAGCTTTGATTAGTTGTTGCAAGCCATAGTTTTATGATTGTAGCATTTGAAGCATACAACCTTTGGAATCTTCTTTTTATTAAATACAATTGTTCCATTTCATGAACCTTGAAGCTTTCATTTCTTGCTTGTTTTCAAGTTGTTTCCAATAGGTTATGGGCCCACACCAAGCAAGAGAAAGGACATTGTGTTAGAAGAAGAAGTAGTGAAAGGTTTGAGCTTGTATTGCATAGGAAAAAGGAGAGAATCCTTTTGAGACAAGGTTCTTAGTTTGCAAAGTGAGTGGGAGTTCATTTCCAAGTGATGGCATACGAGGAGCTTGCAACTTTTCCAAGTGAGTGGGAGGTGTGGAAGAGACTTCTTCAAAGTGTTGTAAGTTCTTAAGTGTGGAAGAGTGTTCTTCAAGTCTTTAAGTTTCAAGTTTCAAGTTCAAAAGTGTGAAAGAGAGTTCTTCAAGTTTTTGAGGTTTCCAACATTCAAGTTTGAGGTGTAAGAGAAGTTTTTCAAGTTTCTTGTAAAGGTTTTAGAAAAACTTGTTTTTCGAGTTTTTGAAAGTGTTTGCTTGTACAACATCGAAAAGGAGAATCCTTTAGAGGGAAGGCTTTTAGTTTGCAAGGTTGCAAAGAGAGTAATAGTCTTTCCGAGTGAGTGGGAGGTGTGGAAGAGATTTCTTCAAGGTGTTGTAAGTTTTTCAAGTGTGAAAAACTTGTTTTCTGAAAGTATCAACGTTTTCAAATGAAAGTGTTTGGAAGATAATTCTTTTAGTTGTTGAAAACTTCAACTTTCAAGTTTTAGAGTGTTTGTTGTAGCACAATGTCTTCCTTTCAAATGGAGTCGTTGAAAGTCATGGAAAAGTTTGATGGTGGCAACTTTCACCTTTGGAAGTTCAAGATGCGCATGATGCTTTCTAAGCACGGGCTTTGGAAGTTTGTTGATGGGAGTGCAACAATTCCTCATGATGAAACTCAAATCACGGATTATAACGAAAAGGCGACTAAAGCATTTGCACTACTTTGTGAACATCTCACGGATGCACAACTTGCACACATTCAATATTGCGAGAATGTCAAAAGCGCTCGGGAAACACTTTGCGGTGTCCACGAAGCCAAGACCATGGGAAACAAGTTGTTTCTTCAAACGAGGTTCTTCACCATCAAAATGCAAGAAGGGGAGGACTTGCTTGCGCACATCAACATGGTGAAGGCGCTCGCGGATCAATTACGTTCCATTGAGGTGAACATTGAAGATGAGGACGTGTACATAGTACTTCTCATGAGCCTTCCCCCATCTTTTGATAACTTGGTCACGAGTTTGGAGTCCATGTCAACCAAGGATGTTGACCTTCAATTCATCGTCGCTCGATTGCTTCATGAGGTTTCCAAAAGAAAAGAAAGTGAAAGTAAAGAAAATGCCGCATTACTTAACAAAACCCACAAGGCAAATGAAAAGCTTTACTTTTATTGTAAAAAACCCGGACACTTTGTGAGGAATTGTTTGAAGAAGAAGAATGATGAGAAAGAAAAAGCAAACCAAGCTTGTGATGATCAAGAACAAATGTTTGTTACCGCCTTGAGTGCTAATGATCATGCGAGAAACGATTGGATCATCCATTCCGGCACAACGCAACACATGACGTTCGAACGAGAATGGTTCACCACTTACGAATCCATCGTTGCACGAAAGGTGTACATGGGAGATGACACCATTTTGGAGGCCGTTGGCAAAAGGAGCATCAAGGCCACAATGCAAGTTGGAGGTAAAATGTTGCTTACAACCATCACACAAGTTCTTCATGTTCCGAAAATGAACAATAGTCTCATTTTCGTTAGCAAACTCATTTCGGAGGGCTTGAAGGTGGAGTTTGACAAGGATGGTTGTAAGGTCAACAATGTCCATGGAACCGTTGTGGCAAAGGAGAGTGCGAATGTGGCAAAGTCTTCGAATGAAGGAGCTACGCTTTGGCACCAAAGACTCGGCCACCTCAACATGGCGAGTCTTAAGAAGTTGGAGAATATGGTCAATGGCATGAATTTGAATGAAGTGCCATTGCACCATGTGTGTGAAGCTTGCATTGAAGGCAAACATCAAAGGACATCTTTTCCTAAAGGTGAAGCAAGTAGGGCTTTCAAGCTTTTGGAACTAGTGCATAGCGATGTGTGCGGACCGATGAAGACCACATCTCGTGGTGGAGCACGA
Source organism: Sphagnum tenellum (assembly GCA_963921925.1). Taxonomy (NCBI): domain Eukaryota; kingdom Viridiplantae; phylum Streptophyta; class Sphagnopsida; order Sphagnales; family Sphagnaceae; genus Sphagnum; species Sphagnum tenellum. The sequence goes on along the minus strand of OY998160.1, from coordinate 5,448,086 downwards.
TACTTTGTCACCTTCATCGACGATTTTTCCGGAAAAACTCATGTTTACCTTTTGAAAGCGAAAGGAGAAGTGTTCGACAAATTCAAGGCATACAAGGCCTTAGTGGAGAATCAAACCGGCATGAAGATCAAAACCTTGCGATCCGACAACGGAGGAGAATTTGTGTCCAAAAAGTTTGATGACTTTTTGCATGAATGTGGAATCGAACGTCAAACAAGTGCACCTTACACACCACAACAAAATGGAGTTGCCGAACGAGCCAATAGGATCATCATGGAATGCGTTAGAAGCATGATTCATGCACAAGGACTTGACTTGGAATTTTGGGCGGAGGTGGTGAACACGGCGGTTTACATCAAAAATCGATGCCCCACTAAAGCTCTTGATTCAAAGACCCCACAAGAAGCGTGGACCGGTACAAAGCCCGATGTATCTCACTTGAGAGTTTTTGGTTGCAAAGCATTTGCACACATTCCAGATGAAAAGAGAAGCAAACTAGAGTCGAAATCCATACCTTGTGTGTTTCTAGGGTATTGTGAAGGGACGAAAGCATATCGCTTACTGTGTTTAGAAACCAAAAGAATTATAAAGAGTCAAGATGTTGTGTTCCTTGAAGGGATGGAAGAAGTAGAAGGTGTTCGTGATAAGAGACCCCTTGCAAATCAAATAGAACACCTTGTTGTGGATGAAGTCGATGAACTTGTGAAGGATGCTAATCCTATATCTTTGAAGGCAAGACCCGCGGAAGACGTGGAAGGTGATGAATCTACAACAAATTCTTCTTCGGAAGAAGAATTTGCTTCATCACAAGATGAGGGTTTGAATGAACCACAACAACATGGACCAAGAGAAAGGCCCCAAAGACAACGTAAGGAGTGGCCTCGTGATTGGTGGGTGGCCACCAAAGAGGTGGAACGAGCCACCATAGCATTTTCGGAAGAACCCCAAACCGTGGAAGAGGCGTTGAATGGCGAAGATGCAAAGAAGTGGGAGATTGCCATGCAAGAAGAATACGACTCTCTTCTTGTCAACAACACTTGGTCCTTGGTGCCACTCCCCAAGGGTAGAAAACCCATTTCTTGCAAATGGGTGTTTAAAATCAAACATGGGGTCCATGGTGAAGTCGAACGGTACAAGGCAAGACTTGTGGCAAGAGGTTTCACCCAAACATTTGGAGTTGATTACAATGAAACTTTTGCACCCGTTGCAAAGTTTGTGTCAATTCGTTGTATCCTTGCACTTACGGCCATTGAAGACATGGAGATTCATCAAATGGACGTCAAAACCGCATTTCTCAATGGTGACCTTGAAGAGGAGATCTACATGGAGCAACCCAAAGGATTCACACATGAAGGGGAACATCTTGTGTGTAAGCTTCACAAATCATTGTATGGCTTGAAACAATCTCCAAGGGCTTGAAACCAAAAGCTAGACGCTTTTTTGAAAAGCATAGAATTTACGAGAAGTGATGCGGACTTTAGTGTGTATGTTGCGCAAGTGGAGGATGTGAAATTTTTCATCGTCGTCTACGTCGATGATTTCATCTTGGTGTGCAATAATAAAGACAAGCTTTTGCAAGTGAAGGAAGAACTTTCGAGAAAGTTCGAAATGAAAGATCTTGGCGATTTGCATTTTTTCCTTGGCATGGAAGTGGAAAGGGATCGTGCACAACGTCTTCTTTACATCAACCAAATTGGGTACCTCAAGGAGATTCTCAAACGCTTTCGCATGGAGGATTGCAAACCCATTGGAGTGCCACTTGATCCCAAGACGAAGTTGAAGAAGAATGTGAACAAGGATGATGAAATGGTGAAGGTTCCTTATCAACAATCAGTGGGATCCTTGATGTATGCCATGTTGTGTACTCGACCCGATTTGGCATACCCAATAAGCGTGGTTAGTCAACACATGGCCAATCCAAGCCTAGAACATTGGATTGCGGTGAAACGCATTTTCGATACTTGCAAGGCACATTGCAATTCAAATTACGCTTCGGAGGATTATCACCCCAAGATGTGGTCGGATATTGTGATGCGGATTGGGCCGGTGACCTTGAGGATAGGAGATCCACCATAGGGTTTGTATTCATGATGGGAGGTGGAGCCACCTCGTGGAGTAGCAAACGACAACCCACAATCGCTTTGTCAAGCACGGAGGCAGAATACATGGCAAGTACACAAGCTACCAAGGAAGCCATATGGATGACAAAGCTCATGAAGGAATTAGGGTACATGAAAGAGAAGAAGGCGATGGTGATTCGATGCGACAACCAAGGTGCAATATCATTGACGAAGAATCCCACGCAACATGCTCGAACAAAGCACATTGATGTTCAACATCATTTTGTTCGAGAACGAGTTGAAAATGGCGAAGTTACGTTCGAATATTGTTCAACGGAAGAGATGGTGGCGGATGTGCTTACCAAGGCATTACCAAAAGAACGACATTACAAATTGATAACCATGTTCGGATTAGAAACTTCATAGAGTGGGAGTGTTAGAAATACTATTCGTTTCTAACTCCCAACGTTGATGAATGTGTTTATTCATCAAAAGGATGAATAGTATTCACATCCTTGTAGTAGTTAGGTTAAGGTTTAAAAGTGGAGACTACTTAGGGTTTGGTGGCGGCTAGGGTTAGGTGGCGGCTAGGGTTAGGGTTTGGTGGCGGCTAGGGTTAGGGTTAGGCGGCGGCTAGGTTAGGGTTAAGTGGAGGCTACTTTAGGGTTAATAGATAGTATATAATGGAGTGTTTTTTGAGTTGTCTTTCATTCTTTCCTTTCATGGTTTGTGAGTGCACATAGAACCTTCAAGCTTTGTTAGTTGTTGCAAGCCATAGTTTTATGATTGTAGCATTTGAAGCATACAACCTTTGGAATCTTCTTTTTATTAAATACAATTGTTCCATTTCATGAACCTTGAAGCTTTCATTTCTTGCTTGTTTTCAAGTTGTTTCCAATAATGTACCTCAATATGCGCCTCATTGCATCCAAATGTGGCTTCCATGGTGTTTGCATGAATTGACTCAGCACTCCAACTGCATAACTCAAATCTAGCCTTGTGATGGTCATGTAAATCAAACTCCTCACTATGCGTTGGTACATAATAGTATCCTCCATCAGGTCTCCTTCATTTGGAATGAACTTCACATTTTGCTCCAAAGGAATTGAAATGGGTTTGCAACCCATCATCCCATATTCGAACAATTTGGTCAAGGCATATTACCTTTGTAGTAACCATATCCCTTTCGGTGATTGGATTACTTCAATGCCGAGGAAGTAACGCAACTCTCCCAAATCCTTCATCTCAAACTTTTGCTTCAAAAACTTCTTCAATATCAAATATGTTTACATCATTATCTCTTGTGATAATCAAATCATCAACATAGATGACTATGACAATAATCCCATGATTTGTCTTCTTCACACATAGTGAAAAATTTGCATTGGATGTTTGAAATCCACTTGTGACAAGATGCTAACCTATCTTGTCTAACCAAACTCTAGGTGTTTGCTTCAAGCCTTACAAAGATTTCTTCAACCTACAAATTAAATTAGGATGTGTTTGGTCCACATAACTTGGTGGTTGTTCCATGTACATTTTTTCCAGTAAATTTCCATGAATAAAAACATTATTTACATCCATTTGATGTAATGACCATCCTTTTGTTGTTGTCGTAATAATGATTGCTCTTACAGTTGTCATTTTGGCAACTGGACTATAGGTTTCCTCATAGTCTATGCCATAAGTTTAGGCATAACCTTTGGCCACTAATCTTGATTTGTATTTGCTCACAGATCCATCTGCATTGTGTTTGACTTTGTACACCCATTTGCACCTAATTGCTTTCTTGTCCTTTGGTAAAGCTACAAATTCCCAAGTAACATTAACATTTAACGCCGCCATTTCTTCATCCATGGCATTATCCGTTGCAACCCCACTTTGAGACGAGTGTGAGGGTGACACTCACATTCTCAAAAGTGGGAACTTGGAGTCCTCCGAGATTCCTGAAACTTCAGAGCTCAATCGTAGAGGTCAAAACACCTCGCCTTGAGGTGTTCATTGCACATTGGAAAGGCCTTGAAGTGTAGAAAAAATGGCCTTGTATGAGCCATTTGGACATCTATAGCACAAGTTATGGTCGAAAGAAGGGCCAGGAGTCAAATTGGTAGTTTGACTTTTGACCACAAAAAGTCGAGAATCAACCCGACCCTAATGTGTGCAGGTGGAGTGCGACACACCATTAAAAAGCTCTCAAGGAGAGCTAAAAGTTTGCTTCAAACCTCACCCCAATTTGATGTCTGACCTGGGAGTTATGAGCTCCCAAAATTTTGGGAGTCCAAACCGGAACAATTTTGGGACCCCTCCTTGGGAGTCCCGAGAATAAAAACCATTAAGATGCAGGTGCGGCAAAGCAATGCAAAGAATACTATATGGGGGAAGGTGGTGGCTTCCCCTGAGTCCGGGCTGTGGTGAGTCAAGTGAGTCTATGTTGCCCATGGCTTGTCCCAACACCAAGTGTTTTCGAAGGTGATCTAACCAACTTGTGGTTGGTTTTGATGCAGGACCGAATAACTAAATAGTTGTCCTTCTTCCTAGTCTAATCCCAAAGCTTTCAGCACGCCCCTTTCCTCACCCCCCTTTTAGTGCTGGAAGCTGGGAGCGACACCAAGTTCCAACTACTTCCGCTCTTTGACATAGTTGGACCTTCTTTGGGTCTAACAAGGAACTTGGGGGCGCATCATTATCCCATTTAGGATTTCCAACCCCCTGTTCAAAACAAGTGAATTCAACCTCCTGTATAACTTTCACCATGTATGCGTAATGATGAGCTATAAAGCCATCATATGTGAGTCTTTGTACAAGGTACTTGACTTGTGTGAATCTTCGTACTCCATTGTTGTTGTTAAGTGTTTTCAAAGATTTCTTCGCCATCCGAGCTCTATGAAGCAATAATTGAAGGGATTTCTGATTTTTTTACTCACGTTTTACTCTAAATCACTTGATTCATCATCTACATAAGGATTTCGAGATGATGTTTGATAATTACCATCTATAATGTTTGAAGATTTAATCTTCCTTTCCATGGAGTGCTACTGGACCCACTAATTGAAGACTATTGTGGTCCATTAATTAATTGTGATTCTTATTCCACCTTTGATGGAACATCACCATTTTTAGCCTTTCCATCTTTTGATATCTTTAGTGGTGGGTACCAGCTAACCATCTCATCAAACAAAACATCTTTATTCATTTGCAACTTCTGAGTGGAAAGGTTGATGACGCGCCCCCAAGTCCCTTGTTAGACTCAAAAGAGTCCAATTATGTCAAAAAGCGGAAATAAATGGGACTTGGTGCCGCTCCCAGCTTCTAGCACTAAAGGGAGGGTGAGAAGGGCGTGCTGAAAGCTCTAGGATTAGACTAGGAAGAGGGACAAGCTACTTAGTAATTCGGTGCTGCATCCAAAACTAACCAACAAGTTGGTTAGAACTCATTTTTCACCCTTTTGGTGTTTGGATAAGCCACGGGCAACCTTGGACTCACTTGAGTCACCACGGTTTGGACTCAGGGGAAGCCACCACCTTCCCCCATGTAGTATTCTCTGCGTTGCTATGTAGCAACCGCATCTGAATGGCTTTTATTCTTGGGACTCCCAAGGAGGAGTCCTGAAACTGTCCCGATTTGGACTCTTGGGACTTTGGGAGCTCATAACTCCTGGGTCAGACCTCGGATTGGGATGAGGTCTAAAGCAATCTTGTAGCTCTGCTCAAGATCTTTTCAACACCGTGTTGCACTCCATTTGCACACACCGGAGTCGGGAGTCAAATTGCCAGTTTGACTCCCGGCCCTTCTTTTGAACATAACTTGTGTCGCAGATGTCCGAAGGGCTCATGCGAGGCCATTTTTGACATCTAAACTTCAAGGCCTTTTCAACAGTATAAAGAGCACATCAAGGCAAGGTGTTTTGACTTCTGAAAACGAGCTCTGAAGTTGCAAGAGTCCCAGAGGATTCCAAGTTCCCACTTTTGGGAGTGTGAGTTTCATCTTCACACTTGCCTCAAAGAGAGGTTGCGATAGTTGAAGCATGGTTGAGAAATGCTCTGCTACGAGAAATGAAGATTATGATGTAGATGAGACATAATTTTTCCTTTCTTGGGTTTCTAGGATTACGGTTAGGGTTATGGTTGAACAATATGGACTTTGTATATGTATGTATGTCTTGAATATTATATGAAATTCTATACTATACATAGGTTTTATGTATATGTACGTATCTCTTGTAATATTTTGTATGGTATTAAGTACGTGATTACATACCAAACTTTTGTATGAAGGTGTTGATAATGTATTTATGCTTCCCAATCTTCAAACTCTATTTTTCAACTTCTCCCAAGTTGTATTTACTCCATTTTGAAAATTTGTTTTGATGTCTTCTCAATGTAAGCTTTTGTCATAACAACTTTGCAAAGCTACATTGCTCACATATGACCTTGAATCCTTTTGAATTTTTTTTGAAACATAAAAAGCTATGTCTACTACCATCTCTCAAAATTTTAGCTCATTTGACTTCATAAATTGAAAGATCTTGCTACTTCCTTAAAATCACCTCAAACTAGGACCTAAAAAATGACTTGTAACTTGCTTTCAACAACTTCAAATTCCTTGATATTTTGGGAGTGTTGGGCTTCACCCCCACACTTGACCAAAGTGGGGTTGCAACACACATATCCAAGGTTTTGGAAGTCATATCTTTAAATCTAGATTTTAATCTATTGAAAATATCTTAGAGTGAAACTTTGAGAGATTGTAGAAGATTATAAGACATTTATATTCTTAAAATTCAAAAAAAAAAAATTGTTTTGTGAGAGTTCTAAGCTTTTGAAGATTTTGTGTCAAATCTGGTATTCTAGTCGTACTCCTTTGTTTGAACTTTTTTTATCTGCAGTTTTGGGATATTATAGATCATAAAGGACTATATATGTGAGAAAAATTTAAAGTCATTTGGATATGTATTGAGAGAGATTCAAGTATGTAAAATTTCAATCTTAGATTTGAAGTTAGTTTCTTTTTAAAGTGACAACTCTTTGTGGTCATAATCAATAGAGCTGAAATTTTGAACAAATATAGACGACATATATTTTATGTGTCTCCCAAAATATCAAGGAATTTGAAGTTGTTGAAAGCGAGTTACAAGGTCACCTTCCCCCATATAGTATTCTTTAAAACGCTCGCATTAGAGAAACGCTCTAATGTGTAGCAGTTGAGAAACGCATCTAACTTTTGATTCCATGCCTTTAGAAATTGTTTCAAACCATACAAGGACTTGTGAAGCTTACACACAAGATGTTCACCTCCTCGGTGCACGAATCCATGTAAATCTCCTTTTCAAGTTTGCCGTTTAAAAATGCGATTTTCACGTCAATTTGATGGATCTCCATGTCTTCCAAGGCCGCCAATGCAAGAATACAACGAATAGATGTAAACTTTACGACGGACGCAAAAGTTTCATTGTAATCTATTCCGTAGGTTTGGGTAAAACCTCTTGCCACTAATCTGGCCTTGTAGCGTTCCACCTCCCCATTCGCGCCTTATTTGATTTTGAACACCCATTTGCAAGAAACGGGTTTTCTACCAATGGGAAGTGGTACCAAAGTCCATGTGTTGTTTGCTATGAGAAAATCATATTCCTCTTGCATGGCACACTCCCACTCCTTCGAACTTTCACATGTCAATGCTTCTTCAATATTTTGGGGTTCTTCCAAAAATGCAATAGTGGCACGCTCCACCTCCTTGGTAGCAATCCACCAATCTCGAGGCCACTCCCTTAGTTGCCTTTGAGGTCTTTCCCTTGAGACACGTTGTGAAGGCTCATGAGATGGATCGTCATTTTAAACAACAAATTCTTCTACCGATGAAGAACTTGGTGTTGACTTATTTTGCACACCTTCCCTTGTTTCTTCATTCAACGGTGTATCCCCACTAAGGTCAAGGGTTCTTCTCCTTCAACTTCTACAACAACATTTTCTACTTTCTTGGGATGGAGCACACCGCCTATTTCATTTGACCTGTCAATGAACACAACATCTCTACTTTTCAGGATTTTCTTAGTTTCTACACACATCAAGTGATATGCTTTCGTGCCTTCACGATATCCTAAAAACACACAAGGGATGCACTTGGACTCTAATTTAGTCGTCTTCTCATCGGGAACATGTGTAAAGGCTTTACAACCAAAGACTCTCAAATGAGACACATCCGGTTTCCTACGACTCCATGTTTCTTGAGGGGTCTTGGAATTAAAAGCCTTGGTTGGACATCGATTTTTGATGTACACCGCCGTGTTCACCGCTTCGCCCCAAAATTCAAGTCCTAACCCTTGTGTAAGAATCATGCTTCTCGCACATTCCATGATGGTTCTATTGGCACGTTCGGCAACACCATTTTGTTGTGGGGAATACGGCGCACTTGTTTGTCGTTGAATTCCACATTCCGCAAGAAATGTGTCAAACTTGTTGGACACAAATTCTCCTCCGTTGTCCAATCGTAGCACTTTGATTTTGTGACCAATTTTGTTCTCCACCAACGCCTTGTATTGTTTGAATTTTTCAAACACTTCTCTTTTGGCCTTCAAAAAATAGACATGAGTTTTCCTTGAGAAATCATCAATGAAAGTGAGAAAATATCGCGCTCCACCATGTGATGTAGTCCTCATTGGCCCGCACACATCCGTGTGCACAATCTCCAAAAGTTGTGAGGCCTTTGTTGCTCTATCCTTGGCCAATGATGTTCTTTGATGTTTGCCTTTGATGCATCCTTCACAAATGTGATGCAAGGGCACTTCTTTCAAATTCATGTCGTCTACCATGGCATCCAAAAACTTGAGGCTTGCCATGTTGAGATGGCCAATTCTTTCATGCGAAAGCATCGCACTTTCAACTGAAAAATGTGCGATGTGTGTCGTGTCCTTGTGCACCTTGACATTTAGAAGGTACAAGTTCTTGTCCCTTCGTGCTTCCGCCACAACAACTCCTCAAGCATCATTCACCTTACAACCATCCTTGTCAATCTCAACTTTGAAACCTTTCGAAATGAGCTTACTCACGGAAATGAGACTATTCTTCATCTTTGGAACATAAAGAACTTGGGTCATGGTTGCATGGGACAATTTGCCTCCCACTTGCATTGTGGCTTTGATGCTCCCCTTGCCGACGGCTTCCAAAACGGTGTCATCGCCCATGAACACCTTTCCTTTGTTGAAAACAATAGGATCAGAGGAGAGGTTGCTCATTCAAAAAACCCAGAGATCACACAAGTATGTGAACAATGCTTGGAGAGAGAGCTCCAACTCTCCTCCAACCTTGCTCTTTATTCCCTTCCCTATACCACCACATTGACAAACCATATGGGATAACTATTTCTCTCCCTCCTTATTCTAACATGTTGGTGGTACTAACATATCTCAAATCTACCAATGTCTTTGATTACTTGCAACACTTATCTACCACATAGTTTCTAATATCTATCACACTATGTTTCTAATATCTATGTTTCATCTACATCATAATCTTCAACACTCCCACTTTGTAAGTAATCTAAGACTCCCAATCCCATGCTTCTTGTAAAGTTCTAATGCCGCTCCTTTGCCAATGCCTTTGTCAACACATCTGCCACCATATCTTGAGTTGGGCAATACTTGAGGCCTATTTCTCCACTCTCTAACTTCTCTCGAATGAAGTGGTGTTGTATGTCAATGTGCTTTGTGCGAGAGTGGTTGGTTGGGTTCTTTGCAAGTGCAATGCATCCCTGATTGTCACACATGATGGTTGTTGCTCCAACTTGCACAAGTCCCACATCTGCCATCAACTTCCTCAACCATATGGCCTCCTTGGTGCATTGACTAGTGGCCATGTATTCGGCCTCTGTGGTAGACAAGGCAATTGTAGGTTGCCTCTTGCAATTCCATGAGATGGCTCCCACTCCAACAAAGAACACATACCCTGTGGTGGAACGTCTCTCATTTGCATCTCCACCCCAATCCGCATCACAATATCCTCTCAAACTAACATCCTTGCCTCCAAGGCACAATTTCAAGTCCAAAGTTCCCTTCAAGTACCGCATGATGCGTTTCACCGCCATCCAATGGGAAGGACCAGCCCTTGACATGAATTGACTCACCATGCTCATCGGGAATGCAAGATCCGGCCGTGTGCCCACGATGGCATACATCAATGAACCCACCGCTGCCTTGTATGGAATGCCTTGCATCTCCTCTTGAATGCCTTGAAACTCTTCCTCGGTCAATTTCAAGAGCTTGGAGTTCACATCAAGCGGAGTTCCAATGGGCTTGCACTCCTCCATGTTGAAGCGCTTGAGCACTTCCTCAATGTACTTTCTTTGGCTCATGGTTATGGTGTGATTTGCACGGTCTCTCTCAAACTCCACACCGAGGCAATAGTGCAACTCTCCAAGATCACTCATCTCAAATTCATCTTCAAGCCTTGACTTCAACCATTTCAAAATGTTCAAATTGCTTGCTAAGATGATCAGATCATCCACATAGATAATCACTATTAACAAGTATTCACCCGTTTGCTTGACATACAACGAATGGTCAGCTTGGCTCCTAGAAAAGCATTCATGGGTGAAGAACATGTCAATGCGTTGGTACCATGCTCTTGGTGATTGCTTCAGCCCGTACAAGGACTTCTTCAACTTACACACGAGGTGCTCCTTGCCATCTTGCACGAATCCTTGTGGCTGGTCCATGTAGATGTCCTCCTCTAATTCCCCATTCAAGAATGTGGTCTTCACATCCATTTGGTGGATCTCTAAGTCCATGGCAGATCCAATTGCAAGTATGCATCTAATGGTGGTGAACTTGGCCACAGGGGCAAATGTCTCATTGAAGTCCACACCCTCAACTTGAGAGTACCCCTTGGCCACCAACCTCGCCTTATGCCTCACAATATGGCCTGATGCATCCCTTTTTGTGCGGAACACCCACTTGCATCCCACACTCTTGCGATCCTTTGGAAGAGGGACCAACTCCCACGTGCCATTGGCCATGAGTGAGGCATATTCCTCTTGGATGGCCGCCTCCCACTTGCTTGCATCCTCTGAATGCATTGCATCGCACAAATTTAGTGGATCATCAAGACAAGCAACATTAGCATGTTCCACATCTTGTTGGGGTAGGATGTGGTTCTTCCACCATTCTCCAAGTGGTCGCCGCTCTCTCAAGGGGTACCTACGCTCCTCCAAGGTCTGCCCTTCTTGTTCACCATTTGTGCTTGCATCTTTAGATGTTGATGGAGGTGTTGATGAACGCCCCAGGGTTGGTGGTGCCTCTTGATTGCTTGGATACTCATTGACATCACTTGTGCCCTCATCATCATCCACACATGGCGATTTGGAAGATGTGTCCACAATCACCACATTAGGGGTCTGATTTCTCCCACTTGGATGCATCTCCAAATCATTGCCCACACTAGTGTTATCCTCCATGAACTCAACATCCCTACACTTGATGATCTTTTTTGGATTGCACACACATAAGCCTATATGCCTTGGTGCCCTCACAATACCCAAGAAACAAGCATTTTGTGCCCTTTGCATCAAGCTTACCCCTCTTCTCATCCGGCACCATGGCATATGCAATGCATCCAAACACACGCATGTGTGAAATGCAAGGCTTTCTCCCACTCCACGCTTCCTCTGGTGTGATGGATGGCAACGCTCTTGATGGACATCGATTCCTTGTGTAGGCCGCATTCACCACCGCTTCCGCCCAAAGTGACTTCTTGAGGTTTTGAGCATGAAGCATGCTCCTTGCCATCTCCACAAGGGTGCGGTTTGCACGCTCTGCCACTCCATTTTGTTGAGGCCTATATGGTGTGGAGGTTTGCTTCTCAATGCTGTGTGCCTTCAAGAAGCCCTGGAATCCCTTGGAAATGTACTCCCCTCCATTATCCGACCGAAACACCTTGATCTTGTGCTCTGATTGTGTCTCCACAAGTGCCTTGAATTCCTTGAACTTCTCCAAGCACTCCCCTTTGGACTTCAACAAGTACACCCACACCTTCCTGGAAAAGTCGTCAATGTAGGTCACAAAGTACCTTGCACCACCCAAGGATGTGGTCCTCATGGGGCCGCATACATCCGAATGCACAATCTCTAGGGGCTTGGTGGCACGCAACCCTCCATCACTTGGAAATGGTTTGCAATGTTGTTTTCCCTCAATGCACCCTTCACAAACAAATGAAGATGTAGGGCAGGCCATGTTTCCAAGGTTCATACCACTCACCATGTTTTGGAGCGCATGCACACCTTTGATGTTCAAATGACCGAGCCGGCGATGCCAAAGCTCCAATGCACCCTCAATTGTTGAAGTTTGGGCTAGGTTGGCCACATGCATCTCACACACCTTGGTGAAGGTCATTTGATACAAGTTGCCTTCCCGTAGTGCTATTGCAATGACCTCTCCATCAAATGCCCTCACAATGCACTCATTCATGTTGAATTGCACTTTGCACCCACTTGACAAGATTTTGCTCACCGAAAGCAAGTTGGCATGCAATTTTGGCACATGGAGCACGTCCTTGATTCTGATCCTCCTGATTTGCCCTTTCACCATCACTTCCACAAGGATGGATCCCATTCCGATTGCCTCAACAATGCTATCATCACCCATATGCACGTTGCGTGTTGGAATTACCTCATACATGTCAAATGCCACTTTATGAGGGGTCATGTGCTTGGTTGCTCCTGAGTCCATGATCCACTTGCATATGGCTTTGCAATGGTCTCCATCCTTTGTTGCAAAGGCATAGTCATCATCATCCCTGGCTTTTTTGGCACTCTCCTTCTCCTTGTTGTTCTTGGCCTTGGAGCAAAATCGTGCAATGTGGCCTGGTTTGCCACAATAGTAGCATGTCCTGGTGTCTTTGCGGGTAGATGTGGTCCCTCCTCTTCCTTGCATTGAAACCATCGCCGCATCATCACCTTGGGGCTCCTTCTCCTTCCTCTTGGACACTTCATGCATCAATCGTGCGGTCACATACTCCATTGTGAGGTCTTGTATGGGCAGGGTCTCCAAGGCGGTGATCAGGTACTCGTAGGAGGGTGGCAAGCTCTCAAGCAAAGTCATCACAACATCTTCATCCCTCACGGGCACCTCCAAGCAAGCAAGTTGATCTGCAAGTGCCTTGACCTTGTTGATATGGTCGAGAAGGTCTTCTCCCTCTTGCATCTTGCAAGTGAAGATCTTACGGCGAATGAAGAGGATGTTGGACAAGCTCCGTGTCTCATGGATGTTGCAAAGTGTGTTCCATGCCTCCACTGGTCCCTTGCACCTCTTGATGTGGTGAAGTTGACTATCCACCAAGTTGATGGCAATGGTGGACATGGCCTTCTTTGCACGCCGTTGGTACTCCTTGATGACTTTGGGGTCTGAATTAGATGGTGGAACCTCCTCAGACCCGTCCACAATCTCCCAAAGGTCCATGGAGGCCAACACCATCTCCATCTTGAACTTCCAGAGGTTGAAGTTCTCCCCATTGAACTTGTCAATGACTCTAGCGCTCTCTCCCTCAAAGGATGCCATTTTGCACTCAAATTCGACCTCTCTACCCACTTATGTGCTCAACCAGATGCTAATTAGTGCCTAATGAACACTCTTACATGCAATTTGGCTCAATGCACTTTCATAAACAAAAAAAAACACTCAAATCCCTAGATGGCTCAATTGTGCACCAATGCACCTCCAATCATAAATTCAGCCCTTAGTGGCTCCCACTTGCATGAATGCCTCCTTACACACTCAGAATGCACTCAACCAACTCAAATGAAGTGCTCTCCTTACACACTCAAAATGCACTCAGCCAACTCAAATGAAGTGCACACTCACAAACAATAGCTCTCCTCCCACACGCGCAGCGGAAGCGTGGTGGGCCCATAACCTGTTGAAAACAATAGGATCAGAGGAGAGGTTGCTCATTCAAAAAACCCAGAGATCACACAAGTATGTGAACAATGCTTGGAGAGAGAGCTCCAACTCTCCTCCAACCTTGCTCTTTATTCCCTTCCCTATACCACCACATTGACAAACCATATGGGATAACTAGTTCTCTCCCTCCTTATTCTAACATGTTGGTGGTACTAACATATCTCAAATCTACCAATGTCTTTGATTACTTGCAACACTTATCTACCACATAGTTTTTAATATCTATCACACTATGTTTCTAATATCTATGTTTCATCTACATCATAATCTTCAACATCCTTAGGGAAATGCGCTCGTACGTGGTAAACCATTCTTGTTCGAATGTCATGTGTTGCATTGCACCCGAATCCACAATCCAATCATACGTGGTATGATCATTGGCACTCAATGCGGCAACAAACATTTGCTCATGATCTTCACAAGCTTGATTGGCCTTTTCTTTTTCATCATTTTTCTTCTTCAAACAATTTCTCACAAAATGTCCCGGTTTCTTACAATAGAAACAAAGCTTCTCGTTTGACTTGTGGGTTTTGTTCACTAATGCAGTAGTCTCGGAACTCTCACATTCTTTTCTTTTGGACATTTTGTGAAGCAACCTTGCTACAATGAATTGAAGGTCTACATCTTTGGTGGACATGGATTCCAAGTGTTAGAAATACTATTCGTTTCTAAGTCCCAACGTTGATGAATGTGTTAAACATTCATCAAAAGGATGAATAGTATTCACATCCTTGTAGTAGTTAGGTTAAGGTTTAGAAGTGGAGACTACTTAGGGTTTGGCGGCGGCTAGGGTTAGGGTTTGGTGGCGGCTAGGGTTAGGTGGCGGCTAGGGTTAGGGTTTGGTGGCGGCTAGGGTTAGGGTTAGGCGGCGGCTAGGTTAGGGTTAAGTGGCGGCTACTTTAGGGTTAATAGATAGTATATAATGGAGTGTTTTTGAGTTGTCTTTCATTCTCTCCTTTCATGGTTTTTGAGTGCACATAGAACCTTCAAGCTTTGATTAGTTGTTACAAGCCATAGTTTTATGATAGTAGCATTTGAAGCATACAACCTTTGTAATCTTCTTTAGTTAATACAATTGTTAAAGCTTTCATTTCTTGCTTGTTTTCAAGTTGTTTCCAATAGGTTATGGGCCCACACCAAGCAAGAGAAAGGACATTGTGTTAGAACAAGAAGTAGTGAAAGGTTTGAGCTTGTATTGCATAGGAAAAAGGAGAGAATCCTTTTGAGACAAGGTTCTTAGTTTGCAAAGTGAGTGGGAGTTCATTTTCAAGTGGTGGCATACGAGGAGCTTGCAACTTTTCCAAGTGAGTGGGAGGTGTGGAAGAGACTTCTTCAAAGTGTTGTAAGTTCTTAAGTGTGGAAGAGTTTCTTCAAGTCTTTAAGTTTCAAGTTTCAAGTTCAAAAGTGTGAAAGAGAGTTCTTCAAGTTTTGGAGGTTTCCAACATTGAAGTTTGAGGTGTAAGAGAAGTTTTTCAAGTTTCTTGTTATTGGAAACAACTTGAAAACAAGCAAGAAATGAAAGCTTTAACAATTTTATTAACTACAAGAAGATTACAAAGGTTGTATGCTTCAAATGTTACAATCATAAAGCTATGGCTTGCAACAACTAATCAAAGCTTGAAGGTTCTATGTGCACTCAAAAATCATGAAAGGAGAGAATGAAAGACAACTCAAAACCACTCCACTATATACTATCTCCTAATCCTAAAGTAGTCGCCACTTAACCCTAACCTAGCCGCCGCCAAACCCTAACCCTAGCCGCCACTTAACCCTAGCCGCCACCAAACCCTAACCCTAGCCGCCGCTTAACCTTAGCCGCCACCAAACCCTAAACTTAGCCGCCGCCTAACCCTAACCCTAGCCGCCGCCAAACCCTAGGTAGTCTCCACTTCTAAACCCTAACCTAACTACTACAAGGATGTCTATACTATTCATCCATTTGATGAATGTTTAACACATTCATCACCATTGGGAATTAGAAACGAACAGAATTTCTAACACTCCCACTCTATGAAGTTTCTAATCCGAGCATGTTTATTAACTTATGATGTCGTTCTTTGGATAATGCCTTGGTAAGCACATCCGCCACCATGTGTTCCGTTGGACAATATTCAAATTGAACTTCTCCATTTTCAACTCGTTCTCGAACAAAATGATGTTGTACATCAATGTGTTTTGTTCGTGCATGGTGAGTGGGATTCTTGGTCAATGATATCGCACCTTGATTGTCGCATCGAATCACCATCATTTTCTTCTCCTCCATGTATCCTAAATCCATCATCAATTTTGTTATCCATATGGCCTCTTTTGTGGCTTGCGTGTTTGCCATGTATTCCGCCTCCGTGGTGGACAATGCTATTGTGGGTTGTCGTTTGCTACTCCAAGAAATGGCTCCACCTCCGATCATGAAAACAAACCCTGTGGTGGACCTCCTATCTTCAAGATCACCACCCCAATCCGCATCGCAATATCCAAGAACTTCCTTGGATGGTGTTCCACCAAATTGTAATTTCATTTGCAATGTACCTTGCAAATATCGAAAGATTCGTTTGACGGCCATCCAATGCTCCATGTTAGGGTTCGCCATGTGTTGACTCAACACGTTTATTGGGTATGCCAAGTCGGGTCGTGTGCACAACATGGCATACATCAAAGACCCAACCGCTTGTTGATATGGAAATCCTTTTGGTTCATCCTTTCCATTCGCATTCCTTTGCAACTTCACCTTGGGATCCAATGGAACTCCAATGGGCTTACATTCCTCCATTCGAAACCGCTTCAATATTTCTTTGAGGTATTTGATTTGGTTGATGCATAGGAGTCTTTCATCACGATTCCTTTCCACCTCCATCCCCAAAAAGAAATGTAATTCCCCGAGGTCCTTCATTTCAAACTTTTGACTCAATTCCTCTTTGATTTGCAAAAGTTTGTTTGGATCGTTGCACACCAAAATGAGGTCATCCACATAGACCACAATGAAAAACTTCACATCTCCCACTTGTGCAACGTACACACTAGGATCCGCCTCACTCTTGATAAATTCAATGCTTTTGAGAAACGCATCTAACTTTTGATTCCATGCCCTTGGAGATTGTTTCAAACCATACAAGGACTTGTGAAGCTTACACACGAGATGTTCACCTCCTTGGTGCACGAACCCTTGAGGTTGCTCCATGTAAATCTCCTCTTCAAGCTCGCCATTGAGAAATGTGGTTTTCACATCCATTTGATGGATCTCCATGTCTTCCAAGGCCGCTAATGCAAGAATACAACGAATAGATACAAACTTTGCAACGGGCGCAAATGTTTCGTTGTAATCCACTCCATAGGTTTGGGTAAAACCTCTTGCCACTAACCTAGCCTTGTAACGTTCCACCTCCCCATTTGCCCCTTGTTTGATTTTGAACACCCATTTGCATGAAACGGGTTTTCTACCGGCGGGAAGTGGTACCAAAGTCCATGTGTTGTTTGTCATGAGAGAATCATATTCCTCTCGCATTGCACACTCCCACTCCTTGGAATTTTCACATGTCAATGCTTCTTCAACATTTTGGGGCTCTTCCAAAAATGCAATGGTGGCGCGCTCCACCTCCTTGGTAGCAATCCACCAATCCCGAGGCCATTCCCTTCGTTGCCTTTGAGGTCTTTCCCTCGCAACATCTTGTGAAGGTTCACAAGATGGGTCATCATTGGAAACAACAAATTGTTCTTCCGATGAAGAACTTGGTGTGGATTCATTTTGCACACCTTTCATTCTTGTTTCACTCAAAGGTGTATCTTGACTTAAGGTCAATGGTTCTTCTCCCTCAACTTCTTCATGCACAACTACATTTTCTTCTTTCTCAAGATGAGGTATACCACCTAATTCCTTGGACCCTTCAATGAATACAACATCTCTACTTTTGATGATTCTCTTGGTTTTCACACACATCAAGCGATACGCTTTGGTGCCTTCGTAATATCCTAAAAACACACAAGGCATGGACTTGGATTCTAATTTGCTCCTCTTCTCATCGGGGACATGTGCAAAGGCTTTACAACCAAAGACTCTCAAATGGGATACATCGGGTTTCCTACCACTCCACGCTTCTTGAGGGGTCTTGGAATCAAGGGCCTTGGTTGGACATCGATTTTTGATGTACACCGCCGTGTTCACCGCTTCGCCCCAAAATTCAAGTTCCAACCCTTGTGCAAGAATCATGCTTCTTGCACATTCCATGATGGTTCTATTGGCACGTTCCGCAACACCGTTTTGTTGTGGGGAATAGGGCGCACTTGTTTGTCGTTGAATCCCACATTCCGCAAGGAATGCGTCAAATTTCTTAGACACAAATTCTCCTCCGTTGTCGGAACGTAGCACTTTGATTTTGTGACCAATTTCGTTCTCCACCAACGCCTTGTATTGTTTGAACTTCTCAAAAGCTTCTCCTTTGGCCTTCAAAAGATAGACATGAGTCTTCCTTGAGAAATCATCAATGAAAGTGAGAAAGTATCTTGCAAAAGTTGTGAAGCCCTTGTTGCGCCGTCCTTGGGAAATGATGTTCTTTGATGTTTGCCTTTGACGCATCCTTCACAAATGTGATGCAAGGGCACTTCTTTCAAATTCATGCCATCCACCATGGCATCTAACTCCTTAAGGCTTGCCATGTTGAGATGGCCAAGTCTTTCATGCCAAAGCATCGCACTTTCCTCCAAAGAATTTGCGATGTGTGTCATGTCCTTACGCACCTTCACATTAAGAAGGTACAAGTTCTTGTCCCTTCGTGCTTGCGCCACAACAACTCCTCGAGCATCGTTGACCTTACAACCATCCTTGTCAAACTCCACTTTGAAACCCTCCGAAATGAGTTTACTCACCGAAATGAGATTATTCTTCATTTTTGGAACATGAAGAACTTGGGTGATGGTTATGTGTGTCAATTGGCCTCCAACTTGCAATGTGGCTTTGATGCTCCCCTTGCCAATTGCCTCCAAAACGGTGTCATCCCCCATGAACACCCTCCTTGGGGAAATGCGCTCGTACGTGGTAAACCATTCTTGTTCGAATGTCATGTGTTGCGTTGCACCCGAATCGACAATCCAATCATATGTGGTATGATCATTGGCACTCAATGCCGCAACAAACATTTGTTCGTGATCTTCACAAGCCTTATTAACTTTTTCTTTTTCATCATTTTTCTTCTTCAAACAATTTCTCACAAAATGTCCGGGTTTCTTACAATAAAAGCAAAGCTTCTCATTTGGCTTGTGAGTTTTGTTCACTAATGCGGTAGTTTCGGAACTCTCACATTCTTTTCTTTTGGACACTTCGTGAAGCAACCTTGCTACAATGAATTGAAGGTCTACATCTTTCGTGGACATGGACTCCAAGCTTGTGACTAAGTTATCAAAGGATGGAGGAAGGCTCATGAGGAGTACCATGTAAACATCTTCATCCGTAATGTTCACCTCGATGGAACGTAGTTGGTCGGCAAGAGCTTTCACCGTGTTGATGTGCACAAGCATGTCCTCTCCTTCTTGCATTTTGACGATGAAGAATCTCCTTCGAAGGAACAACTTGTTGCCAATGGTCTTAGCTTCATGCACACCACAAAGAGCCTCCCACGCACTTCTCACATTGTCACAATATTGAATGTGTGCAAGTTGGGCATCCGTGAGATGTTCACAAAGCAATGCAAAAGCCTTGGTTTCTTTTTCGTTGTAATCGACTCTTGCAACTTCTTCACTTGGCAAAGTGGCACTCCCATCAACAAATTTCCAAAGCCCATGTTTGGAAAGCATCATGCGCATTTTGAACTTCCAAAGGTGAAAGTTGCCACCATCAAACTTCTCCATGACTTTCAAGGACTCCATTTGAAAAGAAGACATTTTGAACACAAGAGCTACAACAAACACTCTCAAACTTGAAAGTTGAAGTTTTCAATAAGTAGAAGAACTCTCTTCTAAACACTTTCACTTGGAAAACCTTGATATTTTCAAAAAAACAAGTTTTTCACACTTGAAAAACTTACAACACCTTGAAGAAATCTCTTCCACACCTCCCACTCACTTGTAAGGACTATTCTCTATGCAACCTTGCAAACTAAAAGCCTTCCCTCAAAAGGATTCTCCCTTTCTATGTTGTACAAGTAAACACTTTCAAAAACTTAAAAGAACAAGTTTCCTAAAAACCTTTACAAGAAACTTAAAAAACTTCTCTTACACCTCAAACTTCAATGTTGACAACCTCAAAAACTTGAAGAACTCTCTTTCACACGATTGCACTTGAAACTTGAAACTTAAAAACTTGAAGAACACTCTTCCACACTTAAAAAAAAACTTACAGCACTTTGAAGAAATCTCTTCCACACCTCCCACTCACTTGGAAAAGTTACAAGCTCCTTGTATGCCACCACTTGAAAATGAAATCCCACTCACTTTGCAAACTAAGAACCTTGTCTCAAAACGATTTTCTCCTTTTCCCTATGCAATACAAGCTCAAACCTTTCACTACTTCTTGTTCTAACACAATGTCCTTTCTCTTGCTTGGTGTGGGCCCATAACCTATTGGAAACAACTTGAAAACAAGCAAGAAATGAAAGCTTTAACAATTTTATTAACTACAAGAAGATTACAAAGGTTGTATGCTTCAAATGTTACAATCATAAAGCTATGGCTTGCAACAACTAATCAAAGCTTGAAGGTTCTATGTGCACTCAAAAATCATGAAAGGAGAGAATGAAAGACAACTCAAAACCACTCCACTATATACTATCTCCTAACCCTAAAGTAGCCGCCACTTAACCCTAACCTAGCCGCCGCCAAACCCTAACCCTAGCCGCCACTTAAGCCTAGCCGCCACCAAACCTTAACCCTAGCCGTTGCTTAACCTTAGCCGCCACCAAACCCTAAACTTAGCCGCCGCCTAACCCTAACCCTAGCCGCCGCCAAACCCTAGGTAGTCTCCACTTCTAAACCCTAACCTAACTACTACAAGGATGTCTATACTATTCATCCATTTGATGAATGTTTAACACATTCATCACCATTGGGAATTAGAAACGAATAGAATTTCTAACACTTGTAAAGGTTTTAGGAAAACTTGTTTTTTGACTTTTTTGAAAGTGTTTGCTTGTACAACATAGAAAAGGAGAATCCTTTTGAGGGAAGGCTTTTAGTTTGCAAGGTTGCAAAGAGAGTAATAGTCTTTCCGAGTGAGTTGGAGGTGTGGAAGAGATTTCTTCAAGGTGTTGTAAGTTTTTCAAGTGTGAAAAACTTGTTTTCTGAAAGTATCAACGTTTTCAAATGAAAGTGTTTGGAAGATAATTCTTTTAGTTGTTGAAAACTTCAACTTTCAAGTTTGAGAGTGTTTGTTGTAGCACAATGTCTTCCTTTCAAATGGAGTCGTTGAAAGTCATGGAAAAGTTTGATGGTGGCCACTTTCACCTTTGGAAGTTCAAGATGCGCATGATGCTTTCTAAGCACGGGCTTTGGAAGTTTGTTGATGGAAGTGCAACAATTCCTCATGATGAAGCCCAAATCACGGATTATAACGAAAAGGCGACCAAGGCATTTGCACTACTTTGTGAACATCTCACGGATGCACAACTTGCACACATTCAATATTGCGAAAATGTCAAAAGCGCTTGGGAAACACTTTGCGGTGTCCATGAAGCCAAGACCATCGGAAACAAGTTGTTTCTTCGAAGGAGGTTCTTCACCATCAAAATGCAAGAAGGGGAGGACTTGCTTGCGCACATCAACATGGTGAAGGCGCTCGCGGATCAATTACGTTCCATTGAGGTGAACATTGAAGATGAGGACGTGTACATAGTCTACGTGGATGATCTCATCTTGGTGTGCAATAATAAGGACAAGCTTTTGCAAGTGAAGGAAGAACTTTTGAGAAAGTTCGAAATGAAAGATCTTGGCGATTTGCATTTTTTCCTTGGCATGGAAGTGGAAAGGGATCGTGCACAACGTCTTCTTTACATCAACCAAATGGGGTACCTCAAGGAGATTCTCAAACGCTTTCGCATGGAGGATTGCAAACCCATTGGAGTGCCACTTGATCCCAAGACGAAGTTGAAGAAGAATGTGAACAAGGATGATGAAATGGTGAAGGTTCCTTATCAACAAGCCGTGGGATCCTTGATGTATGCCATGTTGTGTACTCGACCCGATTTGGCATACCCAATAAGCGTGGTTAGTCAACACATGGCCAATCCAAGCCTAGAACATTGGATTCCGGTGAAACGCATTTTTCGATACTTGCAAGGCACATTACAATTCAAATTACGCTTCGGAGGATTATCACCCCAAGATGTGGTCGGATATTGTGATGCGGATTGGGCCGGTGACCTTGAGGATAGGAGATCCACCACAGGGTTTGTATTCATGATGGGAGGTGGAGCCACTTCGTGGAGTAGCAAACGACAACCCACAATCGCTTTGTCAACCATGGAGGCGGAATACATGGCAAGTACACAAGCTACCAAGGAAGCCATATGGATGACAAAGCTCATGAAGGAATTAGGGTACATGAAAGAGAAGAAGGCGATGGTGATTCGATGCGACAACCAAGGTGTGATATCATTGACGAAGAATCCCACGCAACATGCTCGAACAAAGCACATTGATGTTCAACATCATTTTGTTCGAGAACGAGTTGAAAATGGCGAAGTTACGTTCGAATATTGTTCAACGGAAGAGATGGTGGCGGATGTGCTTACCAAGGCATTACCAAAAGAACGACATTACAAATTGATAACCATGTTCGGATTAGAAACTTCATAGAGTGGGAGTGTTAGAAATACTATTCGTTTTTAACTCCCAACGTTGATGAATGTGTTAAACATTCATCAAAAGGATGAATAGTATTCACATCCTTGTAGTAGTTAGGTTAAGGTTTAGAAGTGGAGACTACTTAGGGTTTGGCGGCGGCTAGGGTTAGGGTTTGGTGGCGGCTAGGGTTAGGGTTAGGCGGCGGCTAGGTTAGGGTTAAGTGGCGGCTATTTTAGGGTTAATAGATAGTATATAATGGAGTGTTTTTGAGTTGTCTTTCATTCTCTCCTTTCACGGTTTTTGAGTGCACATAGAACCTTCAAGCTTTGTTAGTTGTTGCTGTTGAAGATTATGATGTAGATGAAACATAGATATTAGAAACATAATTTGATAGATATTACAAACTATGTGGTAGATAAGTGTTGCAAGTAATCAAAAGACATTGGTAGATTTGAGATATGTTAGTACCACCAACATGTTAGAATAAGGAGGGAGAGAAATAGTTATCCCATATGGTTTGTCAATGTGGTGGTACATGGAGGGGAATAAAGAGCAAGGTTGGAGGAGAGTTGGGAAAACTCTCTCCAAGCATTGTTCACATACTTGTGTGATCTCTGGGTTTTTTGAATGAGCAACCTCTCCTCTGATCCTATTGTTTTCAACAGGTTATGGGCCCACACATGTGAGTTGCATGATTAGAGGTTTGATTGCTTGAGTGCATTAAGAGAGATCTTGAGGTTTTGTGTTTGTTGGAGGTGCAAGTTTCAGTTCTTGAGGGTTCTTGGAGGCGCTTTTGGAGCCTTGGAGGAGTTTTAAAGAACTTTGGAGCCATCTCGAGTTTGGAGGTGCACAAAGGCTGGATTGGTGCTCTTTGGAGGTATTTCGAAGCATTGGATGTGCATGTGTCCACATTCCAGCATTGTAAGTCTTCATTTGAGTTGGTTGAGTGCATTGTGAGTGTGTAAGGAGAGCACTTCATTTGAGTTGGCTGAGTGCATTTTGAATGTGTAAGGAGAGCACTTCATTTGAGTTGGTTGAGTGCATTCTGAGTGTGTAAGGAGGCATTCATGCAAGTGGGAGCCACTAAGGGCTAAATTTATGATTGGAGGTGCATTGGTGCACAATTGAGCCATCTAGGGACTGGAGTGTTTTTTTTATGAGAGTGCATTGAGCCAAATTGCATGTAAGAGTGTTCATTAGGCACTAATTAGCATCTGGTTGAGCACATAAGTGGGTAGAGAGGTCGAATTTGAGTGCAAAATGGCATCCTTTGAGGGAGAGAGCGCTAGAGTCATTGACAAGTTCAATGGGGAGAACTTCAACCTCTGGAAGTTCAAGATGGAGATGGTGTTGGCCTCCATGGACCTTTGGGAGATTGTGGACGGGTCTGAGGAGGCTCCACCATCTAATTCAGACCCCAAAGTCATCAAGGAGTACCAACGGCGTGCAAAGAAGGCCATGTCCACCATTGCCATCAACTTGGTGGATAGTCAACTTCACCACATCAAGAGGTGCAAGGGACCAGTGGAGGCATGGAACACACTTTGCAACATCCACGAGACACGGAGCTTGTCCAACATCCTCTTCATTCGTCGTAAGTTCTTCACTTGCAAGATGCAAGAGGGAGAAGACCTTCTAGACCATATCAACAAGGTCAAGGCACTTGCAGATCAACTTGCTTGCTTGGAGGTGCCCGTGAGGGATGAAGATGTTGTGATGACTTTGCTTGAGAGCTTGCCACCCTCCTACGAGTACCTGATCACCGCCTTGGAGACCCTGCCCATACAAGACCTCACAATGGAGTATGTGACCGCACGATTGATGCATGAAGTGTCCAAGAGGAAGGAGAAGGAGCCCCAAGGTGATGATGCGGCGATGGTGTCAATGCAAGGAAGAGGAGGGACCACATCTACCCGCAAAGACACCAGGACATGCTACTATTGTGGCAAACCAGGCCACATTGCACGATTTTGCTCCAAGGCCAAGAACAACAAGGAGAAGGAGAGTGCCAACAAAGCCAGGGATGATGATGACTATGCCTTTGCAACAAAGGATGGAGACCATTGCAAGGCCATATGCAAGTGGATCATGGACTCAGGAGCAACCAAGCACATGACCCCTCATAAAGTGGCATTTGACATGTATGAGGTAATTCCAACACGCAACGTGCATATGGGTGATGATAGCATTGTTGAGGCAATTGGAATGGGATCCATCCTTGTGGAAGTGATGGTGAAAGGGCAAATCAGGAGGATCAGAATCAAGGACGTGCTCCATGTGCCAAAATTGCATGCCAACTTGCTTTCGGTGAGCAAAATCTTGTCAAGTGGGTGCAAAGTGCAATTCAACATGAATGAGTGCATTGTGAGGGCATTTGATGGAGAGGTCATTGCAATAGCACTACGGGAAGGCAACTTGTATCAAATGACCTTCACCAAGGTGTGCGAGATGCATGTGGCCAACCTGGCCCAAACTTCAATAATTGATGGTGCATTGGAGCTTTGGCATCGCCGGCTCGGTCATTTGAACATCAAAGGTGTGCATGCGCTCCAAAACATGGTGAGTGGTATGAACCTTGGAAACATGCCCTGCCCTACATCTTCATTTGTTTGTGAAGGGTGCATTGAGGGAAAACAACATTGCAAACCATTTCCAAGTGATGGAGGGATGCGTGCCACCAAGCCCCTGGAGATTGTGCATTCGGATGTATGCGGCCCCATGAGGACCACATCCTTGGGTGGTGCAAGGTACTTTGTGACCTACATTGACGACTTTTCCAGGAAAGTGTGGGTGTACTTGTTGAAGTCCAAAGGGGAGTGCTTGGAGAAGTTCAAGGAATTCAAGGCACTTGTGGAGACACAATCAGAGCACAAGATCAAGGTGTTTCGGTCGGATAATGGAGGGGAGTACATTTCCAAGGGATTCCAGGGCTTCTTGAAGGCACACGGCATTGAGAAGCAAACCTCCACACCATATAGGCCTCAACAAAATGGAGTGGCAGAACGTGCAAACCGCACCCTTGTGGAGATGGCAAGGAGCATGCTTCATGCTCAAAACCTCAAGAAGTCACTTTGGGCGGAAGCGGTGGTGAATGCGGCCTACACAAGGAATCGATGTCCATCAAGAGCGTTGCCATCCATCACACCAGAGGAAGCGTGGAGTGGGAGAAAGCCTTGCATTTCACACATGCGTGTGTTTGGATGCATTGCATATGCCATGGTGCCGGATGAGAAGAGGGGTAAGCTTGATGCAAAGGGCACAAAATGCTTGTTTCTTGGGTATTGTGAAGGCACCAAGGCATATAGGCTTATGTGTGTGCAATCCAAAAAGATCATCAAGTGTAGGGATGTTGAGTTCATGGAGGATAACACTAGTGTGGGCAATGATTTGGAGATGCATCCAAGTGGGAGAAATCAGACCCCTAATGTGGTGATTGTGGACACATCTTCCAAATCGCCATGTGTGGATGATGATGAGGGCACAAGTGATGTCAATGAGTATCCAAGCAATCAAGAGGCACCACCAACCTTGGGGCGTTCATCAACACCTCCATCAACATCTAAAGATGCAAACACAAATGGTGAACAAGAAGGGCAGACCTTGGAGGAGCGTAGGTACCCCTTGAGAGAGCGGCGACCACTTGGAGAATGGTGGAAGAACCACATCCTACCCCAACAAGATGTGGAACATGCTAATGTTGCTTGTCTTGATGATCCACTAAATTTGTGCGATGCAATGCATTCAGAGGATGCAAGCAAGTGGGAGGCGGCCATCCAAGAGGAATATGCCTCACTCATGGCCAATGGCACGTGGGAGTTGGTCCCTCTTCCAAAGGATCGCAAGAGTGTGGGATGCAAGTGGGTGTTCCGCACAAAAAGGGATGCATCAGGCCATATTGTGAGGCATAAGGCAAGGTTGGTGGCCAAGGGGTACTCTCAAGTTGAGGGTGTGGACTTCAATGAGACATTTGCCCCTGTGGCCAAGTTCACCACCATTAGATGCATACTTGCAATTGGATCTGCCATGGACTTAGAGATCCACCAAATGGATGTGAAGACCGCATTCTTGAATGGGGAATTAGAAGAGGACATCTACATGGACCAGCCACAAGGATTCGTGCAAGATGGCAAGGAGCACCTCGTGTGTAAGTTGAAGAAGTCCTTGTACGGGCTGAAGCAATCACCAAGAGCATGGTACCAACGCATTGACATGTTCTTCACCCATGAAGGCTTTTCTAGGAGCCAAGCTGACCATTCGTTGTATGTCAAGCAAACGGGTGAATACTTGTTAATAGTGATTATCTATGTGGATGATCTGATCATCTTAGCAAGCAATGTGAACATTTTGAAATGGTTGAAGTCAAGGCTTGAAGATGAATTTGAGATGAGTGATCTTGGAGAGTTGCACTATTGCCTCGGTGTGGAGTTTGAGAGAGACCGTGCAAATCACACCATAACCATGAGCCAAAGAAAGTACATTGAGGAAGTGCTCAAGCGCTTCAACATGGAGGAGTGCAAGCCCATTGGAACTCCGCTTGATGTGAACTCCAAGCTCTTGAAACTGACCGAGGAAGAGTTTCAAGGCATTCAAGAGGAGATGCAAGGCATTCCATATAAGGTAGCGGTGGGTTCATTGATGTATGCCATGGTGGGCACACGGCCGGATCTTGCATTCCCGGTGAGCATGGTGAGTCAATTCATGTCAAGGACTGGTCCTTCCCATTGGATGGCGGTGAAACGCATCATGCGGTACTTGAAGGAAACTTTGGACTTGAAATTGTGCCTTGGAGGCAAAGATGTTAGTTTGAGAGGATATTGTGATGCGGATTGGGGTGGAGATGCAAATGAGAGACGTTCCACCACAGGGTATGTGTTCTTTGTTGGAGTGGGAGCCATCTCATGGAATTGCAAGAGGCAACCTACAATTGCCTTGTCTACCACAGAGGCCGAATACATGGCCACTAGTCAATGCACCAAGGAGGCCATATGGTTGAGGAAGTTGATGGCAGATGTGGGACTTGTGCAAGTTGGAGCAACAACCATCATGTGTGACAATCAGGGATGCATTGCACTTGCAAAGAACCCAACCCACCACTCTCGCACAAAGCACATTGACATACAACACCACTTCATTCGAGAGAAGTTAGAGAGTGGAGAAATAGGCCTCAAGTATTGCCCAACTCAAGATATGGTGGCAGATGTGTTGACAAAGGCATTGGCAAAGGAGCGGCATCAGAACCTTACAAGAAGCATGGGATTGGGAGTCTTAGATTACTTGCAAAGTGGGAGTGTTGAAGATTATGATGTAGATGAAACATAGATATTAGAAACATAATTTGATAGATATTACAAACTATGTGGTAGATAAGTGTTGCAAGTAATCAAAAGACATTGGTAGATTTGAGATATGTTAGTACCACCAACATGTTAGAATAAGGAGGGAGAGAAATAGTTATCCCATATGGTTTGTCAATGTGGTGGTACATGGAGGGGAATAAAGAGCAAGGTTGGAGGAGAGTTGGGAAAACTCTCTCCAAGCATTGTTCACATACTTGTGTGATCTCTGGGTTTTTTGAATGAGCAACCTCTCCTCTGATCCTATTGTTTTCAACAGTTGCAAGCCATAGTTTTATGATTGTAGCATTTGAAGCATACAACCTTTGTAATCTTCTTTAGTTAATACAATTGTTAAAGCTTTCATTTCTTGCTTGTTTTCAAGTTGTTTCCAATATTTCTAACAGTAAGGTGAATGATGCTCGAGGAGTTGTTGTGGCGGAAGCACGAAGGGACAAGAACTTGTACCTTCTAAATGTCAAGGTGCAGAAGGACATGGCGCACATCGCAAATTTTCCGAAGGAAAGTGCGATGCTTTGGCATGAAAGACTTGACCATCTCAACATGCTAAGCCTCAAGGAGTTGGATGCCATGGTGGACGGCATGAATTTGAGGGAAGTGCCCTTGCATCACATTTGTGAAGGATGCATCAAAGGCAAACATCAAAGAACATCATTTGCCAAGGATGGAGCAACAAGGGCCTCACAACTTTTGGACATTGTGCACACTGATGTGTGCGGACCAATGAAGACTACATCGCATGGTGGAGCGCGATACTTTCTCACTTTCATTGATGATTTCTCAAGGAGAACTCATGTGTATTTTTTGAAGGCCAAAGGAGAAGTGTTTGAAAAATTCAAACAATACAAGGCGTTGGTGGAGAACGAAATTGGTCACAAAATCAAAGTGCTACGATCGGACAATGGAGGAGAATTTGTGTCCAAGA
This sequence comes from Sphagnum tenellum, assembly GCA_963921925.1. Lineage (NCBI taxonomy): Eukaryota > Viridiplantae > Streptophyta > Sphagnopsida > Sphagnales > Sphagnaceae > Sphagnum > Sphagnum tenellum. The sequence continues at coordinate 5,419,040 of OY998160.1, read as the reverse complement.
AGTTTGACACATTTCTTGCGGAATGTGGAATTCAACGACATACAAATGCGCCGTATTCCCCACAACAAAATGGTGTTGCCGAACGTGCCAATAGAACCATCATGGAATGTGCGAGAAGCATGATTCTTACACAAGGGTTAGGACTTGAATTTTGGGGCGAAGCGGTGAACACGGCAGTGTACATCAAAAATCGATGTCCAACCTATTGGAAACAACTTGAAAACAAGCAAGAAATGAAAGCTTTAACAATTGCATTAACTACAAGAAGATTACAAAGGTTGTATGCTTCAAATGTTACAATCATAAAGCTATGGCTTGCAACAACTAATCAAAGCTTGAAGGTTCTATGTGCACTCAAAAATCATGAAAGGAGAGAATGAAAGACAACTCAAAACCACTCCACTATATACTATCTCCTAACCCTAAAGTAGCCGCCACTTAACCCTAACCTAGCCGCCGCCAAACCCTAACCCTAGCCGCCACTTAACCCTAGCCGCCACCAAACCCTAACCGTAGCCGCCGCTTAACCTTAGCCGCCACCAAACCCTAAACTTAGCCGCCGCCTAACCCTAACCCAACTACTACAAGGATGTCTATACTATTCATCCATTTGATGAATGTTTAACACATTCATCACCATTGGGAATTAGAAACGAATAGAATTTCTAACACTCCCACTCTATGAAGTCTCTAGTCCGAACATGTTTATCAACTTATGATGTCGTTCTTTGGATAATGCCTTGGTAAGCACATCCGCCACCATGTGTTCCGTTGGACAATATTCAAATTGAACTTCTCCATTTTCAACTCGTTCTCGAACAAAATGATGTTGTACATCAATGTGTTTTGTTCGTGCATGGTGAGTGGGATTCTTGGTCAATGATATCGCACCTTGATTGTCGCATCGAATCACCATCATTTTCTTCTCCTCGATGTATCCTAAATCCATCATCAATTTTGTTATCCATATGGCCTCTTTTGTGGCTTGCGTGTTTGCCATGTATTCCGCCTCCGTGCTGGACAATGCTATTGTGGGTTGTCGTTTGCTACTCCAAGAAATGGCTCCACCTCCGATCATGAAAACAAACCCTGTGGTGGACCTCCTATCTTCAAGATCACCACCCCAATTCGCATCGCAATATCCAAGAACTTCCTTGGATGGTGTTCCACCAAATTGTAATTTCATTTGCAATGTACCTTGCAAATATCGAAAGATTCGTTTGACGACCATCCAATGCTCCATGTTAGGGTTCGCCATGTGTTGACTCAACACGCTTATTGGGTATGCCAAGTCGGGTCGTGTGCACAACATGGCATACATCAAAGACCCAACCGCTTGTTGATATGGAAATCCTTTTGGTTCATCATTTCCATTCGCATTCCTTTGTAACTTCACCTTGAGATCCAATGGAACTCCAATGGGCTTACATTCCTCCATTCGAAACCGCTTCAATATTTCTTTGAGGTATTTGATTTGGTTGATGCGTAGGAGTCTTTCATCACGATTCCTTTCCACCTCCATCCCCAAAAAGAAATGTAATTCCCCGAGGTCCTTCATTTCAAACTTTTGACTCAATTCCTCTTTGATTTGCAAAAGTTTGTTTGGATCGTTGCACACCAAAATGAGGTCATCCACATAGACCACAATGCAAAACTTCACATCTCCCACTTGTGCAACGTACACACTAGGATCCGCCTCACTCTTGATAAATTCAATGCTTTTGAGAAACGCATCTAACTTTTGATTCCATGCCCTTGGAGATTGTTTCAAACCATACAAGGACTTGTGAAGCTTACACACGAGATGTTCACCTCCTTGGTGCACGAACCCTTGAGGTTGCTCCATGTAAATCTCCTCTTCAAGCTCGCCATTGAGAAATGCGGTTTTCACATCCATTTGATGGATCTCCATGTCTTCCAAGGCCGCCAATGCAAGAATACAACGAATAGATACAAACTTTGAACCAAGCGCAAATGTTTCGTTGTAATCCACTCCATAGGTTTGGGTAAAACCTTTTGCCACTAACCTAGCCTTGTAACGTTCCACCTCCCCATTTGCCCCTTGTTTGATTTTGAACACCCATTTGCATGAAACGGGTTTTCTACCAGCGGGAAGTGGTACCAAAGTCCATGTGTTGTTTGTCATGAGAGAATCATATTCCTCTCGCATTGCACACTCCCACTCCTTGGAATTTTCACATGTCAATGCTTCTTCAACATTTTGGGGCTCTTCCAAAAATGCAATGGTGGCGCGCTCCACCTCCTTGGTAGCAACCCACCAATCCCGAGGCCATTCCCTTCGTTGCCTTTGAGGTCTTTCCCTCGCAACATCTTGTGAAGGTTCACAAGATGGGTCATCATTGGAAACAACAAATTGTTCTTCCGATGAAGAACTTGGTGTGGATTCATTTTGCACACCTTTCATTCTTGTTTCACTCAAAGGTGTATCTTGACGTAAGGTCAATCGTTCTTCTCCCTCAACTTCTTCATGCACAACTACATTTTCTTCTTTCTCAAGATGAGGTATACCACCTAATTCCTTGGACCCTTCAATGAATACAACATCTCTACTTTTGATGATTCTCTTGGTTTTCACACACATCAAGCGATACGCTTTGGTGCCTTCGTAATATCCTAAAAACACACAAGGCATGGACTTGGATTCTAATTTGCTCCTCTTCTCATCGGGGACATGTGCAAAGGCTTTACAACCAAAGATTCTCAAATGGGATACATCGGGTTTCCTACCACTCCACGCCTCTTGAGGGGTCTTGGAATCAAGGGCCTTGGTTGGACATCGATTTTTGATGTACATCGCCGTGTTCACCGCTTCGCCCCAAAATTCAAGTTCCAACCCTTGTGCAAGAATCATGCTTCTTGCACATTCCATGATGGTTCTATTGGCACGTTCCGCAACACCGTTTTGTTGTGGGGAATAGGGCGCACTTGTTTGTCGTTGAATCCCACATTCCGCAAGGAATGCGTCAAATTTCTTAGACACAAATTCTCCTCCGTTGTCGGAACGTAGCACTTTGATTTTGTGACCAATTTCGTTCTCCACCAACGCCTTGTATTGTTTGAACTTCTCAAAAGCTTCTCCTTTGGCCTTCAAAAGATAGACATGAGTCTTCCTTGAGAAATCATCAATGAAAGTGAGAAAGTATCTTGCAAAAGTTGTGAAGCCCTTGTTGCGCCGTCCTTGGGAAATGATGTTCTTTGATGTTTGCCTTTGACGCATCCTTCACAAATGTGATGCAAGGGCACTTCTTTCAAATTCATGCCATCCACCATGGCATCTAACTCCTTAAGGCTTGCCATGTTGAGATGGCCAAGTCTTTCATGCCAAAGCATCGCACTTTCCTCCAAAGAATTTGCGATGTGTGCCATGTCCTTACGCACCTTCACATTAAGAAGGTACAAGTTCTTGTCCCTTCGTGCTTGCGCCACAACAACTCCTCGAGCATCGTTGACCTTACAACCATCCTTGTCAAACTCCACTTTGAAACCCTCCGAAATGAGTTTACTCACCGAAATGAGATTATTCTTCATTTTTGGAACATGAAGAACTTGGGTGATGGTTATGTGTGTCAATTGGCCTCCAACTTGCAATGTGGCTTTGATGCTCCCCTTGCCAATTGCCTTCAAAACGGTGTCATCCCCCATGAACACCCTCCTTGGGGAAATGCGCTCGTACGTGGTAAACCATTCTTGTTCGAATGTCATGTGTTGCGTTGCACCCGAATCGACAATCCAATCATATGTGGTATGATCATTTGTTAGAAATACTATTCGTTTCTAAGTCCCAACGTTGATGAATGTGTTAAACATTCATCAAAAGGATGAATAGTATTCACATCCTTGTAGTAGTTAGGTTAAGGTTTAGAAGTGGAGACTACTTAGGGTTTGGCGGCGGCTAGGGTTAGGGTTTGGTGGCGGCTAGGGTTAGGGTTTGGTGGCGGCTAGGGTTAGGGTTAGGCGGCGGCTAGGTTAGGGTTAAGTGGCGGCTACTTTAGGGTTAATAGATAGTATATAATGGAGTGTTTTTTGAGTTGTCTTTCATTCTCTCCTTTCATGGTTTTTGAGTGCACATAGAACCTTCAAGCTTTGATTAGTTGTTGCAAGCCATAGTTTTATGATTGTAGCATTTGAAGCATACAACCTTTGTAATCTTCTTTAGTTAATACAATTGTTAAAGCTTTCATTTCTTGCTTGTTTTCAAGTTGTTTCCAATAGGTTATGGGCCCACACCAAGCAAGAGAAAGGACATTGTGTTAGAACAAGAAGTAGTGAAAGGTTTGAGCTTGTAGTGCATAGGAAAAAGGAGAGAATCCTTTTGAGACAAGGTTCTTAGTTTGCAAAGTGAGTGGGAGTTCATTTCCAAGTGGTGGCATACAAGGAGCTTGCATCTTTTCCAACACAATGTCTTCCTTTCGAATGGAGTCGTTGAAGGTCATGGAAAAGTTTGATGGTGGCAACTTTCACCTTTGGAAGTTCAAGATGCGCATGATGCTTTCTAAGCACGGGCTTTGGAAGTTTGCTAATGGGAGTGCAACAATTCCTCATGATGAAGCCCAAATCACGGATTATAACGAAAAGGCGACCAAGGCATTTGCACTACTTTGTGAACATCTCACGAATGCACAACTTGCACACATTCAATATTGCGAGAATGTCAAAAGCGCTTGGGAAACACTTTGCGGTGTCCACGAAGCCAAGACCATCGGAAACAAGTTGTTTCTTCGAAGGAGGTTTTTCACCATCAAAATGGAAGAAGGGGAGGACTTGCTTGCGCACATCAACATGGTGAAGGCGCTCGCGGATCAATTACGTTCCATTGAGGTGAACATTGAAGATGAGGACGTGTACATGGTACTTCTCATGAGCCTTCCCCCATCTTTTGATAACTTGGTCACGAGTTTGGAGTCCATGTCGACCAAAGACGTTGACCTTCAATTCATCGTCGCTCGATTGCTTCATGAGGTTTCCAAAAGAAAAGAAAGTGAAAGTAAAGAGAATGCCGCATTGCTTAACAAAGCTCACAAGGCAAATGAAAAGCTTTGCTTTTATTGTAAAAAACCCGGACACTTTGTGAGGAATTGTTTGAAGAAGAAGAATGATGAGAAAGAAAAAGCAAACCAAGCTTGTGATGATCAAGAACAAATGTTTGTTACCGCCTTGAGTGCTAATGATCATGCGAGAAACGATTGGATCATCGATTCCGGCGCAACGCAACACATGACGTTCGAACGAGAATGGTTCACCACTTACGAATCCATCGTTGCACGAAAGGTGTACATGGGAGATGACACCATTTTGGAGGCCGTTGGCAAAGGGAGCATCAAGGCCACAATGCAAGTTGGAGGTAAAATGTTGCTTACAACCATCACACAAGTTCTTCATGTTCCGAAAATGAGGAATAGTCTCATTTCCGTTAGCAAACTCATTTCGGAGGGCTTGAAGGTGGAGTTTGACAAGGACGGTTGTAAGGTCAACAATGTCCATGGAACCGTTGTGGCGCAAGCACGAAGGGAGAATAACTTGTATCTTCTCAACGTCAATGTTCGAAAGGAGAATGCGAGTGTGGCAAAGTCTTCGAATGAAGGAGCTACTCTTTAGCACCAAAGACTCGGCCACCTCAACATGGCGAGTCTTAAGAAGTTGGAGAATATGGTCAATGGCATGAATTTGAATGAAGTGCCATTGCACCATGTGTGTGAAGCTTGCATTGAAGGCAAACATCAAAGGACATCTTTTCCTAAAGGTGAAGCAAGTAGGGCTTCCAAGCTTTTGGAACTAGTGCATAGCGATGTGTGCGGACCGATGAAGACCACATCTCGTGGTGGAGCACGATACTTTGTCACCTTCATCGACGATTTTTCGAGAAAAACTCATGTTTACCTTTTGAAAGCGAAAGGAGAAGTGTTCGACAAATTCAAGGCATACAAGGCCTTAGTGGAGAATCAAACCGGCATGAAGATCAAAACCTTGCGATCCGACAACGGAGGAGAATTTGTGTCCAAAAAGTTTGATGACTTTTTGCATGAATGTGGAATCGAACGTCAAACAAGTGCACCTTACACACCACAACAAAATGGAGTTGCCGAACGAGCCAATAGGACCATCATGGAATGGGCTAGAAGCATGATTCATGCACAAGGACTTGACTTGGAGTTTTAGGCGGAGGCGGTGAACACGGCGGTTTACATCAAAAATCGATGCCCCACTAAAGCCCTTGATTCAAAGACCCCGCAAGAAGCGTGGACCGGTACAAAGCCCGATGTATCTCACTTGAGAGTTTTTGGTTGCAAAGCATTTGCACACATTCCAGATGAAAAGAGAAGCAAACTAGAGTCAAAATCCATACCTTGTGTGTTTCTAGGGTATTGTGAAGGGACGAAAGCATATCTCTTAATGTGTTTAGAAACCAAAAGAATTATTAAGAGTCGAGATGTTGTGTTCCTTGAAGGGATGGAAGAAGTAGAAGGTGTTCGTGATAAGAGACCCCTTGCAAACCAAATAAAACACCTTGTTGTGGATGAAGTCGATGAACTTGTGAAGGATGCTAATCCTATATCTTTGAAGGCAAGACCCGCGGAAGACGTGGAAGGTGATGAATCTACAACAAATTCTTCTTCGGAAGAAGAATTTGCTTCATCACAAGATGAGGGTTTGAATGAACCACAACAACATGGACCAAGAGAAAGGCCCCAAAGACAACGTAAGGAGTGGCCTCGTGATTGGTGGGTGGCCACCAAAGAGGTGGAACGAGCCACCATAGCATTTTCGGAAGAACCCCAAACCGTGGAAGAGGCGTTGAATGGCGAAGATGCAAAGAAGTGGGAGATTGCCATGCAAGAAGAATACGACTCTCTTCTTGTCAACAACACTTGGTCCTTGGTGCCACTCCCCAAGGGTAGAAAACCCATTTCTTGCAAATGGGTGTTCAAAATCAAACATGGGGTCCATGGTGAAGTCGAACGGTACAAGGCAAGACTTGTGGCAAGAGGTTTCACCCAAACATTTGGAGTTGATTACAATGAAACTTTTGCACCCGTTGCAAAGTTTGTGTCAATTCGTTGTATCCTTGCACTTGCGGCCATTGAAGACATGGAGATTCATCAAATGGACGTCAAAACCGCATTTCTCAATGGTGACCTTGAAGAGGAGATCTACATGGAGCAACCCGAAGGATTCACACATGAAGGGGAACGTCTTGTGTGTAAGCTTCACAAATCATTGTATGGCTTCAAACAATCTCCAAGGGCTTGGAACCAAAAGCTAGACGCTTTTTTAAAAAGCATAGAATTTACGAGAAGTGATGCGGACTTTAGTGTGTATGTTGCGCAAGTGGAGGATGTGAAATTTTTCATCGTTGTCTACGTGGATGATCTCATCTTGGTGTGCAATAATAAGGACAAGCTTTTGCAAGTGAAGGAAGAACTTTCGAGAAAGTTCGAAATGAAAGATCTTGGCGATTTGCATTTTTTCCTTGGCATGGAAGTGGAAAGGGATCGTGCACAACGTCTTCTTTACATCAACCAAATGGGGTACCTCAAGGAGATTCTCAAACGCTTTCGCATGGAGGATTGCAAACCCATTGGAGTGCCACTTGATCCCAAGACGAAGTTGAAGAAGAATGTGAACAAGGATGATGAAATGGTGAAGGTTCCTTATCAACAAGCCGTGGGATCCTTGATGTATGCCATGTTGTGTACTCGACCCGATTTGGCATACCCAATAAGCGTGGTTAGTCAACACATGGCCAATCCAAGCCTAGAACATTGGATTGCGGTGAAACGCATTTTTCGATACTTGCAAGGCACATTACAATTCAAATTACGCTTCGGAGGATTATCACCCCAAGATGTGGTCGGATATTGTGATGCGGATTGGGCCGGTGACCTTGAGGATAGGAGATCCACCACAGGGTTTGTATTCATGATGGGAGGTGGAGCCACTTCGTGGAGTAGCAAACGACAACCCACAATCGCTTTGTCAACCACGGAGGCGGAATACATGGCAAGTACACAAGCTACCAAGGAAGCCATATGGATGACAAAGCTCATGAAGGAATTAGGGTACATGAAAGAGAAGAAGGCGATGGTGATTCGATGCGACAACGATGTTCGAGAACGAGTTGAAAATGGCGAAGTTACGTTCGAATATTGTTCAACGGAAGAGATGGTGGCGGATGTGCTTATCAAGGCATTACCAAAAGGACGACATTACAAATTGATAACCATGTTCCGATTAGAAACTTCATAGAGTGGGAGTGTTATAAATACTATTTGTTTCTAACTCCCAACATTGATGAATGTGTCAAACATTCATCAAAAGGCTGAATAGTATTCACATCCTTGTAGTAGTTAGGTTAAGGTTTAGAAGTGGAGACTACTTAGGGTTTGGCGGCGGCTAGGGTTTGGGTTTGGTGGCGGCTCGGGTTAGGGTTAGGCGGCGGCTAGGTTAGGGTTAAGTGGCGGCTACTTTAGGGTTTATAGATAGTATATAATGGAGTGGTTTTGAGTTGTCTTTCATTCTCTCCTTTCATGGTTTTTGAGTGCACATAGAACCTTCAAGCTTTGTTAGCTGTTGCAAGCCATAGTTTTATGATTGTAGCATTTGAAGCATACAACCTTTGGAATTTTCTTTTTATTAAATAGAATTGTTCCATTTCATGAACCTTGAAGCTTTCATTTCTTGCTTGTTTTCAAGTTGTTTCCAATATGGCCTCCAAAATGGTGTCATCTCCCATGTACACCTTTTGTGCAACGATGGATTTGTAAGTGGTGAACCATTCTCATTCGAACGTCATGTGTTGCGTTGCAACGGAATCGATTATCCAATCATTTCTCGCATGATCATTAGCACTCAAGGCGGTAACAAACATTTGTTCTTGATCATCACAAGCTTGATTTGCTTTTTCTTTCTCATCATTCTTGTTCTTCAAACAATGTCCTTTCTCTCGCTTGGTGTGGGCCCATAACCTATTGGAAACAACTTGAAAACAAGCAAGAGATGAAAGCTTCAAGGTTCACGAAATGGAACAATTCTATTTAATAAAAAGAAGATTCCAAAGGTCGTATGCTTCAAATGCTACAATCATAAATCTATGGCTTGCAACAACTAACAAAGCTTGAAGGTTCTATGTGCACTCAAAAACCATGAAAGGAGAGAATGAAAGACAACTCAAAACCACTCCATTATATACTATCTATTAACCCTAAAGTAGCTGCCACTTAACCCTAACCTAGCCGCCGCGTAACCCTAACCCTAGCCGCCACCAAACCCTGACCCTAGCCGCTGCCAAACCCTAAGTAGTCTCCACTTCTAAACCTTAACCTAACTACTACAAGGATGTGAATACTATTCATCCTTTTGATGAATGTTTAACACATTCATGAACGTTGGGAGTTAAAAACGAATAGTATTTCTAACACCATTTTCATGAACCTTGAGTGTTTCATTTCTTGCTTGTTTTCAAGTTGTTTCCAATACATTGTAGCAAAGTTGTTTCATGAAGTGTCCAAAGGAAAAGAATGTGAGAGTTCCGAGAGTACTGCATTAATGAACAAAACTCACAAGTCGAACGACAATCATTGCTTATATTATAAGAAACCCGGACATTTTGTTAAAAATTGTTTGAAGAAGAAAAATGATGAAAAGGAAAAAATTAACATTTGCTTGTGAAGATCACGAGCAAATGTTGTTGCGGCATTGAGTGCCAATTATCATACCACGTATGATTGGATTGTCGAGTCCGGTGCAACGCAACACATGACATTCGAACAAGAGTGGCTTACCTCATACGAGCGCATTTCTCCAAGGAGAGTGTTCATGGGTGTTGACACCGTTTTGGAGGTCATTGGCAAGGGGAACATCAAAGCCACATAACAAGTGGGAGGCCAATTGACACACACAACCATCACCCAAGTTCTTCATGTTCCCAAAATGAAGAATAATCTCATTTCGGTGAGTAAACTCATTTCGAAAGGTGTCAAAGTGGAGTTTGACAAGGATGGGTGCCAAAGCCCATGTTTAAAAAGCATCATGCGCATTTTGAACTTCCAAAGGTGAAAGTTGCCACCATCAAACTTCTCCATGACTTTCAAAGACTTCATTTGAAAAAAAGACATTTTGAACACAAATGCTATAACAAACACTTTCAAACTTGAAAGTTGAAGTTTTCAACAACTTCAGAACTCTATTCGAAACACTTTCACTTTGAAACTTGATACTTTGAAAAACAAATTTTTCACACTTGGAAAACTTACAACACCTTGAAAAAATCTCTTCCACACCTCCGACTCACTTGGAAAGAGTATTACTCTCTTTGCAACCTTGCAAATTAAAAGTTTTCCCTCAAAAGGATTCTCCCTTTCTATGTTGTACAAGTAAACACTTTTAAAAACTTAAAAACAAGTTTTCCTAAAACCTTTACAAGAAACTTGAAAAACTTCTCTTACACCTCAAACTTCAATGTTGAAAGTTTCAACAACTCGAAGAACTCTCTTTCACACACTTTCTCAAACTTCAACGTTGAAAACCCTCAAAAACTTGAAGAACTTTTTCTTTCACACTTTTGAACTTAAAACTTGAAACTTAAAGACTTGAAGAACACTCTTCCACACTTAAGAACTTACAACACTTTGAAGAAGTCTCTTTCACACCTCCCATTCACTTCGAAAAGTTGCAAGCTCCTTGTATGCCATCACTTGGAAATGAACTCCCACTCACTTTGCAAACTAAGAACCTTGTCTCAAAAGGATTTTCCCCTTTTTCCTATGCAATACAAGCTCAAAACCTTTCACTACTTCTTGTTCTAACACATTGTCCTTTCTCTTGCTTGGTGTGGGTCCATGACCTATTGGAAACAACTTGAAAACAAGCAAGAAATGAAAGCTTCAAGGTTCATGAAATGGAACAATTGTATTAACGAGCAAGAAGATTACAATGGTTGTATGCTTCAAATGCTACAATCATAAAACTATGGCTTGCAACAACTAACAAAGGTTGAAGGTTCTATGTGGATTCAAAAACCATGAAAGGAGAGAATGAAAGACTACTCAAAACTACTCCATTATATACTAACTCCTAATCCGAAAGTAGCTACCAGTTAACCCTAACCTAGTCGTCACCTAACCCTAGCTGCCACCAAACCCTAACCCTAGTCGCCACCAATCCTTAACCCTAGCCGCCGCCAAACCTAACCCTAACTGCCGCTAAGCCCCTAAATAGCGTCCATTTGCAAACCCTAGCCACCACTATTCAACCTAACCTAACTATTATAAGGATGTGAAGACTATTCATCCTTTTGATGAATGTTTAACACATTCTTCAACATTGGGAATTAGAAACCAATAGTATTTCTAACACCCTTCTTGCATTTTGATGGTGAAGAGCCTCCTTCGAATAAACAACTTGTTTTCAATGGTCTTGGCTTCATGGACATCGCAAAGTGTTTCCCAAGCGCTTTTGACATTTTCGCAATATTGAATGTGTGCAAGTTGTGCATCCTTGAGATGTTCACAAAGTAGTGCAAATGCCTTGGTCACCTTTTCGTTATGATTTGTGATTTGATCTTCATGATGGGGAATTCTTGCACTCCCATCAACAAACTTCCAAAGCCCATGCTTAAAAAGCATCATGCGCATCTTGAACTTCCAAAGGTGAAAGTTGTCACCATCAAACTTTTCCATGACTTTCAAAGACTCCATTTGGACTGATGACATTTTGTTGAACACAAATGCTAAAACAAACACTCTATGTTTTTGTAATAAAATGAAGTGCAAGTGGGAGAACTTGAAGTTGAAAAACTTGCTAATGTTTGAAGACCTCACTTGAAATCTCTCCCATTCCATGGCTATATGTCAAAAAACAAAACCTTTACAAAAAACCTTTAAACACTTGAAAAGCTTTCTTGCACAAACTTGAAATTTGACTTGAAACTTGTAGGATTGGCAAAGAACTTTGTTTGACACACTTGAAACTTAAACCTTTCAACAACTTGAAAAAACTTCTCTTACACCTCAAATTTCAATGTTGAAACTCTCAACAACTATTGGAAACAACTTGAAAACAAGCAAGAAATGAAAGCTTTAACAATTGTATTAACTAAAAGAAGATTACAAAGGTTGTATGCTTCAAATGCTACAATCATAAAACTATGGCTTGCAACAACTAATCAAAGCTTGAAGGTTCTATGTGCACTCAAAAACCATGAAAGGAGAGAATGAAAGACAACTCAAAACCACTCCACTCGAATCGAATCACCATCATTTTCTTCTCCTCCATGTATCCTAAATCCATCATCAATTTTGTTATCCATATGGCCTCTTTTGTGGCTTGCGTGTTTGCCATGTATTCCGCCTCCGTGGTGGACAATGCTATTGTGGGTTGTCGTTTGCTACTCCAAGAAATGGCTCCACCTCCGATCATGAAAACAAACCATGTGCTGGACCTCCTATCTTCAAGATCACCACCCCAATCCGCATCGCAATATCCAAGAACTTCCTTGGATGGTGTTCCACCAAATTGTAATTTCATTTGCAATGTACCTTGCAAATATCGAAAGATTCGTTTGACGGCCATCCAATGCTCCATGTTAGGGTTCGCCATGTGTTGACTCAACACGCTTATTGGGTATGCCAAGTCGGGTCGTGTGCACAACATGGCATACATCAAAGACCCAACCGCTTGTTGATATGGAAATCCTTTTGGTTCATCATTTCCATTCGCATTCCTTTGTAACTTCACCTTGGGATCCAATGGAACTCCAATGGGCTTACATTCCTCCATTCGAAACCGCTTCAATATTTCTTTGAGGTATTTGATTTGGTTGATGCGTAGGAGTCTTTCATCACGATTCCTTTCCACCTCCATCCCCAAAAAGAAATGTAATTCCCCGAGGTCCTTCATTTCAAACTTTTGACTCAATTCCTCTTTGATTTGCAAAAGTTTGTTTTGATCCTTGCACACCAAAATGAGGTCATCCACATAGACCACAATGAAAAACTTCACATCTCCCACTTGTGCAACGTACACACGAGGATCCGCCTCCCTCTTGATAAATTCAATGCTTTTGAGAAACGCATCTAACTTTTGATTCCATGCCCTTGGAGATTGTTTCAAACCATACAAGGACTTGTGAAGCTTACACACGAGATGTTCACCTCCTTGGTGCACGAACCCTTGAGGTTGCTCCATGTAAATCTCCTCTTCAAGCTCGCCATTGAGAAATGCGGTTTTCACATCCATTTGATGGATCTCCATGTCTTCCAAGGCCGCCAATGCAAGAATACAACGAATAGATACAAACTTTGCAACGGGCACAAATGTTTCGTTGTAATCCACTCCATAGGTTTGGGTAAAACCTCTTGCCACTAACCTAGCCTTGTAACGTTCCACCTCCCCATTTGCCCCTTGTTTGATTTTGAACACCCATTTGCATGAAACGAGTTTTCTACCGGCAGGAAGTGGTACCAAAGTCCATGTGTTGTTTGTCATGAGAGAATCATATTCCTCTCGCATTGCACACTCCCACTCCTTGGAATTTTCACATGTCAATGCTTCTTCAACATTTTGGGGCTCTTCCAAAAATGCAAGGGTGGCGCGCTCCACCTCCTTGGTAGCAATCCACCAATCCCGAGGCCATTCCCTTCGTTGCCTTTGAGGTCTTTCCCTCGCAACATCTTGTGAAGGTTCACAAGATGGGTCATCATTGGAAACAACAAATTCTTCTTCCGATGAAGAACTTGGTGTGGATTCATTTTGCACACCTTTCATTCTTGTTTCACTCAAAGGTGTATCTTGACTTAAGGTCAATGGTTCTTCTCCCTCAACTTCTTCATGCACAACTACATTTTCTTCTTTCTCAAGATGAGGTATACCACCTAATTCCTTTGACCCTTCAATGAATACAACATCTCTACTTTTGATGATTCTCTTGGTTTTCACACACATCAAGCGATACGCTTTGGTGCCTTCGTAATATCCTAAAAACACACAAGGCATGGACTTGGATTCTAATTTGCTCCTCTTCTCATCGGGGATATGTGCAAAGGCTTTACAACCAAAGACTCTCAAATGGGATACATCGGGTTTCCTACCACTCCAGGCCTCTTGAGGGGTCTTGGAATCAAGGGCCTTGGTTGGACATCGATTTTTGATGTACACCGCCGTGTTCACCGCTTCGCCCCAAAATTCAAGTTCCAACCCTTGTGCAAGAATCATGCTTCTTGCACATTCCATGATGGTTCTATTGGCACGTTCCGCAACACCATTTTGTTGTGGGAATAGGGCGCACTTGTTTGTCGTTGAATCCCACATTCCGCAAGGAATGCGTCAAATTTCTTAGACACAAATTCTCCTCCGTTGTCGGAACGTAGCACTTTGATTTTGTGACCAATTTCGTTCTCCACCAACACCTTGTATTGTTTGAACTTCTCAAAAGCTTCTCCTTTGGCCTTCAAAAGATAGACATGAGTCTTCCTTGAGAAATCATCAATGAAAGTGAGAAAGTATCTTGCTCCACCATGCGATGTAGTCTTCATTGGCCCACACACATCCGTGTGCACAATCTCCAAAAGTTGTGAAGCCCTTGTTGCGCCGTCCTTGGGAAATGATGTTCTTTGATGTTTGCCTTTGACGCATCCTTCACAAATGTGATGCAAGGGCACTTCTTTCAAATTCATGCCATCCACCATGGCATGTAACTCCTTAAGGCTTGCCATGTTGAAATGGCCAAGTCTTTCATGCCAAAGCATCGCACTTTCCTCCAAAGAATTTGCGATGTGTGCCATGTCCTTACGCACCTTCACATTAAGAAGGTACAAGTTCTTGTCCCTTCGTGCTTGCGTCACAACAACTCCTCGAGCATCGTTGACCTTACAACCATCCTTGTCAAACTCCACTTTGAAACCCTCCGAAATGAGTTTACTCACCGAAATGAGATTATTCTTCATTTTTGGAACATGAAGAACTTGGGTGATGGTTGTGTGTGTCAATTGGCCTCCAACTTGCAATGTGGCTTTGATGCTCCCCTTGCCAATTGCCTCCAAAACGGTGTCATCCCCCATGAACACCCTCCTTGGGGAAATGCGCTCGTACGTGGTAAACCATTCTTGTTCGAATGTCATGTGTTGCGTTGCACCCAAATCGACAATCCAATCATATGTGGTATGATCATTGGCACTCAATGCCGCAACAAACATTTGTTCGTGATCTTCACAAGCCTTATTAACTTTTTCTTTTTCATCATTTTTCTTCTTCAAACAATTTCTCACAAAATGTCCGGGTTTCTTACAATAAAAGCAAAGCTTCTCATTTGGCTTGTGAGTTTTGTTCACTAATGCGTATTGGAAACAACTTGAAAACAAGCAAGAAATGAAAGCTTTAACAATTGTATTAATTAAAAGAAGATTACAAAGGTTGTATGCTTCAAATGCTACAATCATAAAACTATGGCTTGCAACAACTAATCAAAGCTTGAAGGTTCTATGTGCACTCAAAAAACCATGAAAGGAGAGAATGAAAGACAACTCAAAACCACTCCACTATATATTATCTCCTAACCCTAAAGAAGCCGCCACTTCACCCTAACCTAGCCGCCGCCAAACCCTAACCGTAGCCGCCGCTTAACCCTAGCCGCCGCCAAACCCTAACCCTAGCCGCCGCTTAACCCTAGCCGCCCCCAAACCCTAACCCTAGCCGCCGCTTAACCTTAGCCGCCACCAAACCCTAAACTTAGCCGCCGCCTAACCCTAACCCTAGCCGCCGCCAAACCCTAGGTAGTCTCCACTTCTAAACCCTAACCTAACTACTACAAGGATGTCTATACTATTCATCCATTTGATGAATGTTTAACACATTCATCACCATTGGGAATAAGAAACGAATAGAATTTCTAACACTCCCACTCTATGAAGTTTCTAATCCGAACATGTTTATCAACTTATGATGTCGTTCTTTGGATAATGCCTTGGTAAGTACATCCGCCACCATGTGTTCCGTTGGACAATATTCAAATTGAACTTCTCCATTTTCAACTCGTTCTCGAACAAAATGATGTTGTACATCAATGTGTTTTGTTCGTGCATGGTGAGTGGGATTCTTGGTCAATGATATCGCACCTTGATTGTCGCATCGAATCACCATCATTTTCTTCTCCTCCATGTATCCTAAATCCATCATCAATTTTGTTATCCATATGGCTTCTTTTGTGGCTTGCGTGTTTGCCATGTATTCCGCCTCCGTGGTGGACAATGCTATTGTGGGTTGTCGTTTGCTACTCCAAGAAATGGCTCCACCTCCGATCATGAAAACAAACCCTGTGGTGGACCTCCTATCTTCAAGATCACCACCCCAATCCGCATCGCAATATCCAAGAACTTCCTTGGATGGTGTTCCACCAAATTGTAATTTCATTTGCAATGTACCTTGCAAATATCGAAAGATTCGTTTGACGGCCATCCAATGCTCCATGTTAGGGTTCGCCATGTGTTGACTCAACACGCTTATTGGGTATGCCAAGTCGGGTCGTGTGCACAACATGGCATACATCAAAGACCCAACCGCTTGTTGATATGGAAATCCTTTTGATTCATCATTTCCATTCGCATTCCTTTGTAACTTCACCTTGGGATCCAATGGAACTCCAATGGGCTTACATTCCTCCATTCGAAACCGCTTCAATATTTCTTTGAGGTATTTGATTTGGTTGATGCGTAGGAGTCTTTCATCACGATTCCTATCCACCTCCATCCCCAAAAAGAAATGTAATTCCCCGAGGTCTTTCATTTCAAACTTTTGACTCAATTCCTCTTTGATTTGCAAAAGTTTGTTTTGATCCTTGCACACCAAAATGAGGTCATCCACATAGACCACAATGAAAAACTTCACATCTCCCACTTGTGCAACGTACACACTAGGATCCGCCTCACTCTTGATAAATTCAATGCTTTTGAGAAACGCATCTAACTTTTGATTCCA
Organism: Sphagnum tenellum; assembly: GCA_963921925.1. Classification (NCBI taxonomy): domain Eukaryota; kingdom Viridiplantae; phylum Streptophyta; class Sphagnopsida; order Sphagnales; family Sphagnaceae; genus Sphagnum; species Sphagnum tenellum. Next base: position 5,402,054 of record OY998160.1, on the reverse strand, counting down.
TGCCCTTGGAGATTGTTTCAAACCATACAAGGACTTGTGAAGCTTACACACGAGATGTTCACCTCCTTGGTGCACGAACCCTTGAGGTTGCTCCATGTAAATCTCCTCTTCAAGCTCTCCATGGAGAAATGCGGTTTTCACATCCATTTGATGAATCTCCATGTCTTCCAAGGCTGCCAATGCAAGAATACAACGAATAGATACAAACTTTGCAACCGGCGCAAATGTTTCGTTGTAATCCACTCCGTAGGTTTGGGTAAAACCTCTTGCCACTAACCTAGCCTTGTAACGTTCCACCTCCCCATTTGCCCCTTGTTTGATTTTGAACACCCATTTGCATGAAACGGGTTTTCTACCGGCGGGAAGTGGTACCAAAGTCCATGTGTTGTTTGTCATGAGAGAATCATATTCCTCTCGCATTGCACACTCCCACTCCTTGGAATTTTCACATGTCAATGCTTCTTCAACATTTTGGGGCTCTTCCAAAAATGCAATGGTGGCGCGCTCCACCTCCTTGGTAGCAATCCACCAATCCCGAGGCCATTCCCTTCGTTGCCTTTGAGGTCTTTCCCTCGCAACATCTTGTGAAGGTTCACAAGACGGGTCATCATTGGAAACAACAAATTCTTCTTCCGATGAAGAACTTGGTGTGGATTCATTTTGCACACCTTTCATTCTTGTTTCACTCAAAGGTGTATCTTGACTTAAGGTCAATGGTTCTTCTCCCTCAACTTCTTCATGCACAACTACATTTTCTTCTTTCTCAAGATGAGGTATACCACCTAATTCCTTTGACCCTTCAATGAATAGAACATCTCTACTTTTGATGATTCTCTTGGTTTTCACACACATCAAGCGATACGCTTTGGTGCCTTCGTAATATCCTAAAAACACACAAGGCATGGACTTGGATTCTAATTTGCTCCTCTTCTCATCGGGGACATGTGCAAAGGCTTTACAACCAAAGACTCTCAAATGGGATACATCGGGTTTCCTACCACTCCACGCTTCTTGAGGGGTCTTGGAATCAAGGGCCTTGGTTGGACATCGATTTTTGATGTACACCGCCGTGTTCACCGCTTCGCCCCAAAATTCAAGTTCCAACCCTTGTGCAAGAATCATGCTTCTTGCACATTCCATGATGGTTCTATTGGCACGTTCTGCAACACCGTTTTGTTGTGGGGAATAGGGCGCACTTGTTTGTCGTTGAATCCCACATTCCGCAAGGAATGCGTCAAATTTCTTAGACACAAATTCTCCTCCGTTGTCGGAACGTAGCATTTTGATTTTGTGACCAATTTCGTTCTCCACCAACGCCTTGTATTGTTTGAACTTCTCAAAAGCTTCTCCTTTGGCCTTTAAAAGATAGACATGAGTCTTCCTTGAGAAATCATCAATGAAAGTGAGAAAGTATCTTGCTCCACCGTGCGATGTAGTCTTCATTGGCCCACACACATCCGTGTGCACAATCTCCAAAAGTTGTGAAGCCCTTGTTGCGCCGTCCTTGGGAAATGATGTTCTTTGATGTTTGCCTTTGACGCATCCTTCACAAATGTGATGCAAGGGGACTTCTTTCAAATTCATGCCATCCACCATGGCATCTAACTCTTTAAGGCTTGCCATGTTGAGATGGCCAAGTCTTTCATGCCAAAGCATCGCACTTTCCTCCAAAGAATTTGCGATGTGTGCCATGTCCTTACGCACCTTCACATTAAGAAGGTACAAGTTCTTGTCCCTTCGTGCTTGCGTCACAACAACTCCTCGAGCATCGTTGACCTTACAACCATCCTTGTCAAACTCCACTTTGAAACCTTCCGAAATGAGTTTGCTCACCGAAATGAGATTATTCTTCATTTTTGGAACATGAAGAACTTGGGTGATGGTTGTGTGTGTCAATTGGCCTCCAACTTGCAATGTGGCTTTGATGCTCCCCTTGCCAATTGCCTCCAAAACGGTGTCATCCCCCATGAACACCCTCCTTGGGGAAATGCGCTCGTACGTGGTAAACCATTCTTGTTCGAATGTCATGTGTTGCGTTGCACCCGAATCGACAATCCAATCATATGTGGTATGATCATTGGCACTCAATGCCGCAACAAACATTTGTTCGTGATCTTCACAAGCCTTATTAGCTTTTTCTTTTTCATCATTTTTCTTCTTCAAACAATTTCTCACAAAATGTCCGGGTTTCTTACAATAAAAGCAAAGCTTGTCATTTGACTTGTGAGTTTTGTTCACTAATGGGGTAGTTTCGGAACTCTCACATTCTTTTCTTTTGGACACTTCGTGAAGCAACCTTGCTACAATGAATTGAAGGTCTACATCTTTCGTGGACATGGACTCCAAGCTTGTGAATAAGTTATCAAAGGATGGAGGAAGGCTCATGAGGAGTACCATGTAAACATCTTCATCCGTAATGTTCACCTCGATGGAACGTAGTTGGTCCGCAAGAGCTTTCACCGTGTTGATGTGCACAAGCATGTCATCTCCTTCTTGCATTTTGATCGTGAAGAATCTCCTTCGAAGGAACAACTTGTTGCCAATGGTCTTAGCTTCATGCACACCACAAAGAGCTTCCCACGCACTTCTCACATTGTCACAATATTGAATGTGTGCAAGTTGGGCATCCGTGAGATGTTCACAAAGCAATGCAAAAGCCTTGGTCTCTTTTTCGTTGTAATCGGCTCTTGCAACTTCTTCACTCGGCAAAGTGGCACTCCCATCAACAAATTTCCAAAGCCCATGTTTGGAAAGCATCATGCGCATTTTGAACTTCCATAGGTGAAAGTTGCCACCATCAAACTTCTCCATGACTTTCAAGGACTCCATTTGAAAAGAAGACATTTTGAACACAAGAGCTACAACAAACACTCTCAAACTTGAAAGTTGAAGTTTTCAATAAGTAGAAGAACTCTCTTCTAAACACTTTCACTTGGAAAACCTTGATACTTTGAAAAAAACAAGTTTTTCACACTTGAAAAACCTACAACACCTTGAAGAAATCTCTTCCACACCTCTCACTCACTTGTAAAGACTATTCTCTTTGCAACCTTGCAAACTAAAAGCCTTCCCTCAAAAGGATTCTCCTTTTCTATGTTGTACAAGTAAACACTTTCAAAAACTTAAAAGAACAAGTTTCCTAAAAACCTTTACAAGAAACTAAAAAATTTTCTCTTACACCTCAAACTTCAATGTTGGAAACCTCAAAAACTTGAAGAACTCTCTTTCACACGATTGCACTTGAAACTTGAAACTTAAAGACTTGAAGAACACTCTTCCACACAAAAAAAAAAAGAAAAACTTACAACACTTTGAAGAAATCTCTTCCACACCTCCCACTCACTTGGAAAAGTTACAAGCTCCTTGTATGCCACCACTTGGAAATGAACTCCCACTCACTTTGCAAACTAAGAACCTTGTCTCAAAACGATTCTCTCCTTTTCCCTATGCAATACAAGCTCAAACCTTTCACTACTTCTTGTTCTAACACAATGTCCTTTCTCTTGCTTGGTGTGGGCCCATAACCTATTGGAAACAACTTGAAAACAAGCAAGAAATGAAAGCTTTAACAATTGTATTAACTACAAGAAGATTACAAAGGTTGTATGCTTCAAATGTTACAATCATAAAGCTATGGCTTGCAACAACTAATCAAAGCTTGAAGGTTCTATGTGCACTCAAAAATCATGAAAGGAGAGAATGAAAGACAACTCAAAACCACTCCACTATATACTATCTCCTAACCCTAAAGTAACCGCCACTTAACCCTAACCTAGCCGCCGCCAAACCCTAACCCTAGCCGCCACCAAACCCTAAACTTAACCGCCCCCTAACCCTAACCCTAACCGCCGCCAAACCCTAGGTAGTCTCCACTTCTAAACCCTAACCTAACTACTACAAGGATGTCTATACTATTCATCCATTTGATGAATGTTTAACACATTCATCACCATTGGGAATTAGAAACGAAGAGAATTTCTAACAGGCTTTTAGTTTGCAAGGTTGCAAAGAGAATAGTCCTTACAAGTGAGTGGGAGGTGTGGAAGAGATTTCTTCAAGGTGTTGTAAGTTTTTCAAGTGTGAAAAACTTGTTTTTGAAAGTATCAAGGTTTTCCAAGTGAAAGTGTTTAGAAGAGAGTTCTTCTAGTTATTGAAAAACTTCAACTTTCAAGTTTGAGAGTGTTTGTTGTAGCTCTTGTGTTGAAAATGTCTTCTTTTCAAATGGACTCCTTGAAAGTCATGGAGAAGTTTGATGGTGGTAACTTTCAGCTATGGAAGTTCAAAATGCGCATGATGCTTTCCAAACATGGGCTTTGGAAATTTATTGATGGGAGTGCCACTTTGCCAAGTGAAGAAGTTGCAAAAGCCGATTACAACGAAAAAGAGACCACATGGTACTCCTCATGAGCCTTCCTCCATCCTTTGATAACTTAGTCACAAGCTTGGAGTCCATGTCCACCAAAGATGTAGACCTTAAATTCATTGTAGCAAGGTTGCTTCACGAAGTGTCCAAAAGAAAAGAATGTGAGAGTTCCGAAACTACCCCATTAGTGAACAAAACTCACAAGCCAAATGAGAAGCTTTGCTTTTATTGTAAGAAACCCGGACATTTTGTGAAAAATTGTTTGAAGAAGAAAAATGATGAAAAAGAAAAAGTTAATAAGGCTTGTGAAGATCACGAACAAATGTTTGTTGCGGCATTGAGTGCCAATGATCATACCACATATGATTGGATTGTCGATTCGGGTGCAACGCAACACATGACATTCGAACAAGAATGGTTTACCACGTACGAGCGCATTTCCCCAAGGAGGGTGTTCATGGGGGATGACACCGTTTTGGAGGCAATTGGCAAGGGGAGCATCAAAGCCACATTGCAAGTTGGAGGCCAATTGACACACACAACCATCACCCAAGTTCTTCATGTTCCAAAAATGAAGAATAATCTCATTTCGGTGAGTAAACTCATTTCGGAGGGTTTCAAAGTGGAGTTTGACAAGGATGGTTGTAAGGTCAATGATGTTCGAGGAGTTGTTGTGGCGCAAGCACGAAGGGACAAGAACTTGTACCTTCTTAATGTGAAGGTGCGTAAGGACATGGCACACATCGCAAATTCTTTGGAGGAAAGTGCGATGCTTTGGCATGAAAGACTTGGCCATCTCAACATGGCAAGCCTTAAGGAGTTAGATGCCATGGTGGATGGCATGAATTTGAAAGAAGTGCCCTTGCATCACATTCGTGAAGGATGCACACAATGCACTCAACCAACTCAAATGAAGACTTACAATGCTGGAATGTGGACACATGCACATCCAATGCTTCGAAATACCTCCAAAGAGCACCAATCCAGCCTTTGTGCACCTCCAAACTCGAGATGGCTCCAAAGTTCTTTAAAACTCCTCCAAGGCTCCAAAAGCGCCTCCAAGAACCCTCAAGAACTGAAACTTGCACCTCCAACAAACACAAAACCTCAAGATCTCTCTTAATGCACTCAAGCAATCAAACCTCTAATCATGCAACTCACATGTGTGGGCCCATAACCTGTTGAAAACAATAGGATCAGAGGAGAGGTTGCTCATTCAAAAAACCCAGAGATCACACAAGTATGTGAACAATGCTTGGAGAGACTTCACCAACTCTCCTCCAACCTTGCTCTTTATTCCCCTCCATGTACCACCACATTGACAAACCATATGGGATAACTATTTCTCTCCCTCCTTATTCTAACATGTTGGTGGTACTAACATATCTCAAATCTACCAATGTCTTTTGATTACTTACAACATTTATCTACCACATAGTTTGTAATATCTATCAAACTATGTTTCTAATATCTATGTTTCATCTACATCATAATCTTCAACAACTTCAATGTTGGAAACCTCAAAAACTTGAAGAACTCTCTTTCACACGATTGCACTTGAAACTTGAAACTTAAAGACTTGAAGAACACTCTTCCACACTTAAGAACTTACAACACTTTGAAGAAATCTCTTTCACACCTCCCACTCACTTGGAAAAGTTACAAGCTCCTTGTATGCCACCACTTGGAAATGAACTCCCACTCGCTTTGCAAACTAAGAACCTTGTCTCAAAACGATTCTCTCCTTTTCCCTATGCAATACAAGCTCAAACCTTTCACTAATTCTTGTTCTAACACAATGTCCTTTCTCTTGCTTGGTGTGGGCCCATAACCTATTGGAAACAACTTGAAAACAAGCAAGAAATGAAAGCTTTAACAATTGTATTAACTAAAAGAAGATTACAAAGGTTGTATGCTTCAAATGCTACAATCATAAAACTATGGCTTGCAACAACTAATCAAAGCTTGAAGGTTCTATGTGCACTCAAAAACCGTGAAAGGAGAGAATGAATGACCACTTAAAACCACTCTAATATATACTATCTCCTAACCCTAAAGTAGTCGCCACTTAACCCTAACCCTAGCCACCACCAAACCCTAACCCTAGCCGCCGCCTAACACTAACCCTAGCCGCCACCAAAACCCTAACCCTAGCCGCCACCAAACCTTAACCCTAGCCATTTCCAAACCCTAGCCACCACTATTCAACCTAACCTAACTACTATATGGATGTGAATATTATTAATCAATGTTGGGAATTAGAAACGAATAGTATTTCTAACAACAACTTGAAGAACTCTTTTGTTAGAAATTCTATTCGATTCTAATTGCCAATGTTGATGAATGTGTTAAACATTCATCAAATGGATGAATAGTATACACATAGGCGGCGGCTAGGGTTAGGGTTTGGTGGCGGCTAGGGTTAAACGGCGGCTAGGGTTAGGGTTTGGCGGCGGCTAGGTTAAGGTTAAGTGGCGGCTACTTTAGGGTTAGGAGATAGTATATAGTGGAGTGGTTGTAGGTGGTCTTTCATTCTCTCCTTTCATGGTTTTTTGAGTGCATATAGAACCTTCAAGCTTTGATTAGTTGTTGCAAGCCATAGTTTTATGATTGTAGCATTTGAAGCATACAACCTTTGTAATCTTCTTTTAGTTAATACAATTGTTAAAGCTTTCATTTCGTGCTTGTTTACAAGTTGTTTCCAATATCTTTTCCACACACTTTCTCAAACTTCAACGTTGAAAACCCCAAAAACTTGAAGAACTCTCTTTCACACTTTTGAACTTAAAACTTAAAGACTTGAAGAACACTCTTCCACACTTAAAACTTACAACACTTTGAAGAAGTCTCTTCCACACCTCCCACTCACTTGGAAAAGTTCCAAGCTCCTTGTACACCACCACTTGGAAATGAACTCCCACTCAATTTGCAAACTAAGAACCTTGTTTCAAAAGGATTATCTCCTTTTTTTTCTATGCAATATAAGCTCAAAACCTTTCACTACTTCTTATTCTAAAACAATGTCCTTTCTCTTGCTTGGTGTGGGCCCATAACCTATTTGAAACAACTTGAAAACAAGCAAGAAATGAAAGCTTCAACGTTCATGAAATGGAACAATTATATTAACTAACAAGAAGATTACAAAGGTTGTATACTTCAAATGCTACAATCACAAAACTATGGCTTGCAACAATTAACAAAGGTTGAAGGTTCTATGTGGACTCAAAAACCATGAAAGGAGAGAATGAAAGACTATTCAAAACCACTCCATTATATATTAATTCCTAACCCTAAAGTAGTCGCCATTTAACCCTAACGTAGCCGCCACCAAACCCTAACTCTAGCCACCACTATTCAACCTAACCTAACTACTATAAGGATGTGAATACTATTCATCCTTTTGATGAATGTTTAGCACATTCATCAACATTAGGGATTACAAACAAATAGTATTTCTAACACATAACACTTTGATTTTGTGATTGATTTCACTCTCCACCAATGCGTTATATTGTTTGAATTTTTCTAATGCTTCTCCTTTGGCCTTCGAAACATAAACATGAGTTTTCCTTGAGAAGTCGTCAATGAATGTGAAAAAGTATTGGGTCCACCATGCCATGTAATCCTCGTTGGCCCGCACACATCGGTGTGGACAATCTCCAAAAGTTATGAAGCCCTTGTTGCTCCATCCTTGGGGAATGATGTTCTTTGATGCCTTTGATGCATCCTTCACAAATGTGATGCAACGGTACTTCTTTCAAATTCATGTCATCTACCATGGCATCCAACTCCTTAAGGCTTGCATGTTGAGATCGCCAAATCTTTCATGCCAAATCATTGCACCTTCATTTAAAGAATTTTCAATGTGTGCCATGTTTTTGCGCACCTTCACATTAAGAAGGTACAAGTTCTTGTCCCTTCGTGCTTCCACCACAACAACTTTTTGAGCATCGTTGACCTTACAACTATCCTTATCAAACTCCACTTTGAAACCTTCCAAAATGAATTTATTCACAGAGATGAGATTATTCTTCATTTTTGGTACATGAAAAACTTGGGTGATGGTTGCATGTGACAATTCGCCTCCCATTTGCATTGTGGCTTTGATGTTCCCCTTACGAATGGCCTCCAAAATGGTGTCACCACCCATGAACACCTTCCTTGGGGAAATGCGCTCATACGTGGTAAACCATTCTTGTTCGAATGTCATGTGTTATGTGGCACCCGAATCAACAGTCCAATCATACGTGGTATGATCATTGGCACTCAATGCGGCAACTAACATTGATCTTCACAAGCTTGATTGACTTTTTCTTTTTCATCACTTTTCTTTTTCAAACAATTTCTCACAAAAGCTTTTCGTTTGACTTGTGAGTTTTGTTCACTAATGTGGTAGTTTCGGAACTCTCACATTCTTTTCTTTTGGACACTTCGTGAAGCAACGTTGCTATAATGAATTAAAGGTCTACATCTTTTGTGAACGTGGACTCCAAACTTGAGACTAAATTATCAATGGATGGAAGAAGGCTTAGGAGGAGGACCATGTAAACATCTTCATCTGTAATGTTCACCTCGATGGAACGTAGTTGGTCCACAAGGGCCTTCACCATGTTGATGTGCAGAAGCATGTCATGTCCTTCTTGCATTTATTAGGATTAGAGGAGAGATTACGTGGTATCAGAACGATCACAAGCACATAGAACACACAAGTATGTGAACAATGCTTGGAGTGAGATATTCCACTCCCCTCCAACCTTGCTCTTTATTCCCTTCCATGTACCACGACATTGACAAACCATAAATATTTCTCTCCCTCCTTATTCTAACATGTTCGTGGTACTAACATATCTCAAATCTACCTATGTCGTTGATTACTTGCAACACTTATCTACCACATTGTTTCTAATATCTACCACACTGTTATCTATGTTTCTAAAATCTACATCATAATCTTCAACACTCCCACTTTGCAAGTAATCTAAGACTCCCAATCCCATGCTTCTTGTAAGGTTTTGATGCCGCTCCTTTGCCAATGCCTTTGTCAACACATCTGCCACCATATCTTGAGTTGGGCAATACTTGAGGCCTATTTCTCCACTCTCACAAGCTTGGAGTCCATGTCCACGAAAGATGTAGACCTTCAATTCATTGTAGCAAAGTTACTTCACGAAGTGTCCAAAAGAAAAGAATGTGAAAGTTCTGAGACTACCGCATTAGTGAACAAAACTCACAAGTCAAACAAGAAGCTTTGCTTCTATTGTGAGAAACCCGGACATTTTGTGAGAATTTGTTTGAAGAAGAAAAATGATGAAAAGGAAAAAGTTAACATTTGCTTGTGAAGATCATGAGCAAATGTTTGTTGCGGCATTGAGTGCCAATGGTCATACCACGTATGATTGGATTGTCAATTCCGGTGCAACGCAACACATGACATTCGAACAAGAATAATTTACCACCTACGACCGCATTTCCCCAAGGAGGGTGTTCATGGGCGATAACATCGTTTTGGAGGCCATTGGCAAGGGGAGCATCAAAGCCAGAATGCAAGTGGGAGGCCAATTGACACACACAACCATCACCCAAGTTCTTCATGTTCCCAAAATGAAGAATAATCTCATTTCGGTGAATAAATTCATTTCGGAAGGTTTCAAAGTGGAGTTTGACAAGGATGGTTGTAAGGTCAATGATGCTCGAGGAGTTGTTGTGGCGCAAGCACGAAGGGACAATAACTTGTACCTTCTTAATGTGAAAGTGCGTAAGGACATGGAACACATTGCAAATTCTTTGGAGGAAAGTGCGATGCTCTGGCATGAAAGACTTGCATCTCAACATGGCAAGCCTTAAGGAGTTAGATGCCATGGTGGATGCCATGAATTTGAAAGAAGTGTCATTGCATCACATTTGTGAAGGATGTGTCAAAGGCAAACATCAAAGAACATCATTTCCCAAGGACGGAGCAACGAGGGCTTCACAACTTTTGGAGATTGTGCACACCGATGTGTGCGGGCCAATGAAGACTACATCGCATGGTGGAGCGCGATACTTTCTCACTTTCATTGATGATTTCTCAAGGAAAACTCATATTTATCTTTTGAAGGCGAAAGGAGAAACGTTTAAAAAATTCAAACAATATAAGGCGTTGGTGGAGAACGAAATTGGTCACAAAATCAAAGTGCTACGTTCCGATAACAGAGGAGAATTTGTGTCTAAGAAATTTGATGGTTTTCTTGCGGAATGTGGAATTCAACGACAAATAAGTGCGCCCTATTCCCCACAACAAAATAGTGTTGCGGAACGTGCCAATAGAACCATCATGGAATGTGCAAGAAACATGATTTTTGCACAAGGGTTGGGACTTGAATTTTGGGGCGAAGTGGTGAACACGGCAATGTACATCAAAAAATCAATGTCCAACCAAGGTTCTTGATTCCGAGACCCCTGAAGAAGCGTGGAGTGGTAGGAAACCTGATGTGTCTCATTTGAGAGTTTTTTTGTTGTAAAGCCTTTGCACATGTCCCCGATGAGAAGAGGACAAAATTAGAGTCCAAGTCCATGCCTTGTGTGTTTTTAGGATATTACGAAGGCACCAAAGCGTATCGCTTGATGTGTGTGAAAACCAAGAAAATCATCAAAAATAGAGATGTCATGTTCATTGAAGGGTCAAAGGAAATAGGTGGTGTACCTCATCTTGAGAAAGAAGAAAGTGTAGTTGTGCATGAAGAAGTTGAAGGAGAAGAACCATTCACCTTTAGTCAAGATACACCTTTGAATGAAATAAGAATGGAAGGTGTGCAAATTGAATCCACACCAAGTTCTTCATCGGAAGAGGAAATTGTTGTTTGCAATGATAACCCATCTTGTGAACCTTCACAAGATGTTGCGGGGAAAGACCTCGAAGGCAACAAAGGGAATGGCCTCGGGATTGGTGGATTCCTACCAACGAGGTGGAGCGCGCCACCGTTGCATTTTTGGAGGAGCCCCAAAATAATGAAGAAGCATTGACATGTGAAAATTCCAAGGAGTGGGAGTGTGCGATGCGAGAAGAATATGATTCCCTCATGACAAACAACACATGGACTTTGGTACCACTTCCCACCGGTAGGGAACTTGTTTCTTACAAATGGGTGTTCAAAATCAAATTCACAAATGGGGAGGTGGAACGCTACAAGGCTAGATTGGTGGCAAGAGGTTTTACCCAAACCTACGGAGTGGATTACAATGAAACTTTTGTGTTGGTCACAAAGTTTACATCTATTCGTTGTATTTTTGCATTGGCGGCCTTGGAAGACATGGAGATCCATCAAATGGACGTGAAAATCGCATTTCTCAATGGCGAGCTTGAAGAGGAGATTTACATGGAGCAACCTCAAGGGTTCGTGCACTAAGGAGGTGAACATCTCGTGTGTAAGCTTCAAAAAGTCCTTGTATGGTTTGAAACAATCTCCAAGGAATCAAAAGTTAGATGCGATTCTCAAAAACATTGAATTTATGAAGAGTGAGGCCGATCCCACGTGTACATTGCACAACTGGGAGATGTGAAGTTTTTCATTGTGGTCTATGTGGATGATCTCATTTTGGTGTGCAACGATCAAAACAAAATTTTGCAAATCAAAGAGGAATTGAGTCAAAAGTTTGAAATGAAGGACCTCGGGGAGTTGCATTTCTATTTGGGGATGAAGGTGGAAAGGAATCATGATGAACAAATCTTATGCATCAACCAAATCAAATACCTCAAGAAAATATTGAAGCATTTTTGAATGGAAGAATGTAAGCCCATTGGAGTTCCATTGGATCCCAAAGTGAAGTTACAAAAGAATGCAAATGGAAATGATGAATCAAAAGGATTTCCATATCAACAAGCGATTAGGTCCTTGATGTATGCCATGTTGTGCACACGACCCGACTTGGCATACCGAATAAGGGTGTTGAATCAACACATGGCGAACCCTAACATGGAGCACTGGATGGTCGTTAATCGAATCTTTTGATATTTGCAAAGTACATTGTAAATGAAATTACAATTCGGTGCAACACCATCCAAGGAAGTGCTCAAATATTGAGATGCGGATTGGGGTGGTGATCTTGAAGATTGGAGGTCCACCATAGGGTTTATTTTCATGATCGAAGGTGGAGCCATTTCTTGGAGTAGCAAACGACAACCTACAATAGCATTGTCCACCATGGAGGCGGAATACCTGGCGAACACGCAAGCCACAAAAGAAGCCATATGGATAACAAAATTGATGATGGATTTAGGATACATGGAGGAGAAAAAAATGATGGTGATTCGTGCGACAATCAAGGTGCAATATTATTAACCAAGAATCCCATTCATCACGTACGAACAAAACACATTGATGTACAACATCATTTTGTTCAAGAACAAGTTGAAAATGGAGAAGTTCGATTTGAATATTGTCCAACGGAACACATGGTGGCGGATGTCCTTATTAAGGCATTATCGAAAGAACAACATCGTAAGTTGATAAACATGTTCAGATTAGAAACTTCATAGAGTGGGAGTGTTAGAAATATTATTCGTTTTTAATTCCAATGTTGATGAATGTGTTAAACATTCATCAAAAGGATGAATAATATTCACATCCTTGTAGTAATTAAGTTAGGGTTTAGAAGTGGAAACTACTTAGGGCTTGGCGGCGGCTAGGGTTAGGGTTTGGTGGCAGCTACTTTAGGGTTAGGAGATAGTATATAATGGTGTGGTTTTGAATTGTCTTTCAACCTTTTCTTTCATGGTTTTAAGTGCACATAGAACTTTCAAGCCTTGTTAATTGTTGCAAGCCATAGTTTTATGATTATAGCATTTGAAGCATACAACCTTTGTGATTTTTTGTTAGTTAATATGATTGTTCCATTTCATGAACCAATGTTTCATTTCTTGCTTGTTTTCAAGTTATTTCCAATACATTCTTGTCGAATTCCAATGGATTTAAACTTGTACCCACCTTTGGGGAAGAAAAAGTTGATGGGGGTGGATGCAAAGTTGCAATTAAAGGTGGGATATTGGGCATCAAGAAAGTGCTTATATCATGACAAGATTTATAAGAATATAATCAAAATGTTTATACCAAAGTCTTTGAGCAACTTGCCAAAACCTTAAGGAAACAATCAATGGCCAATGCACATGATTAATCAAAATTATAAAACATTCCTTTCATATGCAATGTGACTACCTATTGAGATTCCAAAGCGAGACAAGAATCTACTTTGATGATGCATACCTAAAAAATAGTGACCAAAAAATGCTAATAATTTGGAGAATGATGCATATGAATCATTTGGACTTATGTACAACAAAGAGATGGACTCAATAGTGCCATAGGTGGATATTACAAGCAAGGAGATGAAAGAGCAAACCACCACACCACTTACACCAAGCTTTAGTAGGTGTTCCAATGATGAAAAGGAGACCACATTACAACCTAATCTAAGGTTGATAGTGATTCCTTACAAGAACCCACCGTCGAATGAAGATGGCTTACCTTAGTACATCTAAAATAGAAACCCATGCAATCATTAAATGGATTTACCAAGAATATATCTCCCAAAACCTTGTAATGATTTGATAATAATGTAAATTTAAAAACATAATGAATAAGAATATTTGCTTGGTGTCCCAAATGTAAACATAATTCCCATTGTTATAAAAAAACTTCAAGCACACTTGGAAATGCATGCAATGCAAGTTTCAATTCTAGAAAAAGATATTGGAACACATTCCATGCCATGTTATTGCAATTCCATGAATGTGTAAATGTGAGTGGTGACTCAAAAATTCACAAACAATTGTCAAAATTCAAACTTCATCAAATATATAAAAAGTTTATTTTTATTGTTTCTAGAAATTGGGGAACAATTCCAAATTTTTGGCCAACATTACTAAACTATCTTTTTGTTTTTCTTCACTCCAAGGAGTAATAATCATTGCAATGTTTATTTCATCCAAAAAGTTTTGCACCTATCACAATACAAAATGTATACAGGTCTCGAGCGGCAAGATGTTATAGAAGATGTGGTAGATGGAGAATCCAACAAAAATGTTGGTCACCTCCAAAATATTACAAACACCATTTTGATTTCACTTGCTTCTTTGCTAAATGCCAAGATAAAAGTAAAATGATCCTGGAATGAGAATAAAAAATTTGACACTTGGTAATTATTATTTCTCCAAAAAAAAAGAACTAATATTTACCAATGTGTGGGCAAATTTTATGTGTTGAGGAAAAAATGTTTAAAGGTGAAATATTTAGAAATACTTTTTTTTGGACAAAACCAAACATTAAAAAAAATAATGTTTCACGTTTGAATTTTATAGAAGAGAATCATGCAATTGGCTTATGAACTTTACAAAACTTGAAATTGAATGAAATACATACATTGGGACATCTACAAATGTGCAATGCGAATATTTGAATGTAGGACATAAAAATAGATAACACAATATGGACAAAGTTAGTGATTACAATAGAAAGGCAAAAAGATCCAAGGTAGATTTGAACTTGTAAAATGAAGCATGAATTACATTGAGGAACTCACTTGAAAATTGACTACATTTAGAGCAATTCATACAAGTTTTACATAAAAAATCCCATAAATTATTACAAAAGGTCTTGTGAATGAAAATGTCAAGACTAGTGGAATTAGCTCCAAAACTGAATTAGGAATGCATTATTATGTTTGTATATAGATAAATAAGTCATGGTATGTTTATCAAAACAATTATAACTATTGAATTTGAACAAGGTGCAATGGGTCAATTCCCAAGTTATAAACAAAATCAAGTTTGTAAGGTTTTGTCAAGACTCTTTCTTTTGACAAGTGAAGGGAACTCCAATCTTTTGGAAGGCACACATTTTTTCCTTCCTTTTTTAGATAACTTATTACAAAGTTGGGACATTCGAGGTATCAAACTTTTGTGATAAGTTATCTGAAAAGGAAGGAAAAAAGTAGCAATTTTGTTTAAAAATTTGTGAAAATCTATAAGTATGTGGTGGCTATTACAAGGGTTTAGTGACACCCAAAAACTTAAGGTCCAGGAATAACATTTAAGTCTAAAATTAATCAATAAATGTTACAAATGAAAAATAAAACACAATGAAAAAAATTTAAAGAGACCAACTAGAACCCTAGCTTACATCTTGATTCTCCAAACCATGAGCTTCCCTTTTAATACCTATTTTTTGGTGTGAACCAATTGAATTTCCCTCCAAAATAGTGCCATGTTGGTGCCACCTCAAATTGGCTCTCCTTAGTTTTGCATCCTTATCTAAAGGACCTGAGTCCAATTTATCTTTGGCTGTCGCACAATAAGATTTCTCCAATCATTGGAACCTCCCCCTTGGACCCTCATCTAAAGTGGCCCCAAGAAAGTTTGTTACAGCTTTGTGAAGCATCTCAGTGTGCCTGATATTGGGCTATCCTTGGAAGAAGTCTTCTGGTTATATTTTCTACTGATGGATGCAAACTTCAGGATTGCAGGTCACGGTCGTTACAGTGGACACTAACTGTCTGCCGTGTTTGCAGAATTGGCTCATTCAACTTTGCGCAACCTGTGCAGGTTATGGTCACCCTAGGCCTTGTGTATCAAAATACTAAACAGGTGAATTTCACTTCCTAAAAGTAAAAGGAGATTTAATGTTACTCATCAAACAAAAACTTTCCGGGTTAGGTTTGCATACTGTACTGAAAGAGCAGGAAACTTTGGCTACAGTGAAGCAGCACCCAGCAGCACATCATGAAAGATGAATGGTAAGTGCTCAGGAAACAGTTTTCTGTTGAGTTTCAGTTCCCTGGCTAACCATGGTGGTTAGCTCAGTTGCCTTTTTACCTACCCACTAACAATCCACAAGCAGGTTGATAATAGGTAGGTAGTAGAAACAGCTTTTTCCTAGTAGTTACCTATTTTCTTCCCAACCTACCTATTTAAGAGACCTATTTCCCTACAGAATTGGTTACTGAGGTGAAATCAAATATTGACTCAGTTGAGGTTCATCCACAACTGCGTGGCATCCAGGATGGTGCACTGGTGGGTGCTGATTCACTGTGGTTGGAAACTTTCAGTTTTAAGCTATTATGAGCATTTCTTTCCTCATGAAAGTTGTCAAACATTATCTCCTGATGTTCCTCTCAAAATATGGGATGATTATCTTTCAGATGAACGGCCGTGATTAGCTGTCATTACTCCCCTCACTGACTTCACCAGCTCAGTGTACTCACATACTATCAAACCATCGCGTTCATCATGAATGGCAGGGATCAGATACCATTACTTCAACTGTCCAACGCCTTCATTAGCTCCTGACAGTGGGGGTTGAGATAGCTGTATAATAATCTGCATCAAAATTTAGGCAATAAACTATACAAATTTATAGTTCCAGGGTTTCTGTCATATTTCTGGAAGCAGCCAAAAGAGCAGCTCACAATGCTGGCTAACACTCAAGGCATAGGTAACATTTAGTATTCTCATTCTGCCAATACGCTAGGTCTTATAGTGGGCCACAAGTGAATTAACACAAGAACAACTCTAATCACAAGGGTGGCCTCTTTCTACCTGTGTGACCCTGGCCGTAACCGAGAGGCTTGTCTTCCCAACATCCTAGGATTCTGTTCTTCCTTACTGGGTAAAGAAGAATCCTA
Organism: Sphagnum tenellum; assembly: GCA_963921925.1. NCBI lineage: Eukaryota > Viridiplantae > Streptophyta > Sphagnopsida > Sphagnales > Sphagnaceae > Sphagnum > Sphagnum tenellum. The sequence continues at coordinate 5,385,037 of OY998160.1, read as the reverse complement.
CTGTTGGCCGACACGCTCCTGTGGTCCTGATGGAGTTCTTCACCTAACTTTGCCCTACTCAGCAGTACAAACATATTCACATGTTTGCATAAAAAACACTTGTACAATAACCAGATAATATATCTCCAAGTGCACCTGTCATTTCAGACCTAACTTAGCCTTCTCAGCAGTACAAACATATTCACAGAACTGCACATCCACACATACAGGGCACAACAGCGAGAGAATGTATCACAACGTGAATCTATTCTTTCAGACTACTTCCCCGCTACCCAGCTTTACAGCTTCCATCTTGTGGCTGGTACAATAGTCCAAAATCTACAAAGCTTCTCATGGAACTGAGCCCGACTACCAATGGTTGCAGTTTTGCAGTTGACGTATTCATTTAGATACGCTAGAGTGGCTGCAAAAATATTTCTCACATCCGAGTTTAGTTATCTACTTTTTGTTAAACCCAACTGTGAAACTAAAACCAGGACTGCAAATAGGTGGGAGCTAATAGCAAACCCACCCGGACCAACCATTACCATTGGCCAATGAGAAACTAGGAGCAGCAGTCAGACTGTGTTTGTTACACTTTTTTCTGGTAGGTGTTAGGCTTTGCTGTACCTTTTGCTAGCCTCAGTGAAAATGCTGGGCAAAACTATTTTGCTGAGTCAAACCCCTGGTGTTTTGACTTTTCTTCATCCAATTTTAGTTTGCAGGATCACACACTGAGCACTGCTAGAGCTGCTAATACCACATCTCCAGTGGTCCCTAGTAATGTGACCCTGCAAAAATATTTTTCACATCCAATTTAGTTTTTTCTCTTTTTGCAACCCCACCCATAAAACTGAAACTGGGACAGCAAAGCAAATAGGTGGGACACTACTAATAGCAACCTACCGGGAAAAATCATTATGGTGGGCCAGTCAGAAATACTGACCGTCAGACCATATTTATTACAGTCTTTTCTGCAGGTGCACTGTGTTGCTACGCCCTTTACCAGCCACCCCAAACTGTGCAATTATGCTAAGCCAAAACCATTTTCCTGAGCCAAACCGGCATGTTTTGACTTTTTCTTCATCCAATGTTACTGTGCAGATCACATGCTCACACCACTGGAGATGCTCTAAGGTGTTCCTGCGAAGCCTCAGAAGGAGAAAATCAATAATGACGTCCAGATAATCTCATTTTCTTTAGCAAGTTTGCACAACTATCAATCTTAACTTACATCCACAACAAAGCAAAGGGCAGTAGTTATGAAGGAATGATAACCCAAAGGACAACAATATAGGCTTCCGTTGCTGGGATTTTGCATTTGGCATAAAATCTTTATCCTTCTAGATGCTGAACTCCTCCAGCATTATCAGCTTCTTAAACATGGCCGTTGGAGGCATACCATTTAACTTACCTTTCCATCTCACAAACCTCCCCAGCGAGAAAAGAGGAACTTCAGGGCCTCTGTTCCACTTAAAAGACAGGAGGCCTGGAGGCAAACATCTTCATGTCAATTTTGTCTTTACAAAATCGTAAAAGTATTGCATTCTTTTGCTTGTCCGATCAGAATGGCACCCTCTAAATTTCATGTACACCTGCATTCCAGGGTGTGAGCAACCAACACTTTATCCAAATCCATTACAAGGAATCAGCTGACATTAATCATTTTTTTCTTGTTCAACAAATATGAGTTATTCTCAATGTCAATCCAGACTCTAACCCCATCAAGCTTGCACAGGTTTGGAACCACTTGTTCACCTTTGTCCCTAGAAGATCCAAACGCTTGAAAATTGCACATTGCATGTTCTAATTCTGGATTACAGGCTCACAGGCTCTGTACAAAAAGCAGTTTCTCATCCTTTCACTCAGTGCTTGCTATATGGCTATGTCATAACATCATCATTCTATCTGCATCAAATTTCTCAGCCTCTGTACAAAAAATTGGTATGCTCAGAATCCTACCTGGTGTGCTTTACTATACACACCAATGTTGCAAGGTGACTGAAGATGAATGATTCTGAATATTCACAAATATACTTGATTGAAAAAGCCAATCAAACATATGTCGTGCACAAACCTATACAGACAGGTGTATTATATCCAAATATCATGTCAAAGTACAACCAGCTGCAATTTAATGACTACTATTAACAGTATTTCCACAAGGATCCTATTAAAAGTATCAAACTCCAAATGTCCTCTGCTCCTGTTAAAAAATTGTCACTTTTACTGTACAAAATCCAGACGGTCTCGACTTTCGACGACCTGCGTGCTGCTTCAGAAGTTGTAAACCTGTTGCTGCGAATGCCAAGCTTTTTGCTGTCGCACCATTGCACGCTTCTTATTGGCAACCTCCCTTGCCTTTGCCTCCTTTTGTCTTCTCCTCTCTGACACATGCACATTATAATCGATCAAAACTACTGGATGTTTCCAGAGTTCAGAACTTCAGAGGAAAATGACGTCTTCATGTCTGAAGTGACTACCGATTCGGCCGACCAATGTGTATGTGATCAGGGCTCATCATGTTTTTGCCTAGGAGCAACTGCGAATTTAAAATCAAGGCAAAAGAGTTCCACACCTGTAGCGACAGCCTTGATAGCTATGTTCGACTCTTTGGCCACTAATCGAAGAACTCTAGGATGCATTGCACAATATAAGCTGTGTCGCAAATCGGCACCCAAGTGTGCCAGTTTCTCGCTGAGTCTAGCACGGACAATCGCCATCTTCTTCCCTGTTGCAACGCTCATGGTTCCGAACTTGTGCCCAGCTTGATTCGCTCCAACAACGTTACTGTGCAAGCCGACGTCGTACGACTTGCTACTGCTGTACCCACTTCCTTGTGAACTGCTGCCTGCCATCAGCACGTTGCTGTTCTCGCCTGCACCGTAAGTCTTGCTACAGCTATACCCACGTCCCTGCACGGCGTTCCTTGCCATCGTCACATTGTCGAAACCGCCTGCGTCGTACATCTTTCTGCTGCCATATCCAGGTCCCTGTTTGCCACTGTTTGCCGTCTTGACATTCCCATCCACGCCTGCGCTAGATCCACGTCCCTGCACGCCCCTGCTTGCCGTCGGCCTACTCCAGCCAAAGCTCGTAAGACCCATCTCTACAACCCTCGCTTCTGCAACCTGTCACCGAGAAAAATGTATCCGTATGATGCACCCACTGATGTCCTTCCCACACTGCTTTGCTAAACGTCTATACCGACTGACTAGATCTGCAGCCTGCAATACGGATCGCCTTAAAAAGCTGGCGGAGCACCTATAGACAGACTCTACAGTAAGAAACTTTGAGTATAAGTAGGGTCTACAAGCTCCCAAATCTCCTCGTGTGCATCAAACTCTCAGGGTGAAATCTGCACTACATAGCCCACGTAAGAGAAAAACTCGCAGAATGCTGAATCTCATGTTCTCACGTCGAAAAAACAATGCCCAAGATACGAAGAACCAAAAAATAATGGAAGAACGCTTGCGTTGAACTCTCGTGTATCAGAGCGCTGTCTTCTTGTTTGCATCTCTTCTGACTGTGAGTCAATGGTTACAGCCGCGGGCTCTTCTGATCACGTCAGGCTTGAAACCATCAAAAATTTCACGTTCCTGACGATACTTGCACAACACGACCGCATATTCTTCTGCGAAGAGACCCAAGGGGTACTTTACCTTCATAGATGGGCCCACATATATACCTAGTATATAATCTTCATCATTTATTAACCATAAACTGGGAGTCTGTTTCGCACGATTGGACCCCACAGAAACAGAAGTAAAGCTCCATTCACACCTGGTTTTCACATCAAGAGAGTTAAGAGCGCTAACATTAGGGTTAGGTTAAATTGTTACCCTGACACTAACCTGACTTCTAACCTAATATGACATTTTTCAGACCTAAATGGAAAGTGCTTACTGTGGCTGAATTATATTCGTTGCGTCCAGTTGCGCCTAGCACAACTTCACACTTACGAAGAACTTTTGCTGGTGGCATGGAGGAGGATGTTACACATCCCTCATTCCCACCCTCATTGTATTCATCTTCACTCACTCTTTTCCTTTGCCCTCATCCTCAATCTTGTTGGAAACTTGTTTTTTTTCAATGCCTCTTTTTGTTCTTTGCAACCAATTCTTTGTGATATTGTGTTTTAGTTTTTATTATTTATTTTTTCTTCTTGGTGAGAGAATTCTTAGCAATGTGCATTCGTTGGAAGTGTGTTTCATAGTAGCAAGGTTTGTTCATCTCAACATTGTTGTTGTTTCTATTCTACCACTAAGTTTTCTTTTGTTTTCTCTTACCTTTCTTTCTTCAATTTTTTTGTCTTTGTTCCTTTTGTCGTTGTGTTTTCTAATTTGTTGTCTATGCAAGTTGAAATATTTTAAATCAAGACATATTGCAATCAACACAACCCAATCAAATATGGTTAATGTCATTATTGATCTACCATAGGTTTTGAACATGGCATTCATACACAAAGGTGACATTAACAATGAAGATCATTTGCAAAACAAGTAAATGTTCATTCAACACACAACTTCCAAAAGGTGAAAATAATCATCAAAATGTAACGAATGATGAACCATGAACAATGAAGATGTCAAGTGGATTGTAAATACAACTTTTAACCACATGAAATAGTATTTTTTAACTAAACTTGAATTGAGCATTTGACAAACTACTATTTTTGAGTTGAATTTATAACCTCAACCTTTGAACATTTGAGTTGAACATGTGAATTTAACATTTGAATGGCATTTTAAAAATGAACTTGGTTTTTGTACTCACTTAAAGTCATGAAATGTTGTATTGCTTTCCAAAGTATAAAGTTGATTTATGCATAATGTTATTCTTAATCATTCCTAGCCTTCAATGATGTGATTTGTTAGTTTAAGAATGGAAAGGGTAGATTTTTTTGCTTCAATTCCTATCAAGTTTTCCAAAATCAAATAGCTTCTATAGTTCTCTCTAATTTATAGTAAAAAAGATTTCATTCGATGTAGAATAAAAGATATATTATGTAATTATAAATAATAAAAAACCTAAGAACTTAAGAAAAATTCCATTAAATTAATAATAACAATAATAATTTGTATTACAATCATTCGTTTCAAAATACGTGGTCATCCATATTTATATACAAAAACATACATAAAAAATGATAACCAATAACTAACTAGTAAAAACATAACTAATAAGGTTATTAAAAAATGTAATAATCATGTACAAATCAAACAAACTTTAAATGACAACTATAGGTCATAAATCACCCCTATAATCTAGATTTTGTCTTCATAATCCATAAACAAAACAAGTAAAATCTAAATATGTTCTAATTCATGAGTTGTTATTTGAATAAACTATACTTCGAGTTTTGATCCTATTGAAATATTTGATCGAATATGTGGTGTAATAGTCAAACCTCATATTCTATTGGAATTGAAACATATGAGGATTCTCTGAAATTTGTAGGTTGATTAGAACCAATAGTACGCAATTCTATAAATGAAATTTACTAATCTTTTATTGGAATTTAAGTTGATTCATAAGTAGGACTGGGAGTTAGACATGTGAATGGAGACAAATAAATGTGATTAAAGTAAATAGTAACATATGAAGTTAACTTATGCCAGTAGAAAGCTTTGTTTACATTTTTCAATTCAAATGCCTCATTGAACATGCCATGGACAATAATTTGTACTTTGTCCCACCAAGCTTCCCACCTTGAAGGTTTTTAAAGTTGCAACACTTAAATGCAAATGTCAACAAATGTTTGATTGAAAAGTAGATCAATCATACTCCTTCAATATATGAACTACTATCATAGACATTGTGGTCTGAAGATTATGAACTTGATCATGATACTAATCATTGGCAATCCATAAGTTAGGGATTTGCTTAGCTTATTTAGCTAAATGTTTCTTTCCGCCAATTAAAAACAACATATATTGGCATTAGCATTCTAGAAGCTTGTGAAGATTTGTAATTGCCTTCTCCTTCTATTGCATTTGATTAGTGGCTTGCACTACCTTATTTTAATGTCGATCTGCTTCAACCTTAATTTTTTCAAATTCCTCCCAAAGATCCCAATAACTAGTTTTATGTTTTTGAGCATGAATTTTGAGACTTTTGATTTGTGCCTTAGGGGTATCATGCTCATTAATCTTAATCTATAATTGAGCAATAATTGTGGCACACTATTTTATTTTTCTTTTTGTTTATTAACATGGATCTACATATGTCTATCCCTTTATATGATTTCAACTTCAGATTTTTATTTACAAGTTTGTAATCAGTTATGGTTTACCATAAGGTTCATGAAATCATTTAACAAAACCTACCAGTGATTATAATGTTATGCACCAAAAGCTAGAAATTTATGTAGATCATGAAAGCAAATTAACTTTTTCATGACTAGTGATGGAATTCAAGTTGATGATGAAAGAGGTGTTTAATTGGCCATCTATCAAACTCTTTAAGCAATCTCCTATGGTGTCAATAATGCATTAATAACTTCAAGAAAAGATGGTCAATGATCAAACATTGATGGTCTAAATCCTAATTGAACAACTTACCTTATGCAAGCACATTTATGAACTAGCTCCTCACATGTGGTACTTTAGGTGTAATAATACAAGTCATAAGTGTAGATTAAATGGATGTTGCTTAAATTAGAAATCAAGGTTGTATTAACAAGACAAATACAAATCGAAATATTGGTGCTTTAGTTCAATAAGTAAATTTTTTTTACTTATCTTTGTAACATTTGTGGTAACTTCAATGATATCATTTACTATTTCTTTTCTTTTAACAAGAACAAACTTAAGACCACTAATATCGATATTGGGTTCACCTCCATTTTGAGGTTGAGACTCATCCATAACTTTAGATGGCTTAGCATCTAAAAAAAACCATTTACATAATAGTGTTCCAACAATAGGTCCTGCATAAAAAATCACCATCTTTTTTATAGCTTGGGAATTTTGGGTTACAATGTTCTTCTAATGTTTGGTCCATTGTCACAACCCTAGGTTTGGGCTCGTGACCAAGGCAAAGGGGTTGCAAAGATGTGGGCCAAGAGGAATCCCGAGAACCACATAACATACCCCTGGGAGTGTAGGAAAGTGTGAGGGAGTGAACCTTCACACTCCCAAGGCAACTCTCACTTTGGGAAATGGAGTCACGGTGGACTCCCAAAACTTCAAAGAGTAATTTGAGGGGTCAAAACTTAATGGCTTGTGGCATTCTTTATGTCATCAAAAATCTCTTAGAATGCAGATGTCTAAAATGGGCTCTCATTACTCATTTGGACATCTGAAACACAAGTTATGGCCAAAAGAATGGCCGAAAGTCGAACTGCCAATTTGACTCCTGACCAGAAAAAGTCGGGAAACAATCTGATTTACTTAGACAACGTGCAACATACCGTTAAAAATCTCTCGACAAGAACTACAACTTTCATTCAGACTGCACTTCGATCCAAGGTCTGCTCGCAAAGTTATGGGGCTCCAAAATTACGGGAGTCCCGGCTAGCGCGATTTTGGGACTCCCACTCGGGAGTCCCGAGAGAGAAAATCCACTTGGATGTGGGCCCCGTGGAGAGATGTAGAGTATACTATAAGGGGGAAAGCGGTGGTTTCCCCCAAGTCCGAGCGGTGGTGAGTCTTGTGTGTCCGTGTTGCCCGTGGCTCGTCCTAACACCGAAGGTGCTCCAACTATGCACTAACCACTTTGTGTGGGTTGTGTGCAAGCCCGTGTGAATGAGTAAGCTTGTCAATTCTTCCTAGTCCCATCCCAAAGCTGCAACACGCCCCTCTACCCCTCAAAGTGTTGTGAGTTAGGGAGCGTGTCCCGACTCCTCCCTCTTTCGTTGTCTTTCACTTGGACTCACATTTGAGTCTTTCAAGGAGTTGGGAGTGCGTCATCCATCATGTAAGCTCAAAACCAAGTTGTGTGAACACAACATAACATTATTTGACAAAAATTCCTTGAATAACATTTGAAAAATTATTAGCAATCTTGTTGTTGAAATAGGTGATCTTTTCCTTTTAATGTAAGTGTCCCTCCTATTGCATTTCCCATGTTTGGAAAAAATCTTCAATCAATTTAGTACGAGGATTCATTCAACTCACTTGAAAAAGTCTTGCGTACTTTGCATTCTTGGTCCATCAAAACTCAAAAGGTTCAATAGTAATCCACTAAAGAATCTTTTGGATTTCCTTCACATCAATTGCATTTGTGTTCTTATCGTGTGGTAATTGGCATGCGACATCACTAATTGCTTATTGCATCATGTTGCCATATGTTTAGGGCAATGTGAAACAAGAGCAATCCTCTAGTTTCTACAATTGAAAGTGCTGATACTTGAAGCAAATCTGGAGCTAGTACAAGTGGAGAATTGACAACTATAACCTTAAGCTCTTCTTTTGAATATGAGATTGTGATTAAAGTTAGATTGATGACACATCGATATCTAAGCCACAAAGTTTGCACATAACAAATTATTTGTAATATTCACTTTATGCACAATGGAACTCCTTTTCTTTGATTACCAATTGAATAAAAAGTGATAACACATCCAATGCAATTTATAAATTGCACTTCTCTTAATCAAAAAGTGCTTTGCGTGCTTATTCTTGTTCTAGATAATAGTTCAACAATTTTTCAATTGCATTCTCAAGTTCACCACTCATGTTTGTAAACGAAATCAAAGCAATACAATCACTTTTTTTGAAAATGATAATCATGAATACCATGGAATGATGACTTCATAACTAATTGGTTTAAGGTACAATCATCATGAAAAGAATGAACGGTTGTGATTTTGCAAAAACTAGTAGATTAATCTTAATAGTGGGATATTAATGACTATAGTTAAAATATCATGTGCAATCTCATAATTAAAACTATTATGTAGATTAAATTAGGAGAAGTAATAAATATAGATGTAAAAGAAAAATTAATTACAGAAATCAAGACATTGATACAACTTTAATTTATTAATATTGACAAGAATAAGATTGAGTCAAATTTACCAAAATTGTTGTATTATTTGGTAAACAATATTGAATCCTGTATTGTCCAAACCATTTGCATTTGAATTTACTAATATGAATTTTCGTTGCCTTTGGAAACCATAAAATATAATTTCCAATTTTAAATTATTTTTCAAGATGACCCTATTGTAACCATATTTAAATCAGTTTCATGAATTTGCAAATTGCATATCATGTCTTCTTGATGATTTGCTTGAAATTACTCAAGTTTAAAAAGTGTACTATTCAAAACCTGTATTGGAACTAGGTCAAGTAATCCAAACCAGGTTGGTAAAAGATATTCCATTGGTTAAAAAAGATGCAACCCATACACCAAATGAAAAGGCATATGACTAGTTGCAACTTAATTTGTATGTTCTTTGATAAGAAAACAAAACTATACGCAAATGTTCATCCCAACTCAATCATTTTTCATTAACCAATTTGGTTAACAATGTATTGATCACCTTGTTGGTTGACATTGCTTGTCCATTACCTTGTGGATAATAAATGGTAGAACTTGTATGATGGATTAAAAAATGTTTGATTACATACCGAATAACATCATTAATAAAATGTGTGCCTTGATTAGTAATAATATGCAAAGGACAACCAAATTGTACAACTATAAATTCGTATGAAAATTTAACCATAACATCAACAATATTTGTTCATAAAGCCTTGGTTTCCCCATTTGGTTGCATAATTGGTGGCATCTAAAATATACCAATTTCCTATTAATCCCCCTACTAGCTTGATTAATTTAATAAAATCCAAACCCCATGTGGTAAAAGGTTCAATAGAAAATTGGTAATAAGCTTTGCAAAACTTTGTGTTAATAAATTACCAATTTTCTAACACAAATCACAAGAGCAATTGTATCATGATACAAATTTGGCCATCAATAACCTAAATCCAAGATTTTCCTTAATCAGCAAAAAAAATGACCACCAGACATTGTTGAAGGTAAAAACTTAGTGAAAACAATTTATTGAATTTTCTTAACAGGCTATCAATTTTCATTATCAAAATGTGTTATTAGTTGTTTCTTATTTAATATTGTATTCAACCGGAGTTATTCACTAGATTCAAATAATTAATTTTAGGATCAATTTTTTTGAGATTAGGTTAACTATTTTTTCCAACATTCTAAAAATAGTTTTCTTGAAGGTATTGAAGGGTTTGTAGCTTTGAAGACTGTACATGAAGTGGTTGTAGTAAAATATATATATTTTCATATTTTTGTACATAGAATTTCTACTAGTTGTTTTTTTTTTCTTTATATGCATGTGATTAGTATTTTTCTTATGGGCCCTTCTTTTTACTTGTACTTGCTTTAAATTCGTTTTTGTAAAAGATTTATGAGTTTGTCCTACTGGTTTTAATAACTATCTTTGCTCAACTTTTTGCTTGTTTAAAGAGAATGAGATTTATTTTCTTCTCCCCATTTTATTATTTCCAAAACCTAATAATTCACTGGGAGGCTTTAAGATTTCATGACCATATCATAAATATTGAAACAATTTTTTTTGTTTAGTGTCATTCCTTTTTGGACAAATATTGGTTAAAGCTATTTGACTCTACCAAAAACTATGGATTTATTTCTTTTTAATAATATAAATAAATAAAACAAAATAAATTATAGTTTACAAAATTTTCTAGTTTACAATATGCCAATAGTGTTGATAAAAGTATGAAGAAAATAATGGAACAAGTTTTGTAGGAAAGTGTTCAAATAAGGCACATAGGTGGCTTGAAGCAACTTAAGTTGCCAAATATCGACATAGAGGAGGATGTGACTTTTCACAATGGGGAAATGAATGAAAATTTAGAGGATACAATCACCAAAAATATTGAATTAGAATTTTTATGACCTATTGAAAACCATCCACCAAAATTGCATCACATCAAGATTAAACCAAAAACTCATGAAAATTGATTTGGGACCTTGCCAAAAATCAAGTTTTTGGGTACCATGAAACCATTGTGACAAGTCCACATGCCAAAGAAAGTGAAATTGATTGATTCGAAAGGTGAATTAATGAATTGCTTCAACTTTAGGGGAAGGATTTTTTTGACAATGTACAAAGTGCATAGTCTTCGAAGATGAGTATTTTAAATGAGGATGTTTTCCATCCAAAAAAATTAATAACCCCTATTTTTAATATTTGTGCTTCTCCTCATTTGTTCCCATCTTGCATTTTTTGTTAGGGTCCTAGTCACAAATTAAAAAATTGTTCCTATTATTTCGATTGAATGTTGCATACACATAGTGTTGATTTATTATATAACTTATCGGGTGGAAGCATGATAAAATGTACAACTAAAAGTATTTGTTAGTCTACTTGTCAACTAAATAAAAAGTAGGACCAAAACCCATCACAAAATTGTCACTACTACAATATGTGGGTGCAGTTCACTAGTCCTTGCTCACTAAACCATTGAATTCACTACTTTCCAACTAGTCCCCATTTATTATGACCAGTGAATTCACTAAAAATCTAGTGAAATCATTTGGCGTACAAAGACACCTTTTGTTGTAGTGTGTTATAAATTCAATCTTTTTACTTAAATGATAAATAACAAGATATTTTTTCATTATTATGCATTAATCTTTTAATTTTGCATTGTAAAAATAGGTTTCAAGTAAATTTTTCTAAATGTAAGTAGCTTTTTAAACCTACTTTTTGTAGTGTAACATTTGATTCAAGTATGTGTCAAATATATTCTACCAAAGAGAACATAGATTTTTTTTTTGGCGAGGCCTTTGAATATATAATGATCTTTATGCTATAATTTCATACATGTATATTCATTATTTTTTAAAATGAAAAAGTAGGTTTGAACACCATATTGACCAATCAATTTCAAACCTACTTATTCCCTACTTCTATTATTCCAACTTTTTTGAAATTTTGTAGTTGATTTACAATAAACCAATTGAGGGCTCAATAGTTTCAAAACGAAATTTAAATAAAATTTGAATTTATTTTTTTCTATTTGCATGAAAAATTACCTCTTTTTTAATGTAATATTTTTTCGACTTTTTACATATATATATATATTTTATGATGCTTTCACCTTATCTTGCATCAATATTAACCCCAAGTTTAGTTTTGAATGCTCAACAATCGATTTATGCTTCAACCTTACTAGAATCACCTCATAAAAAGTCATTTATTCCACCTATTTATGTCCCATTATTGGAAATGTCATTGAACAAATTTTGGTAGGTTTTCCAAATTTGATGTTTCCTCCTATTTGACCATTTACACCATATTTTGGTTATTGTTATGGTGGCATAGGAAGCATTTTTGTAATGTGGCCTTAAATGTTTGGTCCCATTAGTAACATTCCCAATATTACCAAAGCTGATTTTGGGGGTTGTGTAAATTGGGGCTGTAACAAATCATGAGGAACCTTTGAGTAATGATGATAATTCTTTTGAAAAAAAGCACAACCTTAGGATGCCACAAATACTTTTTACCAAAAAATCATACAATGAAAGAAAGGGCATACCATCCCCAATTGGAGATGATGGTGGGCTTCTTGTTAGTAACATACCTGTAAATGGCAGTGGTGTCAGACCTTTTGTTGCTAATTGTAATGATCTTCTAGAAGGTGGTGGTAACGAACCTTCAGGAGATCAACATCCATGAATACACACCACAAGACCAGCAAAATCATGGGTAATGCCTACATGGAATTTGTAGTACCCTCCATGGTATCTTGTCCAACCTCTTGTAGCACCAAATCCTCTGCCAAGTAGGAAATCTTTACCCTATCCCTTTTACATTGCAAGGACAAACCTTAACGTTCATGTATGAATGTTTCATACGGCTATTCAAATTAACAAGGAAAAGATTAATGCCAATATTGTCAATCTATTTTATTTTGCCCTTTGTGATGTCATATTGGAATGGAGAGAAAATTTTATGCGACTGCATTCAATTTGCAAGTTTAAGGAGTTAGAGGCTACATTCTACAATCATTATTGGAAAGTACAAAAGGACGAGCGAGTGTGCATGGCATTGTGCATGATAAAGCAAGGTGGAAATGAAAAGGTGGAAGTATATTATGAATGTATTCACAACTAGTAAATTACCTTCCACATCCTGTAGACAATAGTTTCTTAACTACTTTCTTTTAAACAAAATCATAATTATTTTTCCAGATAACAACAACAAGGATGAAGAGGGACACCTTGTCTGAACAAAAGGAAGCTACAACTACTTGTGAAAATAATATGAGCAATGCAAATGAATACCAAAAATTGTTGGAACCACCAACCAAACAAATTGTTTTGTCAAAAGGAGATAAACAAATATGAGTTCCATCTAGTGCAATAAGTTGAAACATGCTAAAGAACACTAACACTAGAATCCCAATAATTGAAACAACAAGCTTAAAAAGAAAAAATAACTAGTAGTGAATGGAATTTCAGTGCAATCTAGTTTGGCAATAAAAGTAGTCGAGGAAAAGAAAATAAATGTTGTTCCATCATTTATCAATGCTTCATTTGCAATTCCATTGACCATAAAATCTATGATTATCCTCATAGTGATGTGGCTTAAGAAATGTTCAAGGCAAAAGCAACAGCAGCCAAAGCTAAAAAGGAAGATGTCATTTTAAAAATGGTCCTAACATTATTACTTGCAATTAGAAAATCAATTATTAGAAAATATGGTATTCAAGGAGAAAAAACCTCACAAGAACAAGAGTCTTGCAAACTAGCAGGTGGAAAGACTTCAATGTTCATTTGAAAAAAGCTATTAAAACATGCAACAAAAAGGACCTCCAATAAAACTACCTAGAGCTAGTACATAAAGTCCTACCAAACCAACCTCACTAGGAATTTCAACTCAAAGTTTGAAAACCCAAATCTAGTTGTTTTGAAAATAAGGAATGCCAAAATGTTTTCAATTTTGGAGGAAATAGGCCAACAATTGGAAAGTAAGCATACCTTCACATTGGGTCAACTTTTCAAAATTTCTTTCAATTTAAACAATATGTTGTTTCCAAACTATTTATTGGGAGAAAATATTTGTAATAAGACCAAATTTGATTATGGCTTTGGTGGCAATCGATCCTCACATGGTTATGATATAAGTCCATGTCAGCAAAAACATTATCAAAGACATCCTACTAGATGGAGATTTGGCATCAATATCATGACAAAAGAACTCCAAAAGCGATTAGGGTTGCTTAGTCTTAAAGTAGATCGTACACATTCCTAATGGTGGATGAAACTATCACAAAATTGGTTAGACTTGTTAATGATATCAAAATCCAAATATATGGGATTCCATACATTATAACATTCATGGTAGTGAAGAACATTTTTTTGGATTCCACTTACCATGTTGTTAAACTGACTTTGGTGGCATAATACACGCATCATTCGTGATTGGGGAAACAATTTAATCATTAATTGAAGGCAATTGAACACTATAACCAATAATAGTAACCAAACATTTGGATAACAACAACAAACATGCCGAGGTTCTGTTGTGTTATGATCTAATTGAAAGTGTTACAAACAAAAAAGAAGTATTCCTTGCAACAAAACCATACTTGTTTACAATTAAAACTATCACCTTACTAGAATTGGAAATTTTCAATGTTGCAATTTTTGGTGCAGAAATCAATATTGAAGATTTCACATTCAATTTCCCAAATTCTCAGGGACAAATTCGGGTTGATAATACCCCAATGCACATTAGAGTCCAAGAATTGGATATTGAACACTAGACATTACCATAGGTATTAAGGTAAGACTCTTCAATTTGGAAACTATTGACAACCTTCAAATGGTAAATAACATTGGATGAAACGACTGCCACTAGCACATAAGCATTATTCTTAAGGTACAAGGACATTTTTGCATGGAATTATATTGATTTCAAGGGAATTCCACCTCATATTATTCAACATCACATCAAACTTGGCACAATCATTCCACTTGCCCATTAAGTAAGGTATAAAATGAACCTAGATTATGTTACAATTGTCAAGCAAGATTTGGACAAACTCCTAAACATGTGGGTTTCATTACCCCAATGGAGGAAACTAGTTAGCTATTGCCCATCATTGTGGTCTTGAAAAAAAATGGCAAGTTCCAAATTTTTGTGGATTTTTGATGACTCAATGTTGCAACCAAAAAATATTCCTATCTACTACCTTTTACTAAAAAAATTTTAGATGAAATAGTAGGTCACAAAGTCTATTCATTTTTGGAAAGATTTTTTGGTTATCATCAAATTGTGATTACCCCCAAAGATAGGTAAAAGACTACATTCATCACAAATTGGGAGCATTTGTTTGGGTAGTCATGTTGTTTAGATTTTAAAATGTTCCACCAACCTATCAATGAACAATGAAGCTTGTTTTTAAAGACTGTTTCGAAATCTTCATAAAACTATACATGAATGACTTCGATGTGTTCAACAATTGAGACACCCATTTAACAAAGCTATGATTATGCTTTGATAAATGCAAAGAATTTGGTATCAGCTTGAACCCAAATAAATGCATGTTCCTTGTTCATAAAGGGGTCATTTTGGGTTACATTGTATCTAAAGAAGCAAAGTTATTAATTTCCCAAAAACAATTTGGTTATTGTCCACATGTTTACCCCAAAAACAACTAAAGACATTTAGGTTTTCATCATGGCACAATACTACAAATGTTTCATTAAGGACTTTGCTTTCATCATGGTTCCCATTACAAAGTTGTTATGGAAGGCTTTTGAATGGACAATAAAATATCAACAAACTTGGGAAGTAATCAAACAACAGTGTATAAATGCATTAATCTTGATTTTGTCCAATTGGCACCAACGCTTCTAATTTAGCAATAGGGGTTATGTTGGCACGGAGCCTTACCAAAAAGTGTGACCAATTGAATGCCTATGCATTTTGATTATTTGACCACACCAAACGGAATTATACACCACCGAAGATGCCTTCTTCAATTTGGTCTTATCAAGTCACTAGCAAAACCACAAAAGGAGAAGGAAAAGGAAAATGAGGTTGCCATTCACCTAAAAATTGTTCCACCAAACGTAATAATGGACTATGAAGGATGGAATTTTATTTTTCCCAAGGGCATGTATGATGCAAAATTATTTGCAGCAATTCAAATCATATGGCTCAAGAGCAACAAATTCACTTATGTTGCCAAAAAATTGCTCAATTTGGTGGTCTTGGCCGAACAAGGGGTTTGGGTGAATTGGGTTGGAGTCATTTTCAACAATTTGTATTACAAATTGCATGATCTCTCTGCATTGGCAAAAATAAGGGCAAGTTGAAACAACACAAAATTTGGGGTTGCACAAGTGGTGGATATCCTCTTTTGAAATTGGTTTCCAATACATCCAACACTTGTCATACCGAATTCTAAAAGAAATGATGAGGTTAGTGGGCATTCCCCCTAAAAGTTTGGATGGGAGTAGACACCAAAGTTCTTAGAACATTTTTTTGGGGGCAAGCCAATTGATATGGATGATGAGATGGATGCAACACAAAAACCAATGGGATAAATAGTTGATTGGAAAGTTTGCAATGACTGAAATTAAAGATGTTGCCAAACCTACTCACTATGTTAAGGTTGTGGAATCTGGGGAAATTATGGCTAAAAATTCCAATATTGTCTCTAACAAAACAAACCCCTACATATCAATCACTAGAGGTGTCTAGCCTAAGAAAGAAAGGGAGAATGTGGAATCCAAGTTTAATTCAACATGCACACATTAATGCAACAAGGCCTTTCTGAAAGTTGGACCCAATGGAAAAGGTATTGAAACTCTTACCAACCTCTTTCATGAATTGCATTGTTGGTCAAATGACAAGGAATTTCTAGTTGGGGGCACTCCACCAGATATGTATTTTGGTGGGATTCACCCACATAATTTAGGGGAAGTTGTCAAAACTACTTGACCTCATGACAATTCATTTTTGGTGTGGGGTAGCCTTTTTCCTACACCTACTAAATAGACACTAGAAGTCAGGGATTGGCTCCCTTTTTTATTGCCTCCTTGAAATCACTAGAAGGTCGTTTCTTTTCATCCACAGATTTTGCTTAAACGATGGGCAACATTTCCAAGGCTTTTTTGAATTGGCTTCAACCAAAAACAAGACAACAAGGGAGGGGCAATAGAAGAGTCTCCAAGATGTGGCCAACCTAAAAAACTAGCTACACCAATTATGGAACTCCAATTAGCCCCTTACCACTTAGTGCCTATAGATAGAGGTGAAATTTTAGAAGGGATGAGCAAAAGAATGCAAGAGTTGGAAACCAAAAATTAGGTCAAAACAAGATAGAAAAAGTAGACATCTTCATTTCAACCAATGATGCTAGTGGGTGAACATTGAACAACAAATGGTGAGTTCATTATTTGTAGCATGGCAAAATATTGATTTCAAAGCACACAAACTAAATTCTTTTGGAGGTCTTTATGGGTGTAAATGGTGGTTCACAATTGTACCCATAAACTTGGGGGTCTTTTTAAGATCGCAAACCACATTAGAAATAATTGCCAAAACATAAATAATTAGCCTGTCCAAGGATGTTAAAAATATAACATATTCCAGAAATGATATTCATTGCACCATAAAAATAATTTTCCTACATCATAATTGGAAGTATTCTACTAACATTAGCATATTGGATTGTGAATAGTGAAAATGAAATAGGAAATCCAAAACTTGATATAAAATGGACTGTTTAAAAGTTTGAACATAGTCATCAAAGGTGGCTATGTACAAAAGGTGTCACGTTTTCCCAACTGTTGTAACCAAATGTTATGCACAATCTCAACAAGATTGCAAATCGACATATCTACCCACTCAATGTCGCTAAACTTCCACAAACATTAAGAAGAGCGGATTAGACCATAAGTGTAAGAATAAAAATAGATAAAAGATAAATCCTTAAACATAATATATGAAAGGAAAATCTTACATGGGCCATGAACTTGCCCCACTGTCTAAAATGAAGGTGCTAGAAAGCAAGCCAGTTACTAAGTTTGTGAACAATAGATTCAGATGTAGCTCTTGATGGGAGACATTGCAATGGATAAACTTTGCATATCGAGTGTCTGCTTTTTTAAAGACTTGGAGGTTTTATAGTTGAAAGCAAAGGGTCTTATGTTGTTCCTATAGTTCAAGTTTGATCAATTGCTTGGTATTCCTATTAAGCAATTGAATCCAATGGAATAAACATGTACGTTCTTTATCCACCATCCTTATAATGGCATCACTAAAGTTGTAAACAATTCTAACAACATTCCAATTTTCTTGTGCATTGTCCGACATGAATCCTTTGAAGTTGGGTTTACCATACCCATCTTTTAGCAATGTGTTGTTGAGCTTTGTACACATGATTTATTGTGCTTTTCTGTCTTCATATTGCATGTCACAAACTGTGATGGTCATGACTTTGCAATATTTCAGATCATAAACATGACAAGCCATTTTTGTCCAACAAGCAATTTGTTTCACATGGTCAAACTGATCCATGACTTCTCTAGATCACCCCCAGGTTACATTCATTCAACAAGCCCAACTCTGCTCCCAACCTTGTCAATGGACATTTTGAAAAGAAAAACCATAGTAATGACATTCTTCATTTTGCACTTTAAAATTCGCAAATTTACGTGGTAAAGCACCTTGTCAAAACATTCTTCGGCACGAATTTAAACGAATTTAAACGAATTTTAACGACTTTTAACAAATTTTAACGACTTTTAACGAATTTTATGGAGATCTTTGGGCTTCCATAACATTCCCGCACCACAAATGTCATAACTATGTGAAAAAACCTTCTAACCAAATATTTGGCCTAGTAAGCAACATTCCTAAATGAAATCGTAACAACTTTTAGATTTCAATTGAAGGATATTTTCAATGTAACCTCCACCCGAATGAAACAAACAAGGTTGACTACATTCGATGAATTCAAGACAGTGAATTTTTCGTAAATTTCTTTGAATTGATGGCCCTTGAAAACCTCGCGACTATTGTCATTGTTATCATTGAACGTATACTTGACGAGGAAGGATTTATTGGCACTCATTGAAATGGTAGATATTTTTGCAGTAGGTGTTCAATTGACGTCCTCTTCTATCAATTTCTTACTATCATCCATTGTCTCTTCATAGGGTGTTGGCAAGTTATGGTGTACACAATTTGTGGCAAATTTGGAACTACATATAGTATCAAAAGTAGCAACATCTAAGATTTCACCCACTTTGATCACATATAAATGATTTGGGTTTCAAAATTAAAAGAAGTCACAAGAATTATGAATATGAAATTGAGATATAATTGTATATTTGTGTAAATGTACACCAATAATTTAATAAATATTTTTATAAAACCTTTATTTGTAGTTTTCCATTTTTTAAAATTCAAAAATATATTGTACTTTTGTCAAATGATTAAAAAAACATTTAGCCCTAGTAAATTTTCAATGGAAGAACATTTTCCAAGCTAAAAAAATCATAATCATCAATATTTTCATACCTTAACATATTAATGAACATTTCAAAATCATCCGATCTAATTTCCACAACCTTAAAAAAAATGAAAACTTTGATGGGAAAGATTTTTTTCTATGGTTTCTTTTATATATGTGTAAAATTTCATGAAAATTGTATTATTAAGTGTAGTACTTCTTAGTCCTTTTGTTCGAATTGCAAAAATGTGACAAGGTTCTCCAAATCAAAATAATATTTTGTTGGAGTATTATATCATTCATATGTGCATTGATTTCACAACATAATGTTAGATTGGGATATGAACCATCATCTTTTACAAAATTTTAGTGAAATTTATTTCCCAACTTTCCACCATGATGCATGAAACTTGGGTAGGTACTGAAAACTATCAAACTATGACATTTTTTTGTGTAGATCATAGTTTGCCAACACCCTACACCTTCCATTTGCAACAGGGTGAAGATGCACACCAAGGTGAATTATAGCTTTTGAAATAGACTAGA
The DNA here is from genome assembly GCA_963921925.1 of Sphagnum tenellum. NCBI lineage: Eukaryota > Viridiplantae > Streptophyta > Sphagnopsida > Sphagnales > Sphagnaceae > Sphagnum > Sphagnum tenellum. Next base: position 5,365,034 of record OY998160.1, on the reverse strand, counting down.
GTTTATGGACAACGTAATATATACAACCTTTATAAGGGTTGACATAAAAAGGTGGGGAATTATAAAATTTGTAAGCGAAGGACGAACTTGGAGGTCCAAGAAGGACATGTCCTTTCAACCTAGGCTGATTCTCCAACCTAAGCAATCTCATTACAAGCTTTGGAATGGACTAAGCAATTGCAATTTGTCTTGACACAACATAAGTGCCCCAAACAACAAGCCCTCTTGAAGCTAAAACCAAAACTATTTGGTGAAAGCCCAAGGCTATTGACTATCGTTTAATCTATTAACCATCACAAATTTGATGTGCATGGTATTTTTGTTTCGTCCTTGCATCATCACTTTTAGACCAAACTTGGCAACATTGTCTAGATGTCACAAACCAACGAAGTTGTTTGTGCACAATGCATGCACATATTATTGTAAAGGAAAAAAATAAATTAAAGTTCAATTGTTGTAGACCTTGTCAAGGATGTAGGACTAAGATTTGAAATAAGACTTAAAGGTTTTTGCATAATTAATGAAAGCCATACACACCACTAATCAAATTACTAACTCATCTCTCAAGAAGTTCTCAACATAGGGTATCAACATAGAAGTAAAATGTTGAACTTCTAAAGTTCATATGAACACCAACCCTTAATTCCTCAAAGATTTTTCAAAAAATCTATATTTAAAAAAAATAAATTCAAAAGCAATTGTAAAAGCTTGCACCATTAAAAATTGAGTGGCTAATCAAACTTCCAAAAACACGTACAAAACCCCAAGGAGTTAAAACAAGAATGTTGTTGTGAGTTTCATGAACATTTTGATCTAGTATTGCCCCACACTATAAAAAACTAGCTGCAAGATTATAAAAATGTTGTTGTTGTGAGGATTTCTCTAAAGGATTTTATTATATATCCACACTTGTAAAAGTTGTAAATACTAAGCAATCTATCAAAAGCTCTAATGATATATTTACACATATATTTAGGGATTATGATCAAAATGTTTTGTGAAATTTAACTCCAAACCCATGATGCTCGAACCTATGAATTGTAGTTTGAATGATGAGAGCTAACATTTTATGTTCTTCATGTTTTGGAATATAAAACTACCTAAAGAAACAAATAGCCACTTAAACCATGAATACGCATGCATCTTGTTCATCAAGTTGTGTTGTTATTGCAGTAGAATCACCATTGTCTTTTGTTCTTCATGTTGTTCAGTTGTTGCTGTAATAAAATCATCATCATCTTTTGTTCTTCACGTTGTTGATTTATTATTGTAGTATCATCTTATTCATCAAGTCGTGTTGTTGTTTGTTGTGGTAGAATTTTTTGGGTGTTTGATGACCCATGGCACACAATTACAAGTTGACATTCAACAAGTTGATGTTTCAATTGCTAGAATTGGGAAAAATTACCACTATTTTCATAACACCAAATTTTTACAAACATGCCATTTACCAATATTTTCATTTACATGTACTAATCATCTTAAAACTCTAAATCACAAAATCATATTGTAAGGTGAACAAATATGTGTGCTCAATTTGATGTATTTGTCCCTAAACCCTAAACCCTTCTACATTCAATGTGACCAATTTTGAACATCTTTCATTTATATATAATAAGTCATTATTATCGAGTGAACATATGATTTTCAAAATATGTATTTCATTATATATTGCAAATTAATCAAATAATATGTTTCAAAATTTCTTATGTTTCATGGTCAATGGAATTATCACATTACGATGTGGTTACTACATTTATATTTCATAACTTTGTTCAAGTTATACCTTCTACCATCAATGTGACCAATTTTGCAATACCCTCATCTACTTGAATCAATATGTATGGCATGATTTATTGAACATTGACTAAATATGTAAAAAACAAACTAATTTGTTTGATGGTTAATGAAATTATCATGATGAGATGAAGGTATTGCAATTACACGTCAAGAATTTGTTCAAGTGACCTTATACCATCAATGTGGCCAATATTGCAACACCCTCATTTAAATATATTAACCATTTTGCATTGGTCCATTAATAAACAATTCTTATCATTTATGAGTTTGAAAATGTATCTCAACTATATTTAATGTTTAATTATTTTTAAAAACAATTTAGAATATTTAATACGATATTATATGTGTTAAAATGAAAAATATATAATTTCATATATTAATCGAGTAAGTATATAATTATTTGAAATATTTTAAACAAAAATTTACATGTAATTAATATTTAATTACATGCATTAATAAGATATATAATAGAAACAACTTATCTTTTGGAATTTTTAATTCATTTTTAAAATTAAAAAATAATAATAATATTACATTTACATAACCATGGGTACACACACACACACACATATATATATTACATTTTGTGTACATTTTAATGTATTCTTATCCTATTTTGAATGAACATGAGAATATTATATGTATCAAAATGAATCAAAATGATAATCTCATAATATCATTAATTATATATAATGTATTATTCAATACATTATAAACAATAATGTATTTAGACCAATATATAAACCAATATTATACATTTTACAATTAAGTTTCAAATATATAAACCAATATTATACATTTTACAATTAAGTTTCAATCATACATAGGATTAATATATTACGGGAGAGATATCATTCATTATTATGAAGTGAACCATTAAAAAAAGGGGAAAAAACCATTGAAATCTTATTAAATAAGAAAAGAAAAATTGAAATGAGTTTGCAACTTTAAAAGGGAAAAAATATAAATATGTACATCATTGAAGAAATCTTAAGAATGAACTTTTTTATTTTGACAAAATCTGAATTTAACATTAAGAAATAAAACTCACATTAAACCTTAAACCCTTCTACCATCAATGTGACCAATTTTGCATTACCTTCATTTTATACATATTAAATCATATTGTAAGGTAAACAAATAATTTTGAAAACATGAATTTCATGATGTATTGGGGGGGAATCAAATAATTTAAAAATAATTAATTTCATGGTTAGTGAAATTATCCCAATACAATGTGGGTATTGCATTTAAACTCCATAACTTTACTCAAGTTTACCTTCTACCATCAATGTGACCAACTTTACAATACCTTCATTTACTTCATTCAATATGTATGGCATGAAATAAATATGTTTTTGGTTCATGGTCTAGGATATTAGAATTTGGTCAGTGGTGCTAAAATCCATCTACATAATTGTGGTCTAAAATTGTCTTTGTAGTGCTTGTACTTTCCAAGTTCATGCATTCCATGGTTTTTCTTGGGTCTAAAGCTTTAAGGTGTTTAACTTTGAAATTCATGTGCAATCTTCTCCATCCTTGGTATGACGCCTTTTACTTTTGGTCAATTCTATAATGACTTTGCAAGAAATTGAACTCATAATCATTTATAAGGTAGTCACAACTCTTGGCCATCCAAATGTTGATTAATTACACATTTTTTCCACAATACAAATAAAATATCTGAAAATTTTAATTCTAGTACAAACACTGAAATCTGCAAGATGTGCATTATATATATAAAGAAGCATACTTTTCCTTGTCATGAACATGCGAATTCCCTATAATTTAGGCCATATCTCATTACCATTATTTTCTCAATGTGTGATGGAAAGTGGAAACAAATAACACAATAATTTAACATTCTAAATGATGGACTTGCTTTTTATTGCATGCATACACTGTTTTCAGATTGCATCTTGCAATAATTATTTATGGACATACTTATAAATTGATCACAAGAGGAAATTACCTTATTTTGAAAGCAAGTTCAAAAAAAAGATTTATCAATAATTGGTTTAGTTCTAAATAGTTTCCTACCCCCAGATACTTGTTCATGCTGGTGTTTCTTTTCCTTCAATTTTAGATTTTCCTGAAGTGACAAAATTTTGCTAAAAACCGACGTTTTAAGGGACAATTAATATCATAATGGGTTTTTCAAATTGTCTAGTATCTTGGTTAGGATACTTGAAATTTTTATTTTAATTGTGAATCCCTCCTTGGGCCTTTAATGATTGAACCTTGTGTTTTTCAATTGAATTCCTAGATCACGTGAGGGTAGTTCGGGTTGCTAAATGGGAAACTCTTTTTAAAGACCATATAGCGTGGAAAGGGGTATTTCAATCATGCAAATCTCGCTATCATCAAAGATTTTCCTATGGAAGTTTTCGACTAGGTCGATTGTAGTTAGTGTCGTCAACATGTTATAAATAATGCTAAATGGAAAATTATTATCAAAAAGGGGGTTGGAAAAAAGTAAATAACTAAAACTTGGATGTGAGAAATAACTTTGCAGCGTCACGTACTGAGCACCGCTGAATGTGATGCTCTTGGGGTTACTAAGGTGGAAACCCGTTTGAACGGCTATGTAGTGTGAAACGGCTAAGAGTCCTAGAACCGTTGCTATGCGCGCTGTCCCTCCCAGCCGAGTGAATAGATTGCTGCACGCTAGCTTCTCCAGTCTCATGTAATCGCTTCCAGCTTTTCTAGATCCATGGATTGCACTTGAGCTTCGTTTTGCTTTGCAGCGTCTACCACCGCTTCATTTTGCTTCAGATTAAGCGCTAGGTCTACTTGGGGTATTTCTCAAATTCCTGAAAACGAGTTCCATGGAGTTTGACGAATTTTGTAGAGCGCCGATCAGGGCGGAGCGGTAAGCTGGTGCGGGTTAGCTTCTCAGCTCCCGCCAGCACCAGAGCCAGATAGAGCTCTTTGCTGTGTGCTTCAAGTGCTGTTTCGAAGCGTCTCTGGGCAATCTTTTGAGGGAGGATGTAGACGAAAAAAAGTTTGTAGCGTAGCACTGATGGAGAGGCCAGGCCGAGAGAAAAAGACTGATGCTACAATTGCTGCTTCGAGTAGTATAAGAGGAAGAGATGCTGCAGCTCGGCGCGTCCTATTTATCTCTGCAGGCGCCAGTCACACCGTTGTATTACTCTGTAAGTCTTTCAGACTGCTATTGGGTCTCTTACACTTAGTCTCAGAACTAAGTGCGTAGCAGCTTCCGAAGGCCAATACGTACTAATGCATGACGTCAGGAATGAAGACTTTGGTATGGTGATTGATGCATCATGCTGTTGGTGTTGGAAGTTAGGTTAAGATCTTGTTCAGCTGGGACCTACACTTCCTAGTATTCCACACCTAATTTTATCTGATGACCGTGGTTTTTTGCGACTTGCAGCGGAAGATTTGGTGTGCTCATGGGGCCCAGGGGGAAGATGAACAACTTGGCCTTGGAGATGCTGAGGACCATCATCTTCCAAGAATTGTCAGTGCCCACAACACCATGAAATTTCATCCATTACATCTGGTGCTGATCATACCACTGCTTACTGACACTCCAAGAAAAATGTTTACAGTTGGGGCTGGTAATCATCACATCATGCTCCTTTGTCTCGATTAGGTTTCCATCTTGCAAATTGGTTAATAGCATTCTCTTTTGGCTTCTTGTTGTTTGGTCATGGCTAAATTCCTCCTCCTCAGCTCAGAATCTATGCTTGAATGTGTGAATGTCATTTCGTTGTCTTGTTAGGATCAGGGTTTCCAAATAGTTGTGGCATCCCTTTACTGCTATTTTATCTTGTTGCTCATTGTTCTTTATCATGATCAGGGGTGACTTTGGAAGATTGGGACATGGTTACTCAACTGATCTGTTCATGCCGAAGGGGCTTGAGATTAAGCAAATTGCCTGCAGTGATAGTCAATGCCTTGCTATAACAGGTGATGGTGATGTCTTTAGGTACCCCCCCTTCCCTACTCCTGTGGTTACCGTGCAAAAAGTGAGAATGTATTGTTTTCTAGTTTCTTGAGGGGACAACCTAGTAAGGATACCATAATCTTGTGCTGAAAACTGCACCCACTTATTTATTTATTATATTCTCATTTCATATGATTGCAGAATAGGCTTCAAAGTTTTCCTCACTTCATTTATATTGTGCTAGGAGTGATCTATCTCCTCTGACTATATGCAATTTGTTGGGTTGGATTGTGAAGCTGGGGTCGCAATCAGAATGGGAAACTGGGACTTGGTCATACTGATGCCTGCAACATGCCTCAGAAAGCCCTTGCATTTCAAGGCATTGCCGTCACGATGTTGCCAGTGGGAGCTGAGCACACAGTAGCTGTAACAGAAAGTGGAAGCCTGGGTTGCTTACCCACCTCTAGGGAGCCTACCCTATAAACCCTACCTTGCTTACACAATAATTGGATGATATGAAATTACATCAACCAGCGATGGATTTCTGCAATTCACAGCAATGTTGCAAACTACATGTCTAATAACTGGATATCCAAACATCATAATCTACTCTATAGGTCATTGGGAATCACATTGCTCTGATTTCTCCCTCTCTTTGAGCCCACTGGTCAATTGGTGACAGGTCCTGGCAAAGCTTTTCCCCAACCACAGCACTTTCAATTCCCACAGACAACAAAGCAGATACTCACTACACATTCACAAACAGGAGAATGCACTGTTTACAAAGATCAATGACATAATAGGGCTCTAAGACCTGAGATCCCGAATCTTTATGACCTCAATTCCTACAGTTCCTCCTAAGCTGGATGGAAGTACACAGAAAAGCCTGCATAACCGCAGTGGTCGCACCACAAAGTGGAGCTTCTGCAAATCAACTTGTGTTTATCAAGCATTTCTGTTTCTGTGCACCATGATGGCCTAGTGACGAGGAGCACAAAAGTGAGCAAACATCAGTAGCAACCAGATGTTACAAACATCAGTAGTTTCTACATCAACAAACACCCTGTTGGGATCAGCTCTTCTACACTGTTAAACTACTTGGTTGAAATATTTTCATCATTTTATTCACTTCAGCCTCTGACTTGTCTTTTCTCATGGTCATGAGTAAACTCAAGACTTTAAAGACTTGAAAGTTGAAGCTGCAGCCAAAAATTAAAAATCTTTAAGTGTAACAGCCTGTCATGACTATCAATAAGCTGATTCGTGTCTTAAGCTGGATTACTTCATGGATGTGATGCTAGGTAGCTTTAAGTGTTTGAAGTGTTTGAAGTGGTTTAGTCATACTGCTGTTAAACTCTTGAGATTGAAAATGTGCAACCTGAAATAGTTTTGAGGACTAGCAATACCTCACACAGCCCACACATCCTGTATTGATGTCGTTCAATACTCCTAATTCCTGCAGGGACTTCAAATACTTCACTTACAGTTCAGGCCAACTACGCGGTTGGGAGTGATGCCAGCTCGGCGCGTCGAAGAACACGACGCGGTCCAAGCCTTTTACACAGACATGGCAAGGTCTAACGTTGCAGGTTGTTAAATCTTCAATGGTGTAAATACTTCACTTACTGATTGTTCTTATGAGCACTACCCACCTAAACTTTGAGTTAATGAACAAATCAAACAGCAAGTAAAATAAAGAGTTGGCCACTAGCGGAAAAACTAACATTTACACTGATCAACTGGTCAAGACATGAAAGCCAAACAGTGGAGATGCCAACTCATTATTTGATTCTTGTATACATCAAGATTCAGCTTTCATCTTGCAACTACTTTGTTCTCTAAATGTGTAGCATTCTCAAGAAATTGCTGGTCTGCCTAAAAGTTCCTGACACCCAATTCAAGAGCAAGAGACACATGGCTAAGACCCCAAAATTAGTCCCAATTTATAAATGTAGGACAAAGGTGTTCTGCTTTGTCCACCAAATTTCAACAGAGTAACCTGATAATTAACTCTACCCTGACAGATCAACAATGCTGATAGAAGAGAAACAACTTCAATTCAGTGGTACAAGTATATCATAGGGCAAAAGTTGCAAGTAACTGCAATTCTCCAGAAATTCATAACTTTATTGCGAAGGGAGCACACACGTGAAAAGATTTCAAAAGCGGAGCTTTGAGAAAAACCAGCGGTTCTTGCCTGTCTTGAACCTCTCTTCGAACACTGACTTGACTCCCTGTTCAACACATAGCAAGATAATCAGTTATCCAAGGATGCTCAACAACATGCCTAATTATGCTGCTACATAGGTAATTGCTATTATACCAAGTTTGATTTCAACAACAGAAATGACAGAATGCCAAAAGAATGGGAACTTGTAAAGTCAAGTTAGGCAGTCCAACAGTTTAACAAAATGTGCAGTTGCCAATGCATCCTTAGGTTCAGATAACTAGAGAAGAATCACTTGATGTGATTTTATGGAATGCATTTCTTAGATACAATGATTGTTAATACCTTTCTGGCTTCAACTCGGCTGGCTGTAGTCTCCAGCTTTTCACCTGTAACAATTGCCTTCAAATCCACATCCAATGTGTATCTGCCAATCACAGAATCCCTCAATCCATGGAACTAGAGAAAGACAAACATCTAGAAAAAGAGATGGGTAAGTTCTCAGACCCTCTGGAAAGTCCATGCTTTTCCAGATATCACCAATCTTACCTCGCACTCCAGATTGAAGACATGAAATTCTGAAGGCCACAAACTTCAACTACAATGATCTTTAGAGTGAACTATGGCAATGATGCCAGAAGTATAAAGTTGGAGGAAAGAACGTTCAAAGGTCTTAAATCCGAGTATACCTGGTGGGCATGATGTGGTTATAGTTCACAACTTTTGTGAATGCTTTCAGGCGTGACCTCTTAGCAATTTTCTTTTGTGATGCCTTCTTGGTCACCTGAAATACACATACAGTAATCTCAGACCTATTTGCCATATCACATACAATGGCAGGATCTTCAAAGGGAGTCTTGAGGTGGAGATAGATATCAAAGTGACGATCTCAGCAGCACACTAGGACACCACAACAATGTTTCCAAAGGACCTCACTGAATCCCAAAAGCTGCGCATGCAATCAAAAACTTCAAAGAAGAAATCAAACAATCAGATTCACCCACTGAATAATAGATGTTGGGAACTTCAAGAGGAGAGACTTCATGGCACCTAGGACTTTGGTGGCGACTGTTCCTATATTGATGAGTTTCATAACAAACACAAATCCCTTATTCTCCCGTTCCATTTACCGGTAAAAGAATTGCAAAGATCCCAACGCCAGTTATAACAAGCCAGACACAACACAATATGACCGCCGCAAACCTACATAGACGACGCGAGAGCCACAAATCCCTCGTCAAAGGACGCGAAAACAAGGAAAAGACGAAAAACTCAGCAACATCTCAAACCCTCAAGACAATGAATGGTTGTTGAAAAAACCACCGCTAACGATATGTTTGGATCCATCGTCAGCAAGCAGCTTAATCCCAGAGGCATACTTCAAATATCCTTCATAAGAATAGAGAAATCTCTATTCTCACGATGAAGAAGAAACGGCAAGGCTAACATTTCCTCAGGAAGCCACAGAAAGAACCAAACAAGGGGAAAAAAAAAACAAACAAAAAACGAAAAACACACATCGGTATGAACAAAAGTGCCAGTCTCACACCTGTTCAGGGACCATCAACAGTAGTATGTATGACAGTGACTTAACTATCACAACTTCCCCACTGACTTCATCAGCTCCCTACAGTGGGTAAAGGCCGGTGACAAGCACCATCCTACGAGCTGAACACGCACACTTCAAAGAAAGAAAGAAAGAAAGAAAGAAAGGAGAAAAGCGCTTGAGAAGGGAAGAAATCAACAAACAAACCTTCCGAGGGTACTTAGCAATGCCGGCTACGATAGCGTGTGCATAAGGACGCTCCTTAGTGCCGTCATCGAAGTTCTTCACGATCACAGCTTTGCGCCCCGCATAGCGCCCTTGCAACAGAACCACGACCTTGTTTTGCTTCAGAAACTTCACCATCGTGCTCTCAATAACAGGGGAAAAAGCTACTCCACCCCGACGCAAACCGTAACAGCGAAGACGACGCCAGACGCACCAGAATAGGAACAGAGCGAAAAAGACCTCTTGAAACCGCATCGCCGCCAAAAAACACGAGCAGAACCCTAAATTTCACTCCGGGCAGAGTATCGATCCCGTGTGTGGTGTTTCGTCGGTCAGGAATTTCATAATTCACAAAGCGGTCTGTTGGATTTTAAGAAAACTAAAAAATCAGTCATTTTGTAGATTTGAAGTCAGATGTCCAGCGCAGCGGTTTTTTAGGTGGCGATATTTTCTTTCAGCAGAAAAACTCTCTTAAAAGTTTCCATTTACTCCGAGGAATTCGCCAAAAATTGAAAAAAAATCTTTAAAATTGTCATGTTTCTACAAATGTTGGGCAGTTCTCCATTTTTTTGGAAAATTGCTGGGTCTGGGTTTCAAAAGATTTTATGAGACTTGCCCCAGTTCCTATTTTTTTTGGAAAATAAGAAAATTTCAACAGACCCATAGTTTCAAAAAATTGCAAATATTTTTTTGCTGAGGTTTCAAAGTGCAAGTTTTCAGACAATGCCAACATTTTATATGTCCACAATTTCATCTTGTTCAAAAGAACTTTCAAACTCTTCAAAATATAAACCTTTTTCAATCATTTCCACCAAATTGGAAGGTGGTCTAAAATAAATTCTAGGATCATTTGGCCAATTTTTGCTGATAAAAATTAATCTTTCTAAATTGTTTAATTGTAAATCACATCTCCTTAGGTTTGTAAGTTTGTTTGTTAATGAAAAAATCTTTTCAGTTTCAATTTTTGATCCTAAAATCCCTAGGATTTGGCGAGCCAAAAAACCACTAGTAGGAAATAGGACTTCATATTTTCAATGAAGACATTTGATTTCCTTAGGATCTACTTGGTAACATTTAAAGTCAACAGTTTTTTGGTGACAAGTTTTGTTGTTGGCACATTTATGTTGAGAGTTTGTTGAAAGAAATCCAAATTGGAATCTACATCTATTGTTTGATATGCATCTCCAACTTCAAATTTTGCCATTGGGTGTAAATAACGATAACATTTCAAAAGCATAAAATGTGATCATCATCTATCATATTCTTCAACTATGGTCACCCCTTCTTGACAACCAATAAAAAATAAAATTAGATGAATGCTTTTAAATTTGAGGTTTAATATCAAACATAACGTGTTGTGAGATTTTTTTTTTCAAATCTTTTTTAAAAGAAAGGAAAGATTTTAGAACACCACAAATTTCCTACTTGATATTGGTAGCAAACAAAGATAATTCAAAAGCAATCCTAGAATCATCATCCTTGGGTAACTAGGTTTGTACCTTTTTCCCTACATTTCAAGCACATGGTAATAGTAGATTACAATGCTATAGCCAATAACTAGATTAGTTCAAAACACAACCACTCACAACAAGAGGAAGATGATCCACAATTATTTGAAAAATGTGCCAAGTAAGAAAAGGTGCAATGTAACTACCACATGAATGAACATGAGCAATGAGCATGTGAACTTGATATTTGTGAACACAATGGAATCTTTTTGGATTATTTTTGCCACATAAATAGTCATATTCTTGTCATATATATATATATATATAAATTGTGTGGCAAAATTATTCCATTTACATTGATGGTATACTCTATTGTGAAATTAATATTTTCTTAATTTTGTTTAAGGATAAAAATGAAAGGACATAATTAGACCACCCAATATAGTGTTGTGTATTACTAATCAATATTTAACTAACACATTCAATCTGATGTGTGATTTTCACACAATGAAACATGATCCATATTTACCAAATTTATGAATCAACATCAATCTAATCATTTAGCAAATCAAGACATATTACATCATAGTAGCAGCAACTGGCACAATTTTTGACCTTGGAGCAAAACACATAGCGTCATATTGAGTCGTACAATTGACAGTTTTTTAGAAATCTTGGTGTTACTTTTGATTCTTACTTCTACCTATGTAAAACTTACAAAATGAGCCAACAAGTGACAAACTTCATCACAACTCTAAGTCAGGAAATGAATGAAAATTTTAAATTGCCCACAAAACATGACATGTTGCAATACATAGTACATGTGTTTACATAACACCCATTTCCCCATTTCCCCAATGAATTTGGAATCATAATCACAAATCCATTTAAGTGTAGGTTAGGAAGTTCCCAAGTGCAATTTTATACTACTTTTTGTTTGAAGTTTTGACATATAAAATCTTGTAATTTGTTCATATCCAAGAGTAGGAACCTCCAATGTTGGCTTGTAAGTCATTACAAGAAATTGACCAACCTCCCATTAATTGTAATGTTGTTTTGACATTGTAAATGGCAGTGTGTGTTGAATAACCTTCCCATTTTGTGTTGTGAACCACAACAGTGCAGTTGCTAATAAATTTATAGGAACAAATCTTTTCCCACCAAATAAACTTCAATGAAATATAGGTTGGTGTTTATTGATAACAAAGCATGTTTACTTGAAAATTTTCACTTCATGTTGTGAGAAATTGGTCCCTTCTTAATAGGCCAAATAGAGGAAATCGTTAATTTACAAAACAACACATTATGGGTTTTTTGACTAGTCAACGAAATGATTACTATCCTTTTCAACTACAATTGTAGTTATTTAGTCATAAAAATCACAATGTAATTACAAAGGCTATTAAGATGTCATGTGATGTTATGATTCTGTGATTATATTTAGTTTATTGATTAGTGGGTTTTTTTGGATAGAAATATCATTATTTTTGAAGTTTTAATAATATGTTTCAAATAAATTTAAATTAATTAATTAAAATACCTTGATTTTTTTGACTAAAATAATGACTTTTATTATCACAACAAGATGGTGTGACATTCCACATGCATGGTGACACCAAAACATGTCTTTTATAACTTGTCCTATTTTATTACAATGGGAGAAATGACTAGAAAATGGCATTAAGTTCAACTTTAAAAACGACTAGAAAAATGATTGTAGTTGAATAAGACTAGTTGTAAAAAACATGTTTTGGCATTGTGATGTATGTGGTAATAAAATATTTGACTATTAATCAACATGATGATTCATACACTATTTTAAATAAAATGAGGCACTTATTGGTTGGTCACTATGTTAGAGATGTTCAATCTTTCAATGTAATTCTTTACATCAAAATGCAAGTCTAGAAACTTTACCTTCACTACAACAAATCTTGTTCTTTGAACTAGACACAAAAATGATTTTTTTTTTCAACTATTTTTATTACTATTTAATCATAACAATCACTAAGTAATGGTAAAAGACACCAACATGTCATGGCATCGTGGTTTTACAACTATAGTCAATATGACAACTTGTTGGTTTTTTGGTAAATTTTTTTTTTTTTCAATTTTTGTTCATTAGTTAATTAGTATTAAGAACCATTCACCTTTGCGACTAATAATGACTCAATCTCTCATGATGATGACATGACATGCTATTGGCCAATAAGATGATGTGATCATATTTGTCAACATCATGATTCATGTCATTGATTTAATGAATTAATTTCATTGATTAACTAGTTGAAAATATTGTTGTCCTTTGTGATTAATAACAATTTAATCTTCCATGCAGTGATGACATGGCATGCCATTTGGCAATAAGGTGTCACAAATTTTCATGATAATCCATGATTTTTTTGTGATGCCATAAGTTTTTATGTGTCTTGAATTTATGGCATCAATATTTGTCATGGCATGCCATATTTTTTGTGTGCCATTAGTTTTTGAAATTATGAATTCACATGCATGTGTATGTATACTAAACAATTTATTGTTAATTTGTAATTATGACTACAATATCAATAGTTGTTTTGAAAAAAATAACAAAACTCCTTGACTATTTAACACACTAGCTTAGGTTAACATACTTGTTAAGTTAACCTATGTATGTAAGTTATTTAGTAAAAACCTATTTCATAATATAAGATACCTTATAAGTTATTTAATTAGACTTGAAAAATTCATTACATTTAGTATGTTTAAATATACCTAAAATAAGTTATTTTACTAATATGTTAACCTAGGTAGGTTCACATAAGTTTCTAACTTCATTTTTTTGCCAAGTCAACCTAGGTAACATCATTACAAAATATTTTATCAAGTTTGTAATCACCTCAAACTTGTATGATTAATGTGACTAGATGTGATTAACTGTGACATACTTATCCTAGGTTTATTTTTTTAGCCTAAAAATGTTTAGGCTACTAAGTAGTATAGGTTGACAAATTAGTTCATCTTAAATCAACCTAGGGAGATCTAGGTCTAAATTAGGTTAATATGTAATAGGTAGGTTGACCTAGGCAACTTAGGGTGGCCAAAGTTAATTCAAGGCTAAAAATTTTGAGCTTTGTAATTTTTTGTTAAATACAATTCGTATAAAAAAATGTGGTAGGTGAGGGTTCAAGTCTTCAATCTTGTAACCTATGATATTTATGCCATTTGGTTTAGGTTAGGAAGCTTAGTTTACACTTATTGGGTTAGAAGTTTGATGTTTGTTTTTTATCTAGGCGACTTAGATTAGGTTGCTTAACATATGTAACTAGGTTAAGCTAGGTTGCTTAGCTTAGCTAAGTGAGACTCGGTTGACTTTTGGTCATAATCAATGACTCATAATGTGATTATAGGCTTTTCACACATGACATTGATCCATCAAAGCATCTTTTGTAACATTTAGTTGAATAAAATGATTAAGTTAAAATGGCATGCATTTTACACATCATACCAAGGTTAATAATGACATGGAATTTCATTATTATAAGAAAATTAAAAATATATAGTTGTTAAATTGACTTGGTTTTACAACTGAACGCCCTTTATGACTAAATGGGTGAAATGACATGGGTTTAACAAAACACTAGTCACATATGTCTTTTTTGACTAGTATATAGTTTTAAAAGCTAATAATAAAACCCAAAATGTGTTGTGTTGTCAATTGCATATTTACGTTTCATAACTTTTATGTAACAATTCATGTCATATGCACAAAATTAGAAATTATGAAGCTTGAGGGGTGCACCTATGGACTAATAGGATAAACCAAAGTTAATAAAAACAAGAATACTAATGGAAGTCGAATTGGTAATTATCCTTGTGGTACAATAATGCCTAGTGGTTTTTTGAAATGCTTCAAACACTAAATGTGCAAGGTGGGGGGACGTCATTCTATATGCCACACTCCATCTTCGCACAAAACCTCTAAAACATCAACACCTCCATTGATGATACACACAACTTCATAATGAATAGCCTTTCAATTTGCAAATGCGATTTTCCAATATCGGTGTGGACAGATGGGCGCGAAAAATTGACATGATTGTGCTTATGTGATTCCCATTTTGATTTTGGAGGCAAGTTTTGCTTCCATTTGCAAGAACCAAAGATATTTTCCCCTTCCATATACATTCTAGTTATGAAAGATGAATCCAATGCATATTTTAAAATTGCATTTGCAAGTTGCTTTAAGTCATCATGTTGGGTTGCTTTACATAGGAAAAGTCCACCCTATATTAAGCCTTTGAACTAATGAGCCGCCTTTCTTGAAATAATCATGCAATGTTACTTGATTGAAGGTTCAAACATAGTCATTAAAAGTTGCAACATACAAATAAACTCCCCTCCTCCACAATTGTTGAAGCCATATGTTATTCATTATTTCTGAGAGGTTATAGGCAGGCATGTTCACAAGCTCGTCTAGAGTGAATTTTTACAAAACATAATACATTAATGTCATTTTCAAATGAATTCTAACATTAAAAACCATTTAGATTGGATGGAATGGAAAATGTGAGAGAAGGATGGGAATGCAACAACATTAGGAAGCGAACATGTGAGCATGAACATGAGCTTATGAATGAGAACAAAATGTTTAAAATATTTTGATGACGGGGACAAAATATGCTTAAAATATCCCTATGCCACGTAGGAATGACATGGAAAATATTTTTCCACATGTACATGGATGAAAATTTTAAAATGGATGAAATACTTGGATGAAAGTTGAACATCAATGAACTTTTTGGATGATAATTACAAGTAAATTAATTGTTAAGATGATAGATTTGACATGTTTAAATGTACGGATGAAATTAATTCCAAAACAGTTATGTCGGATGAAAACCACATGTACATGGATGAAAGTTACAAAAAAGAAATATTTGGATGATAATCGGAAGTAGCCGATTTGTTTGAATGAAACTTCCAACTGGTTGAATGTATGGATGAAAGTAATTCCAAAACAATTATGACAAATGGAAATTATTGGACTCAGATAATTTTCATGTCCAATTTAATCTACAAAAAATGGTGTCAAAGGTGAAATTCGAAGGAATTACATTACGATGCATAAGGGCAAAATAATAACTTGTGTAAGTTAAATTAAATCACACTATAAATCAAGGGCCAGAAGTCCACATAATGATGAAATGGGAAAATGCATAACAATCTTATTTAACAACTATCACATGACATTCCAACCTAATTTACCTCCAAGACTTTGGCATGATTTAATAATCTATGAACTTCATTTTAGTCCTAGGATGGATAGTGGATGAATGGTTCTCTAATCCCATAATACATGGCATATTGCAAAATGCAATATAAATGCTTACCCATGGTCCCCATTTGCCGATGGACGTAGTCATCATGGAAAAAAAATCCATGCAACTACTAGTGGAGTAATCATTAATCATTACTTCATATTGCTTACGATTTTTAGGCGATTTTGAAAAGAGATGGCATATCTGTCCATATTTTGAAGGAGGAATGTTTGAAGGAGTTAATAATGTTGCTTTAAGAGTTCATCCCACCTCCCATTTGTTTTCTTGTAGAATGGATAGTTTGAACGCGTTGGGACAATGAATCTTCATCCCATTCCTTGATTTGGGCCAAGAATCTAAATTTAATGGCTTATAAACATGGGCAAAAGTACTATCACCAAAGAGATTCTAAGGGGCACATGCGGAAGGTTGGTTCACGAATGTAGATATTTTGTCCCCAACTAGATTAGTGAGGGGACATCTTGGGTTTTCCAAAAGCAAGAAACCAACCTCCTCCAATGCCACCAAGGTGTAATCACAATAACATGTACCATAATAAGTGTAATGCTTGTTTGATTTTTTCATGTTTTAAAATAGTAATTTCATATGATGTTGAAAATATAAGATTTGTTTATATAGTTGCATTGTCAATATATTATGCAAACATGTGAATTAATTTGAAATTAATTCAATAATTAAAAATAACAAAAAGACCCTTTAAGCATTGTAACACTTGTTTTTAAACAATAAAAGGACTTGTAAATGGATTTGAGTTTTTTTGAAAATCACATTTTTTGCCAAATTTTTAACATAAATTTTATTAAAATAATGTGATTTTTTTTAAATTAAAAAATATATATATTGAAGATTTTCAAAAGTATTTGAAGAATATTTCCCAAAAAGCAGTCACAAAAGCAGTAAAAAAGTAGGTGTGTGTGGCTTGTGTTATCTTGTTTGCACCCACCACTTTAATTTGAATGAGATCTTGTCCCTACTTACACAAGCCATAAGGATGGCAAAGTTGGCAAGTGTATATTTCTTGTTTGTCCTTCCCACACAGCGCGTAAGGTCATCATGACAACACTGAAACTTATGTAGTTCAATTGATACATCTTTGGCTGCATTCCAATAACCAACATAACATGGAATAAGAATACCACAATCTATTTGTTCTAAAATGATTTTGGTTTTGTTTAATGTTTTTTTGCAACGCCAAACAACAAGTTTTTGACTTTGGCGGATAATGTTCAATTAACTAAATGTTGTCCCCATAGAGGCACTCAAAGACCTTTGCACCATTATGGGTGATAATAGGATTAAGGTCGTTGATGACATCCATAGCTGATGACTAGTTGATTGGAGTTGTTACATTGGCCACTTTTGGACGAGAAAAGTTCATCCAATCATGCCAATGTGAATCTACTTTTAACCTAGGTGGAATTTTTCCTTGCATTTGGTTGATCCAAACATTTCTTCACCTCACAAGTGTTTTATTCTAGTGAAAAGACTAGAGCTTGAAATATACTTGGCGATTATAATAGTAGTTTGGATTTGGTCCCCAAACTAACTAATCCTATGCAAGCGCAATTCATTTTTGTCTAGATCGGTCCTAAATGCACCTCTTTATAAGAAGGCATAATATAATGAGGATTTCCTGAATGTTCACACGTAATCATTGAATGTTGCAATAAATAGGCAAGTACCCTTATTACTAAATTGTTGTAGCCAAATGTTATGGATTGTTTCAAATAAATTACATGTCAACATATCAACTTCCTTTTCCAAGGATAACTTCTACAAACACATAAAAGGAATGAAGGTATAATTTAGGAAGGACAAATGGAAAATAAAATTGAACAAAATAATTTAAAAAAACTTACATCCAACATGAAGCCCCCCTTTCACACACAGAAGTGCCAGAAGTTGAGCTAATTGTTGGGCTTGTGAAACCTTCACTTACAGTTCCAAACAAGTACCACCAAGACCAAATGGTAGCATATCGAAGGTTAACTTCCTCCAAGGATGTGATTTTTTTATATTCACAATAAAAGGTTTTGTGTCAATTATGGAACTCTAGTGTAATCAACTATTTGGTGTGTCTATCCAGAGACTAAGTTTAATGGAAAAAACACATCCACTCTTTGTCAACCATCTTGACCGTAGGATCTTTAATCCCATAAATAATGCGAACAACATTTTAGTTTACTTGCACACTATCTGCCATGAACCTTTTAAAAACGGGTGTACCCAACCTTTCTTTTTCAACAATTATGTTCAATTTCCTCCATAGAATGCATTGAGATCCTCAAATTGCATGTCACAGATTACAATTGTCATGACCTTACACTAGATCGGGTCATAAACGTGACAGGCCATGGTTGTCCATCCTTGAACATGTTTTACATGATTGAACATCATCCACACATTTTGCAAATCATCACCTAATTGCATTTCCCGAATTAGATCAAATTTGGAGATAACTCCATCAACAGACATTTTGAACAAATAAACCTTTTGCCCAACATGTTGACAATGAAAATAATTATTTTGAATATAGTTGTAACTAGAGTGTGCTTTCAATTTTAAGGTACAATCAATGGAGTTTGAATTACTAGGACGATGCTTTAGTGAAATAATCAGATTATGTATGCCATGGGAACACAAAGGAGTGAACTTTAATAAGATTTGACATAGTTTTTCACCTTTGAAAAACTCCACAAAAACTTTTCCATTTTCATTGAATAAGTGATAAGAAAGAAATGTCTTATTCGGAAACAAAACAATAATTGAAGTGATAGTTGTTGGTGTGTGACATACCTCATCTACAACCATGTTCTTCATTTTCTAAAAGGATTTTTTACATTAACTATCTACAACTAGATGGGAATGGGTGCCAAAGATTCTTGATGTTATTGGTTTGTAACATGCATTAAGCATGACCATCGAACTTTTTGTCCATACCTTGCAATTGTCCATAATATCCCAATGGATGATGAATAGGAAGAAGTTCAAATAATATGTCACCATTAAATTTAGTGGGAAGACAATTCACAAACTCAATTATGATGGCCCCATAATCAAGGGACTTCAATTTGGAACAAGTGTATGGAATCAAAGACATTGCCTTTAAAGAATCAACAATGTTGGAGAAGTAGCATTTGTGGCACTTCCATTCACAAAGGTTGCACCTCATTAGTTCACAAATTCACAAGCAACACTTCCATCTACAGAGGTTGCTTTTTGTCAGTTCACAAATTCAATAGTGACACTTCCATTCATTGAGCCTATTCTTCAACAGTTCACGAATTCATGAAAACAGGGACAACAACACCTAGTTATGACATTGTTCATTTTGCAAAATAAAATTCTTTAAAAATTTTCATTTAGCACCTTGTCATAACATTCTTCGACGCGAATTTTAACGAATTTTGACGAATTTCAACGAATTTTATGGATTTTTTGGGCTTCCATAACATTCTTGCACCAAGAATGTCATAACTATGCAACAACATTAGGAAAGGAATGACCATCTTCATCAGAAGAATCACAAAGATTGATAAACGATGACTTTGCAATCGAGACATAAAATTTTGAATTGTGAGAAATCACAATAGGCTTTTCCTTCGTTAAGATGCCTTTCACAGTAATGTTGGCCACTAATGCAACTATGCCCAATGTTAGAATAATATCTTAGAAATTGTTATGCATTTTTGCCAACAATTCAGTACCTATCATTGGTGACAATCCAAAACATCCCTTTAGGGTTCACATCTAAAACTTGGTAAATAAAACTTAAAACAATGTTGTCATCCCCATAGGAAACATCTTTAAAAACATGCACAAATCCTTACTAGAAAGCAAACATTTCATAAAACACATTCTCAATCATTTGTACAACTCTAGAATCATTCACCAAGATGGTAAGATCTGCCTTTCTTACAACATGGAAAGTAACCATGGAAAATAAAATAAAAATGTTCTGCTATCTAACTCTAAAACTAGCGTGAGATTTATCTCATTTGAATGATATAATTATTAATGTAATAATAAGAATAAAACTAACAACAAGAAGAGAAATGAAGATTACAACAATTTAAGATGTCACAAGTAAAAAATGTTAATGTCGTCTTGGAGTAAGAGGTGCAATTAAAAATAAAAAAGGAGGGAAAAGAATAATTACAGAAAAAAAAAATTGACTTGCCACAAAACTAAAGGGTGTCCAAAAATTATTAAATTAACAAAAAGTCACAAAAACATTTGACATTAATTGTCATAACTCTAGATTTAGGTTTGTGACCAAAGCAAATGCTTGCAAAGGTGCAGGCCAAGAGTGAAGCCCAAGAGTCACATTCCATGCTCTTGGGAGTGTAGGAGAATGTGAGGGAATGAACCCACACACTCCCAAGTGGGCTCTTACTTTGGGAGTTAAAGTCTTAATGAATCCCAAATTTTTAGAGGGAAATTGCAAAGGTCAAAACGCATTTGATTAAAGACTTATTTATACCATTGAAAAGTTCTTGAAACAATATTTTTAAACTAGGCTCACATGACCCATTTGGGTACTTAAAACATAAGTTATGGCCAAAAGAAAGGTTGGGAGTCAAATTACCAATTTGACTTCCGACCACTAAAAGTCCGGAATCACCTTAATTTACTTTTGTGCAAGTGACATGCCACATCCCATTGGAAAGCTCTTGACAAGTGATACAACTTTGTTTTATACCTCATCTCAATTGGAAGTTTGCACATAAAGTTATGGGCCTCCAAAGTTGCGAAAGTTCTAATTTTGAAAATTTTGAGATTCCCAACTTGGGAATCCCAAGACAAAATGACATTAAGGTGTTGGCCCTATGGTCAAGCACAAAGAATATTATAAGGGGGAAGATGGTGGCTTCCTTTAAGTTTGGGCCGTGGTGAGTCTTGTGAGTTTGTGTTTGCATGTGATTCGTCCATGCACCAAAAATGTTCCAACTATGCACTAACCAACTTGTTGTTTGGTGCATAGTGTAAATAATTGACCAGCTTGTCACTCGTCCTAGTCCACATCTTGGAATTCTAATACCTCTTTACCTGTGAAATGCAATGAGCCAGGGAGCGTACCCCAACCCTTCATCCTTTAGCTGTTTTCACCTTGGATTCAAAGTTAAATCTATCAAGGAGCTTGGGAGTGTGTCAAATTAAGGAACATACCCCAACTTTTTTTTTTTCCGTTGTTTTCATTTTCAGACTTACATTTGAATTTTTCAAGGAGTGCGAGTGCATCACCAGAATCATGTTTTACTTTAAAGTGTGGAATTTGGGGTAGATTGTCATGTTTATATGTGTCCGCATTATTTTTATCAACCTAATGTGATTAAAAGTCTTAGAGTTGATCATAAACTATTAAGATTAATGGGCAGTCATGAAACTATCATTAATAACATAATGTCATAGGTTTATGTGTACAAGCTTATTGCAACTTTAGCCTTTGGTTCGCGACCAAGGCAAGGGCTTATGAAGGTGCAAGCCAAGTATGAAACCCAGGAGTCATATTTCATACTCACACGAGTGCAAGAAAGTGAAGGAATGAACCTTCACATTCCCAAGTGAGCTCTCACTTTGGGAGTTGGAGTTCCGGTGGACTCCTAAATATTTAGAAAGCGATTGTAGGGGTCAAGACCCATTGGATTGAAAAGTTCTTTATATCATTGGAAAGCTCTTGGAACTTAGATGTCTAAAATGAATTCACATGACCCATTTGGACATTTAACACACAAGTTATAGCCAAAAGAAGGGACGGGAGTCAATTTGACAATTAACTCTCGACCACTAAAAGTCGAGAATCACCCTGATTTCCTTGCGTGTAGGTGGGGTGTGACATGTTGTTGGAAAGTTCTTGATAAGGGCTATAACTGTGCTTCAAAACTCATCTCAATCAGAGGTCTGCACACAAAGTTATGGGCCCCTAAATTTGGGGGAATCCTAGTTGCAGGAATCCTAATTGCGGGAATTTCGAGATTCCCATGTAGGAATTGTGGGACAAAATGACATTTGGGTGTTGGTCCTATGGCTGGGCACATAGTATATTATAAGGGGGAAGGTGGTGGCTTCCCCCAAATCTGGGCCGTGTTGAATCCTGTGAGTTTGTGTTTGCCCATTGCTAGTTCATGCACCAAAGTGTTACAACTATGCATTAATTAACTTGTTATTTGGTTTGTGTAGGTCCATGTGAATAAGTGAAATGCTTGTCAATCTTCCTAGTCCCATCCCGGAGCTCTAGCATGCCCCTTTACCCCTAAAGTGCTATAAGTTAAGGAGCACACCCCGACTCTTTTTCCTTTCATTGTTTTCACCTTTAGACTCGCAATTAAGTCCATCAAAGAGCTTGGGGGTGCATTAGGGCTAATAATGAAAATGCACCCAAAATTGCTAGCATGAATTGTTGCAAATTCAAATGTTTTTATGAAAATAAGGGGTTTTCAAAGATTGAACTAAAATTCATGATGAAAGATTGATTTGAACATTTTGAAGTTCATTTTGAATAACGAAATATAAAGTGTTCGGAATAGTTTAGGCTAGGGTTCAAGCTAGTGGTGGCATGCGTTAGTGGCACTTATGTTCGCATTTTCAAGTCAAAAGTTTAATATAGCCATGTTTTGAGACATTCCTGGGCTAATCATTTGTTTGATGATCCCACATCGTGCTGCCAAGATTCAAGTTGATACTTATATATTCATTGGGTTGTGATGGTTGCTACAACATGTTCTTATTGGTTTAAACCACATTTCAATTTCTTCTTGGAACAAAAAGTTTTTAATTCATATTTATAAGAGTAATAGTTTGAAATTTATACATCAAACTTGAGGGTATTCATTATTTGCTACTTGAGTTGTCCTTTTTAGGGTTTAGATGTGGTACACAACAATTTTGGATTGATTTAACAATTGTTGACATAATCATCATCAAGTTATAGTTCAGGGTTCAAAAAGTCATGTTGTAGGGGTTCAATCTAACCTTTCTACATCCTTGATCAAATCAATGGTACTTGTCTTGATTTTTATTTTTATTTTTATTTTTATTTGGGTAGGGTTTTTTTTGGTTTTTTTTTCTTTTTATTTAAAAAAAAATTATTGTGATTTTTCTTGCACAACTCCATGTTCAAGAGAGTATGATCACGCTTTCTATTTGTTTGTAATTCCTATGTGTATCGTTGCATGTGAGCAACCTTACAAGCTACATAATTTTCTGTTGCACATTTTGAATTTTGCAAAAATTTGGTAGCCCATCCAAAGGTAGGCTAATCTCTCCATTGTTTTAGGGTTTTCATGATACTTTTGGAATCACTCTTCATTAACCATCACCTTCTTGCCAACTGTAAATCTTTTGAAATCTAATTGAAAATGTCAAATTTGTAGTAGTAGTTGCTGGCAATGCCGAGATGGTTTTGGCATATGAAGAATAATTCCTTGTGGCTGGTTGATTATGTATTCAGCAAGTTAGTTTGGGATTTTGTTGCACATATGGTAACATCTATTCTACTACTAAGTTTTGGAAAAAGCCAAATATTGTCCATTGTGGAGAATCTCCTCTTGATGGTACAAGCTCCATTAAAGGGGGGCATACTTCATGCAAATGTATGTTGGCTTAAAATTACTAGTGATGTTTTAGATGTGGAATGATTCCAAAATATATAGAGTTGTTAACTTTTTCTTAATTGGCTGCAGATGTCATTGGAGCCTGTTTGCAACCTAGATGTGGACAATGAGCTTCACTTATTTAATGCCACTTTTCTTGAATGGTGTGTGCTTCTTTGTGCCAACAAGTAAGTGTTCCTTACCTTTTTTTTCTTTTTATGCTTGTGTGCAATAGAAACATGTGGCCCAAGTTAAGAACAAAACAAGTTGAAATCCAATTGTGAACCTTAACCGAGCAAAGGTCATGATTAGGAATGGTATCAAAAAGTTCATTCTAGATTCTAGTGCTACTTGTTCATAGAAATGATAGGACATGGGGGGGATGTGTGGGTAGGTACTTGAGCAATGCTGGTGATGGTGGTAAAGGCTATTTGCCATCTCATATACCCAATCAAGTGGCAGGTGAGTGAATGGTGGCTTGATAGGCAAGTTGAACTTTTACAAAGCTTGTTGCGCACCTTCAAAGTTTTCTTTTTGCAATCTCATAGAGATGTGGTTTGATAGGTAAAGGACAATGTTGTTGGGTTATGCAAAATTTGAGGAATTGATGTGGGATTGCAGCAATGTGTGTACATCCTAATCCTTTACAATGCTAGAGTTGGCTTCATTGGTGTACCCACTCTGTATTTGATCATGGATCTGCATTCAATTGTGGATACTACATATTTGACAGATGGGGCATGATTCTTTGCTCTTCTTTTTTTATCACATTTGATTACCATTTCTTTTAGTGGGCTTTCTGCAAGATAAGTTGAGAACATTGCCAAGCAGTGCAATTGACTGTTCACTAGAGCTTCTTTGTTGAAGTTCTAGTACATGGTCAAAGTTTGTAAGGAGAACAAGTTACATATATTGTAATAGGGTTTAGGGAACCTTATAGAGATCTCTTATGGAGGAGTCTATGTCTTTCACATAGTTTCACCAGGAGAACATGATCTAGACATGTGATTTTGTGTGTAGAGGTAAAAACATATAATGCTTCATGTGAAACTACGTGCATATTACGTACAGGGTCAAGCTTTTGAGGTTTGTTGACAATTGTTTTTAGGTGGCATGGTGGTGAGCCTTGACAATAACCAAATGTACTTTACGGCAGAAGATATACCAACATTGCCAGAGCCAGAAGGAAGCCAACTCTAGGTAGCCCTTTCGCAATAGGTGCATCCTAATTCGGTCCAATTGGACTGCGCTCTAACCCTAATCCTATTAGTACCTCTGTCACCCTTAGTAAACCACTTTTCAATTGATTAACTTAACAGCGTTCACTAAATACTTTCAATTATTGCAAATTTGTGGAGGAACAAGTAAAAGGGGAGTAGGGGTATCAATGTCACTAATTTGCATATCAGAATCCATATCTGGATCATCTAAAATGCTATGGTGAAGGAGGGCCAGGATATGCTTAGGAGAAGAATGCTTACTGAGGTTGTTTTGGCATATGAATCGGAGCTCTTAAAGGAAATGCTACATATTACCAAATATCCTCAATGTAAATGTTTCAACTTTTCCTTCATTAATAAAAAGTTTAACTTATTTCAAAGTGCTCCAAATATCAGTCCCATTTGGTTTTGGAATGAGGAAAGTGACTTCAAAATGTTCCAATCTTACCATTCAATTTCATAGTGGAGAAATTTATTATTTAATGTTTAATCCATATTCTTGTTAGAGTTTCCCATGGGGGAGATTGATAAACTTCAATTGTATAGAGGTTCCCTCTGACCATGGAAGAAAAATGGAAATTTTCCCTTAATCGGACTATACCCTCTCATGTTTTAATTTGAAATGGTTTTATGGGAATATGCCTTTTTTTCCCCAACTGAAACATTCCTTATGTTCCTTGTGGAGGGGCCAAGTTCACAGAATTACTTGGTATAGGCCTCTTGGTGTAGAATACAGAACTATTCCATTAGGCACAATTAATACACCTTGTTTTTGGACCATGCAATCGCGAAAGCCAATTTGATAATTTCAAGGCCTCACATTTACCTCTATGTAAAACTAGTAAATTCTGTAGTACTTGTTTAGGCGAGTGTTGAAGACAAAGTCGTTTAGGACAGTTTCCTTCAAAAAGCAAAGTTCTTACAACAGTTACAAAGTAGTTGAGGTAGGTTGTAGTTTCCCCATTTTCAATCCTCCTAATTGGACTAATGTTCCCAAGGATTTGAAAGAAGATCAACTGGGAGGACTTGAGGAAGCACGGGAGCCGGAAAGTCTCCCTGGTAGATACAAAGGAAGAGTTCCCCTGTTTTGTTATATTTGGCTAGCGTTTGCAGCAGTGGATGAGAAGAACCCACTCCTTACACATATAATAAGCACACTAATAAATCTCAACGATTCCGTTCATCTGCATTAACTAACCTTGCCATCAACCAGACTTTCTCTTGTCTGTACAAGAAAGAACATACCAACAAGTTACCCAATTTATAATATAACTCGGCTCCATTTGGATTGGAGCCTTTGGCGCTTGTGCATTTACAGGCGTTTCTTTTGTATCTTCTTCATCTGGTTTTCTCGTTCAATGTACTTGAAGATGGTCCCGTCATATTGACCACGTATTCCTTCCTTAGGTACATAACCATCTCTGTCCATCAACAATAAGTAAACAGCAAACCACTCCAATTTTTCGGCAGTCCTGCATCATTGGAAATAACCAGCTTGATGTTGGGTTGAGTTTAGGTCCAGAGAAAAACTTCATGGTGGGTAATCCACAAATATTTCATGACTATTAGGTATATGAATACAGACCAGATTTGCACTCTATAATTTCTGCTTCGAAAATTTTACGCTGACATATAAAATTGTGGGGAGGACTGATGAATCAAATCATGAGATTATAACCCTGTGACTTGCCAACCAAAGGGATCCATGGCGCAGCGATTCGCTTCAGTCATCTCCCACAGTTCTCCAGGCGTCAACCGCGTTTTCTCAGTTTTAGCAAACTTGCTAAATAGTTCTTCAAATTTCTCTGGCACGAACCTGGTTCCAACGTACCAAAGACAAATTTCATAGATCCATTATTATCGACAATCATGTCCTCATATAAAGAAGCGGATGTCATGCATATGCAAAATCAAAGTCAACAAAACAAGTGCTTGAATCAGACAGGACAATCATCGAACTTAAGTTGTCACCATCTGGCATATCAGGATCAACTGAATTTTCTTAACCAATTTACACTAGTTACCAAGATTATTGCCTCATGTCTGGGTGAGCTTCAGAAACAGGGATGCCCGGCAAAATGTAGACATCATTCCCGGCATGTGAGCAAATTTATTATTCCGATAGCGACAAAACCATAAATCCGCGTACTATTGGGCTTGCAGCTGAATACAGCTACCCCAAGTACACCACATCATGTTTTGAGCTACACTCCTAGATTAAGGCACGTAGCTTAAAAAAATTCTAGTAATTTTTACCTCCCCTCAGTGTCGTAAACTCCTGAGTCGCTACCATGTTTAGCCCTGTGTATGTTCTTGATGTAGATTGGGAAGAGAGGCGACGGGATCCAAGACTGCACAGGCCAATCATTCCATTCCCCAGGATTACCAGTTCCGATCACTCCCAAGACATATATGACAATACTAATTACTGCTTGAAACACGGCGACTAACTATTCATCTGGCTTGGACAAAGACAATATGAAGAATGTACGGCAAAGTCATTCTGTGACCAGTCTGGGCTGTGTAAGGTAAAGTAAAATTCTCACATCAAGAGTGACCCAACTGAATGATCCGTTGATGAGCACCATTGCCCAGAATGAGAAAAGCAGGTTGAATCCAATAGCTCTAAAACCTACAAATATGTGTGAACACGTATGAGAGTCAATATAGTTATATATGACATTATAGGTATCATCAAATGAAATCATCTGCCGGCCTCAGCTAATTCATCAAGCAGCTTTCATACCACATGATCCTGCATTCTTCTCAAAACTTGCACTAGCCCACACCTGAATATTAATCTAGTCTTTATTATACCTAGACCAGACTCAATTGTTGTGTACTCATGACTCAAGTGGATGGGAAACCAATAATAAATGTACGTGTACTCCTCGTACCCTCAAACGTCTCCCATGGATAGATAATGCCATCGTCGTTGCGGTCAAAGAAGGCCACATGCTGCTGAAGGACGGAAAGGCCTTTGGGGTCGTGACCTGGGGTTCCAATTGGATTTTCCACGTCAACTGCCTTCAATGCCCTTGGTACATCTGCAGTGTCACAAAAAAATAATCCACATAACAAAATACATGCTTAATATTAGACATGATGATTTGATTCGCAACTGTACTAGATATGAGTACGTAGCAGTATAATTATTTTGCACCTGCATGCAATTACGGAGTCACCGCGGTAACCGACGATTCTTTTTCTACCCGTCATGCAACACGGCATGGTGCATCAATAGTGGAGCCGCGTGGAGGCCTTGATTAAAACCCACAATTTTTTTGCAAAATACTAGATCTAGGGAAACTGTACGATCAAAGTTTCTATTACAAGTAATAAGGAGCTCTCGGATGATTCCTTGCGGAAAATTGTCTTACTCTACATTCAAGAAGACACTAAAAACGCAACTAACAGGGAATTGTGCAACACTGGGAGTTCTGCAACATTCCCAGGGAGCCCCACAGGGAAAGTTCAATCTAGAGGGGTACTGTGAACCAATGTCAAAGGGGAACTTGGTAAATTTTCCCTGGTTGGAAAGCACCTATTGGGGGAAAAGAATTTTCCCTTTGACATTGGGTCTAAGAGGAATAACTGAGAGCGTTCCCACATTGCACACGGAGCTAAAGGAAAACTCCTTTTGTCACCCTCATGACGAATACAGTCCGATCTTCTTTGTGACGGAAGCCCTCAGGTCCTAACCATCGGCTGAGCGATCAAGTTGAACAGTACTACTTGGAGTAAAGGGCATGAACAATTCGCGTCCAGAAACATCCGCGGCCCGCAATATTACCGTATGTCAATATCCCCCAGAAAACTGCATGCAACGACTAATTCCTGCTCCTGCGTTCCTCGACGCACAGTACTTTAAGAAGGTGTTAATAACCAGAAAGAAAAATATGCACGCACGAGGTTTCGGAATGCTTCTGTCGATGTCGTGTGTGGCGACGACGCGCTTGTAGGTAACTGGACATTTTGGGGCCACGGTCGATAAGTCGGGGTCGACCTGGCGAGTCTCGTCCGCTAAATTACTCCGCATACTGCAGTATACTGAGCTGCGAATATGACGAGGGTAATAGGCCGTATGCTGCTGAACAAAACTGATCGACGTTGGAAGGTGAAACGCAGCGCGAGCAAAAATATCTCCTCAAGTGCGCTTAGCTAGGCTGATGATCAAGGCGCTTAGGATTCTAGAGTGAAGCTCAACCTCGACGCTGATGATTATTTCAAAAGAAAAAAGGCCAGTCTTCACTGGTACTGCAAGGCGGAGTCACCTAGTAGGAAAGGGGAAAAAAGGAGAGATCTTCATGAATTGCCGGCCATGCAGGTCTATACATACGCATGCATTCGTCGTCACAGTCCATCTTCACGTGGTTGATGCCACGTCTGACTGCAACTTTTGCAAATTTGCTGGCGCAGCAAATCTGACCCGTGGTTCTCGTGCCCACTTGCAGCTTGCTTGAGTGGAATCCAGTCTTATGCCAGACATACAGGTGGATCAATTGACCTCCTGTATCACATCAAGGTATGCATGAATCGAGTTCTGTACTGTGATGATCAGCCTGCGGCAGGAAATGAGATTATCCTATATTAGTCTTTCACCTCGGTCTGCCAGTTGGGTTCAAATCCTTCTGAGGCGAGGGACAACTCTGTAGAAACAGCAACTATTATATTGAAGAGAGAAAATAGTGCGTACAAACGTCAAGCTACTCAGTTCCGAGCAAGAAAGGTCAAAGAATAAATACTATCCAGAAAAACAGCCAAGCGGTGGTATCTAAACAGTGAGCGGTGGATTCAGTTGGAGAGATCAGCAAGTGCATGGACGGTAGGCCCATGTAATGTGATTCACGTCTGTCTGTCTTAATTTAGAATAAGAATATTTTACGTTATTCTAGTTGCTAAATTAAAGAATTAGGTATGAACTTGCATCCACACCTTCCCTCAAACCTAGTTATTTTCTAGACTACTGTAAATTAAATGTGAATATGATCTTTTGTATCTTGTATTTGTCTTCGTCAATGAAAAATAGTAAGAGTACTGAAGTTTACTGATTTTTACTAAGTTTAAATGTACATCACCTAGATTAAGCCTACAACTATATGACCTAAGCAAGAAAATCCTATTTCATTTTGAATTTGGCCTTTAAAGTTGAGCCTTTTCAATTGACTTGTCCCAAGTGGCTTTTTTTTTTAAAATATTTCTTATGTCTTCAACACTTATGATGCATCTATTTATATTGTTCACCATTTGGAAAGGATACAAACAATACGGGACAAACTTTTAGGAAGGAGAAATATTTTCATGTCCACACAACACTAGAACCTTTTAGTTCACATAACATTATTCTTAAATAACTATGTAAAATACATTATTAAAAAAAAAAAAAGTAAATATGTATGTGAATTAAGTTAAAAATAAAAATAGTATGTGATAATTTATATCTAATTATTAAATTACACATTCATTAGTGTATTTTAAGTAAATAACTAATTAACCAACTAGTAATTTATCATAGGTATATACCTTAGCTTAAATACTTAGGTTATTTATAGGTTAAAATATAGGTAAATAGGTGGAATATAAATAGGGTATGTATAAATAAATACACTTACGTATAAGTTAATTATATTTAGGTAAAATTAATCATGGCAAAATAAATGATTATTAAACTAATAAATAACCAACCAAACATTAAAAATACTTATGAAAAAATAACCATGATTAAACTAACAATAATTTTAACTTAATTATGGGTTTATTGATTATGATTAAATTTATTGACGTATTAATTAACAATATGTTTAAAATATATATAATTAATTTAGTTATGCTTATAGTAATGGTTAAATTAATTATGTTAAACTAATTATCATCTTTAAATTTAGTAAGGCTAAACCAACTATTGTTAAATTGACCATGGATAAACTATTTATAATTGTTAAATTACTTATGGCTAAACTAGTCATAATTAAACTAAATATGGCCCAAAAAATGATGGATAAATGAATAATGGTTAAATTAAATATGGCTAGATTAACCATGGTTAAAACATATACAACTAAACAAATTGTGGTCAATTGAACATGATTAAATTGAACATGGCTAAATTAATTATGGTTGGTTTTTATTTTTATTATTATTTTTATAGGTAGTTGAACTATAATTAATTTCAATATAGTCAAACTAACCATAGTTAGATAAACCATATACATAATTAATTTAATTGTGATTAACTAATTTTTGCATTTTTCAAATTTTTCCTAATTTGTCAAACATAATCAAAATGCAGTCCCAAGATACCGAATTAATACTAAAAGTTGTAATTGGCCTTTTTGACTAAGCCATTGGCCACTTTGACTAAGCCTATTTTGTTAGCCCTCTTGATTGAATATAATAAGTGCCCTTATTGACTAAGATATTTTGCCAATTTGACTAGATTGGGTGGTCTTATTAACTAAGCCATTGACCAATTTGATTAGGTGGTATTTTTAAGTCCAATTTGATTGGATGTCCAATTTGACTAATTGTCAAATTGGTCACTCTAATCAAATTGATTAATCCAAAAATACCCATTGTCATTCAAACCTTTGGCCTTTAGTAAAAAAATACATGTCTGTTAGTAAAAAAAACCCATTTAGTCAGCTTGGTTCACCCCCTTCTTGTTGTTACAGAGCTCTTTGCATGATGTAGGGACACATGTTGAAAAAAACCACGCGGAGGGCAATAGTTGGGACCCACCCCTCCATGTTACTATTGCACCCTCCTTTAAAGTGCACCCATGCACATGGAGGTGAACCCACCTCGCCTTCCTTCCAAGCTCTATTGATAAACAACCAAAGTTTAGGAGCTTGGAACGCCTTACACTTTTTGGGTGGCAGTGGTAGCATTTCTTGTTGCCATTGCTATTTGCTCATGTTGATGCTAAAGAAAAGAAAGAGAGGGAGAGACAGAGAAGAAAGATAAGAAATAAAAACAAGAACAAAAAAAGGGTCCTTTTGTGCCCAAACCAAGAGCCCTCCTCTTGTGTGTGTGTGTGTGTGTGTGTTTTAACACTTTTGTTGTTATTTTTGTAACTTCAAAATTCTAAGGATTAGGCCCTATTTGGGTTCAACTCCCAAAGGAGTTCTACATGAAAAATAGGTACAAAAACATCAAAATCACCAAACCAAGATTTGCAAACAAGTAGTATTTGAAGCCCAAACAAAACTCTTGCAAAACTAACCTACAATATAAAAACCAAAACAAACAATACAACACTTGTTACTAACACCCAAACTCCTATCATAACACACACACAATAAAAAACCAAGAAAATTCAATCCTAAAACAATTATAGCCCAGTGGTAGCACAAAAACAACTAGTTAAACTTTTAGTGATTCACTTGCAACAACACAAGAATCCAAGCCCAAAACAATTACATAGCAAAGAAAACTATAAAACACAAACTATGTTTTAGAATCTCAAATCACCAAAAGTGATTTGAAGTCACATAAGATGGGATTATATCCCATGAAAAAAATCCCAAACCTTGTTCACACATGAATTAGTTTGAAATTAACTAATTAACTTAACTAACACAATTTATCCTTGATTAATTAAGACCTAATTGAGCAGCTAACCTAACATACTTGACATATTTGTCAACAAAGAATAGTGGAATGTAATTTGAATGAAGGAGTACCACACCAAATTTGCAACAATTCTACAAATCATTTACCAAGAGAAAAGGTTATTTATTTCAGTAATCACATTGCCATCATTCTTAATTTGGCAAACAATGAGAAAAGGATCAAGTGGTGTTCCATTATGTTGACACAAATGTCAATAGAACTAACTTAATGGACAAAACATTAGAAGCAAATTGCAGCAAAGTTGGCAATGCCTAATAAGAAAATGACAACTTGTTATTCTGGACCAGTTATAGAAATCTATATATGACATTGGTTTCCATTAACAAAAGATGACACACCTATTGACTTTCCAAAACCATAATTGATTTAGGAAGGGAAAAAAAGGTTGTTGCAGAACATTTTAAAAATGGTCTATAAGGTTATCAACAAGGAACAATTTATTAGTGAACGTTGATCGGTGCACTCATATAATATATCACCACAACTAGTTCAATAGTCACACCAAGTGAAGATATGAACTGAACCATCAACACCTAAAAACTGGTTGAGTCCATAACTAACCAGTTCACCATTGAAAAGAAACTTCACACCCATCAACGAATTATGATTATGGAATGATGAGTCAAAGACATGGAAGTTAATGTTCTTATGCAGCATGACAACAAATTGATAAAGATGGAAAGTGACCAATTCATGGAAGATAGAAATGAATTCAACTTTGAACATGTACCAAATCGAGAGCATTTACTTGTTTAAGAAACTTATGTTCCTATTGAACATGCTAGCAACCTATTACGAACAAGTTTAAAACCAGTTTAATCAATTTAGCCTAAGCTCGTTGAACTAGTTTAGCCTGAATTTATTTATATTTTTCTTGAGATGTCAACATGTTATGCTTAAAACGAAAGCTTCAAATGAGTTATACTTTTCTTTAAGCAAAGAACCCTGGTTACCTGTGAGGAATTATTGCACACCTTCACCATTGAGATATGCACTCACAAAAGAAAAATCCGGTTGGAAATGGAACTACTATGTAGTTTTAGTCTAACAAGTAAACGATTCAAAGTAAGTAATGAAGTTCACTAAGTATCTAACGCGTTGTGTCCAATTTGAAGATACAAAGATAGGGTGAGAGAATCATAACTTACCATGATGGAATATGACAGAGCTGTATGTTTGTGTTCACTTCAATGTCGCGCTTGATGGTTGGAACCTTCCGTGTCATTTGCCATGACATCTACAACAACCTCCTAATCTAACATGCATTGAATTTTAAAGAAACTAATAATAAAAAAGACATGTCACAACATCTCATAAGTTTTTATTTTATTGTATTTTTTTTTATCAAGAGTTAAGCCTTGAAACTAGAAACCACTTCCCTAGATTGAGCAAAAAATAACCAATTCGACCCCCTCTACTTTCAACCAGTGCAGCTCCTTTGCAACAAACCCGATGACACTGAATTTTGGGGAGGGCCTTTAACACCTTCCAAACTAAAACTGATTCAAATTTGACATAAATCCAACGGTGGATTTGAGAGAAATAACTAATTGAACCAAAAGTCCAAAGGCTTTGCCATGGAAATCATTCTATTAACCCCACTACAACCCCCCTTACTTCCAACCCACGTAGCTCCCTGATAGAAAGCTCGATCGAGCTGAATTTTGGGGAAGGCGTTTTGCACCTTCCAAACTAAAACTGATTCAAATTTGACACAAATCCAACGGTGGATTTGTGAAGTACAACTAATTAAAACAAAGTCTAGAGGCTTTGCAACAAGTACTAACTACACAAGTTCTTTTCATGCTTAATTCTTACACACACTCTTCCCATGCTTGATTCTTGCACACATCCCTTCCATGCTTGATTTTTGCACACATCCCTTCCATGCTTGATTCTTGCACACATAAGAACTAACAAAATTCCTCCACTTCCTCCTCCTCCTTTTTTCTTCTTCCATACACAAGGAGACCTCTCTCCTTTGGCAAGCCTCCATGACATTCCTTGAGCTTGTTTCCCTTGTCCAATGAAAGCTTCAAAATCCTTTTGCACCAACCATTGGCCTCCTCATCCTTCAAGGGCCAATGAGAATTTGAGAATGAATTGCCATCCAATTGAAATTAGGATGAGAATCCTTGGGCCCAATGAAACACAAGAATTATTCCATCCTCCAATCAAAGAGGATGACAATCCTCATGACTAATGGGATTGGAGGATTCATCCTTCCCCTTATCTTGGATATCTTGATGAAGTCTCTTGAGTTTGATCCTTATTTTTTTCGTCCGTTGACCCTCACATCCTACTACTTCATCCTAATTACTTCAAGTAACTAACTACCACGATAATTTATCGGTAATAACAAGGAAAAGTCCTTGAGTTCTTACTTGACTAATTCAATGGTTGAAGTAATATTTCCGTGTACCATTTACTCCTTGATATTCCCTACCTATTTACTTTATTATGCACTAATTAACAATGTAGTACATAGTAAATTAAATTACAATTTACATCAAAAAAACAACTTCCACATAATTCTAGATCCACCGTTGAATTTAGGTTTTGATGAATCCATTAAATCCAGGGTGTTCGAGTTTTCATGAGGTTTCGTCGTCACTCCCACACCTTACGCCTACCCTAATTTGTTAAATAAAAAGGCCTCGACCCCTTCTAAACGCAAGTACCACCTTGTTTGTACTACGTTCTTGGTTTTTGTTGATGCAGGTGCGAACTAGTCATGGCAGATGATGACGCTACGCCTTCAAATCCTCCAATCGCACTTGTACAACAAGAAAAGTTTGATGAAGCACCGCTCAACATGAATGGTTCTCAACGGCCGCTCGAAAAAGAAGCGCCCAGGAGAGTGGTGCGCACTCAAGTAGATCGTTCGGTATGGGATCGTCGATTATCTCCTAACCCACATGCTTTAGCAATTTATTTAGAGTTTGTTCCTGCTCGTGGAGCCGCGCCAGAAAGGTTTGAAGAGTGCTAGTGTGAAGATGATGATGTCTGTCTCCATTGTCGAACATGGGTTCCTGGTGATGGCCATTATTGTTGACTACGAAGTCCGATCAAGCCACTTCCCCTTGAGCATCGAGCTGAGTACCTCGCTCGCACCATTCGTCACATCCTAGATTTTTTACAACTGTGATCTATCCTTTAAGTCGGTTATTCAATTGTAATTCACCTTAGGCTACTCAAGCGGAAATGTTAGTACTTAAGCTTGATTTTTTCTATTTAAGAATCTAATAGAGTGAAAATTAAATAAAGATGTAATAGGACTACATCCTAAAATCTTACAAGTACATCATTAGTGCTTGAAGATCATTCTACAGACTGACTTAACATTGTCATGGTGAAATGTTATTGTTAATTATGGGCTTGGATTCCCAATATATCAATAAATCCCATGTAATTTCACATCCCCTTTCCCTTCTCCACAACATAAAAAAAGACAATGCACTTTTAAAAGTTTACTAGGTCCTACACTAATTAAGCGTTACATTGACTGAAATAAAAAAGTACTCTATGCTTAGAAATATCACAAAAGCTAATTCAACTATTAATAATCACTACTTGAAGGTTTATAAGCATTCAAATCATTAGTACTAAGGAAATTTAAGGAACTAAAGCTTAACTATTTGTTGAACTATAATCCATGGCTCACATTACCCAAACTTGGCCTCAAATGGTAAACAACCTAGCTAATTTGAGGACTAAATACAATTATATTATGAACATGTTAGAAGACACCAACAACCAAGTATAGGCCTATTGCTTGGAACCGGTTAGTCATAAACAAACCCTACAAAATAAAGACAAGGACCTAGCTATTGTGAAGACCCAACTTTTTTAACTACATACAAGGAATAAACACATGGTTGCCAAAAGTGTTAAAGTTGAAAGGGCAAATAAGAAGGTTGACGCTCTACGACAAGAGTACAATGAACTAAACTAGGTTCATTAAAAAACCCATAATGATTTGAAGGCCCTACATACTAACCTTGAACAGTTAACAAGGGATTATGGCAAAATGGAAGCCATTATTGTAGAACAAGAGAAGATTTTTTTTGGAGATGGAGAACACATGTTTGCAACAAAGGGAACAATTGATGGAAATCAACATTGACATGGAGAATCATACCCATGAACTTTGGGTACAGATCCAAGAATTGAAAGGTGAATTGGAGACATTTCGTGAAGCACTGAATAAAGTTTCTCAAACCCATTTACATGGATAACTAGTTGAAGGAGTTTGAGGAATTGTTTTTGGACAATGCCTTGTTTAAGGTACAAAACTAAGCATTGGCGGACAAAAACCTAAAATGGTGGCAAACCATACAAAAGATTATGGAAAAAATAATCTAAGACAATTTAGAAATAGCTTGTGTAGATGAACAAGCTTATTTGAATGAACTAATTGCATATTGGTTATAGTTTGATGGCTATACATATGACCAGCTTACTAGCAAATTAATTGAGGTATATGTTATTATTTCCTAGAAATTCTCATTTGTGTAAGCAACGACTATAGTTACAAATTCTTGGAGTGAACCCATTGTACTACCATTAAATAACCAATCATAGGAGGAGCAAATCTTGCCATTGTTTCTTGTACTTTGTCTTTGCCCATAAAATTTGTGAAAGTACTTGTTATAGTTGTTAGAACTCAAGTAGAAGCCTTGGAATAACATGTTACTTCTAAACCTATACCATTAATTATACCAAAGATTGGGGTAGGTGCAAAGGTTACTTTGAATGACACTATCACACATTTTTTTGAGGTTTTCATGACTCCATATATAGTACTAAAGGACAAACCTATTGCTGAGAGACTAGGATTTAAACATGTTATTTTAGCTAAACATGTTAATACCACATGTGAAAAACCTATTGATGATTTGACTATAGGTGTCAAACAAGTAGTTCTAAGTGATTGATTTCAAGGACAAAATCTAGTTTTCAAGGGGGGTTACTGTTAATTTAGTTTTTCAAATATGTATATAAGTAATTGGTTTTTACCAACT
Organism: Sphagnum tenellum; assembly: GCA_963921925.1. Classification (NCBI taxonomy): domain Eukaryota; kingdom Viridiplantae; phylum Streptophyta; class Sphagnopsida; order Sphagnales; family Sphagnaceae; genus Sphagnum; species Sphagnum tenellum. The sequence goes on along the minus strand of OY998160.1, from coordinate 5,327,146 downwards.
GGTAATTGATGGGGCAATATGATTTTGAAATTTAGTTCAATTAATACTAGGAAACAAGACCTTAAGTGAATCGATCTATTAAGATAACTAGTAACATGTGTTAGGGTAACTAGTGGGTTAAAATAAATTTGTAATTAGTCTATTATATTAACCATTGTTGACAATAATAGGTTGGTTTAAACTTGTGGGTAATAGTTGTTGTAGTTTAAATTTAAAGTTTTGTTATATTGTTTAGTGATTATTTAATTTGAAATTGTGTTATGTTTGGTATATATAAAAGGATTGGAGGATAGTGAAGGATCTTCGTTTGGAACTTCTTGTAAACTTTGGAACTTCTTTCTTCTTTTAATTTTTAAAAATTCTTTCTTGTTTTCATTTTTTGGTTTATGAACAAGTTCATTTAGAACTTTGATATTCAACTTGCTATAAAATATATAATTCTTCTTGTTTTTTTCATTTGGGAGGAATATCTATATTTACAAATTACTAATTTGAAACAACCTATTGATATGACTTAAAACCATAATTAGAAAACTTAGAAGATAAGAAATCTTAAATTTAAGAGGAATACAAAAAACCTTTAACAAGGGTGCATAATATCTAACCTTTATTTGGTACTCTACATCTATACTTTTTAGTTTTCTTCCTATAGACAAGTACAAGTTCAAGTATGGTGGTGTTCAACAAGAGTGTTAACAATATGGATATCGTCAACAACAAATGAACAAATGAATTAAAAATTAGGTCACTTTGATTGATCCTTTCAAGCTCGCAACAAAATAATATTCAATGTGTAACATATTCCACAGTTGCATTTTTTTTATGGTCCCATTGTTAACATGACATTATAGTTGTAATCATTAGGGAGTTGCATAGTGGTTGGAAAAAAGTTGTTGCAACAAAGTTGCAACTAAGTTATAATGAGTTGCATTAGAATGTGATTTATATATGGTGAGTTGCATTTTTTGCAACTCATGCAACTTGCCCAATAACACTCATGTGTGTAGAAATACAATGAATTGCAAACGATCATTGCAACTCAAAAATTAAACCACAACCCTAGTTATAAAACACCTTTTTTCATAGTGCAAAAAGAAAGATGAAATCATTGACAACTAAAACTGACCAATTAAACAAAAAAACCCATTGAATGAGGTTTGGTCAAATAAGTCACCCTGCTTGGTCAACTAAACCATTGAACCAAATAAACCACCATGTCTTGTGAATAGTTCTCTCGTGAGCTAATGGAGGATGATAGATATGTTGACACGTGGTAATGAAAGATACATTATTATGATGCCATGTGGTGATCAAAGATGTTGCAACATTGCTTAAATAGATGCCCTAATATGGTGACATGTGGCACGTGGAGATGACATTAAATATGGACATAAACATTTCCCATAAATTTCTTATATGTGGCAAAATTGATTTCATGTTGTGGTTTGATGAAAACAAATTAATCTTTTGAAACATATCCTATACATAATGTACATTTTTGACATTAACAATTGACATGACTATTAGTCAAATAATCCTTTGGCAAAAAATAGTGGTCAAATAGACCTTTGGTCGACTTGACTAGTCAAACTAGGCTTTATAGGTTTAGTCAAAAAGACCATTGGTCAAAAGTAACAAAGTTGAAATTGACATTGTCCAAACATGCATTTTGATCAAAGTGGCTAGTGTCATTTTTGGGTTTTATGTCATGAATTTCCCTAGTAAAATCTACCATGCTTTGTTGTAATGAATTGTAGCAAAATTTAACCTAGGGCATGCTTCCTATTCCATGCATTTAGGGGTCAAAGGGGATGAAAGTGCTAGTGTAAGCTTATGAACATACTTGCATAAACCAATAAATAAGTTGGGTTAGCACAAGTTGGAGCCAATTGGTGCTAGGAGTTAATCATGGGCAACCCGAATTCATTTGATTCAAATGGCCCAAAGCCTTGGAAGGAGGTGCCTTTTCCTCCTTGTAATATGATAGGTGATTGGTGGTGGAGACTACATCGAAATGATCAAAATTCCCGACTACGAAGTTATGAGTTTGCAACTTTGCAAGTTCATAATTCTTTCACAATCTTTTTTATTAAGGAACTTAAAAGGGAAATGTTGTAGTACTTGAAGAAATCTCTCCAATGTTTTATTACATACTCAATTTATAGGCCATTTGACCTTTATTTTGTGGCTTTTAGTGGTCAAGAATTAGTCAAATCACCAATGCAATTCCAATTCATTCTTTTGCCATAACTTGAATTCTAGATATCCAAATAGAAATGTGAACTCACTTTTGATATCTAAATTTCAAGATCTTTTTTATAACATGGAAAATGTTCAATTTGAACAAGTTTTTCCATCCACATGTTTGGACATAAACAAGTTTGACTCTAACCTTATGCTAGTGAATGTAAGCAAATTGAAACCATAAAAGTACATGGATTAGGATGTACAAAGTTAGAATATGTTTAGATTTGTTTGTTAGGGAAGGATAAAATGATCCTAGTGCAAGTAAAACTAGAAGAAGAATTGTCATTTGTAATTGTTGTATGCAAGTAATTTTCAATAGCATGTGACAAATGCAACTACTAGACCCCATAGTTATATAAAATAAATTGTACACGACCAATGGTTGCATGCAATAATATGTATGTGGACAATACATGGTATGGATTTATACTTTATCCATATGTATTATTTTATGGGGGTTGCCAATGCAACTAAAGTGCAATTATAATAATGACCTTTTGAAGATCAATTGTATGGCACAACACACTACAAGAAATCTTGTAATATGTAATGATTAAATTTGCAAGTACATGTGATTACATGCAATTATTTATCATTTTTTATTTTATTTTATCATTTTCACAAGTCATCATCTTTTTAAATATATGACTATTCTTGCAACTACTATGCGACTATTAAATTACACATCCTTCCATATTGACTAGCATCGTGAATTTTTCATATGAGAATAAGCTATGTTTCTTTAATTGCAAAATTAGTTGCAATTTTGTTACTTATTATGATGTGTTTATACATTTAATGTACATTAGGGTTTGTGAACCCATTAAGAATATATTATATAGATTTTATTCAAAGTATATTAAACATATATTTGCCCATATTATGGACATATTTTTGGATTGAAAAAAAATCATTTTGATTTTGAATGATTCACTTAAATATACCACTTTTATTAATGTATGATTAAATTATACTACCGGGGTCAAACTAATATGATATACATTGTATTAAAATGATAATTAATTATTGATAAATTATTATTATAAAATAATTTATTACTTAATATAAAATATGAACTAAACCACTTTACTTAATCATTATATTTTAACTAATACCAACTAGTTAAGTAATCAATTATTATTTATTAATTTATTTCAAAAAAATTCATTGATTAATTAAATGTTAAGGCATAAATTGATATAATAATTAATTCACTAGATAAAAAATGGAATAATAGTTTGTTCATTAAAATTTAATTATTTTTATCAACAAGTCAAAAAGTTTGTAAATAAATAATCTATATTAAATATTATCATTTTTTTTTCAAACACTAATTAATTATTATATAATATTTAGTCAACCAATGAATAATAATTAATAAGTTCTTCACAAATTAAATTTTCTAGTTACTATTAGTGATTAATTAAAGCTTATCAAATATTTACCTAATAAAATAATACAATTCATCAGTTAATATTACTTAATTATAAATTAATAATTAATTTACTAATATTGATTAAATTCTGTCATAGTTAATATTTAGTAATCAAGAATTACAGTTAATAGCTAATAAAAACTAATTAGTTACTACTTAATGAGTTGTAAAATAAAACATAATTAATTATTCATGAGTTACATTACTTATTTAATATTAATCGTTTATTAAAACTGATTAAGTTAATAAGTTAAATTTAATATTTATTAATTATCAATTAATTAAATTTCTATTGTATAGATATTCAATTAATTGATCACTAGCATTTTACTTTCAGAGGTAAAAATAATAGTCTTATCTAAGTAATTTAATTTTTAAATATATATATTTATAAATAAATTTCATATAATTAGATACAGTAAAAAAATAATGATTAATTTGTGATTTTTAACTATATATATAATTTGAATTATTACTATGAACCAATTGATTAATTATTGGAAACCATGAAATAATAATGATTGATGTTATTTTTAAAACTATTAAAATAAATTTAAAGAAATCGAGTAAGTAATTTTGTAAGTGGGTGGGTGGGTAAATAATTAATTAGTTAGTTAACTGGTTATTTATTTCTTACCTATTTAATTGTGTAATTTACAAAACTAAAAACAAACACAAAACTTGTGGGAAAATCATTTTTAATTACAACTAAATTTTCAACTAAGGTGCAACTAAAAGGTTTAACCCATTTTTTATTTAAAAATTTCATCTTACAAAGTATATAAAAAGGTGCCTTCTTTTTTATTTCACATTAAAAATCATGTGTTATTTGGGATGAACTTAAAAAAATTTAACCTTAAAAGCAAAGCATAAAATAAAATAAAAATATTTACATGGTTACTTTTTAATTCACCTACCTTTCTACTTTCCTACTTATTTACCTACCTTCTCACTTAATAGGTAGGTGGGTAAATAATTAAATAAATAACTTTAGTAAGTATGTATCCTAAGTATGTAGGGATTTTTTATGCACATATTTTTACCTACCTACCTACCGATGTAAGTATTTATTTATTTTTTTTATTTATTCCAAAATTCAATCAATATGCCACATGGTAATTTTGTATCATGCCATGTGTCAAAATTTCCTTTGTCCAAATGTTATTATGAAAATGTTGAAATTTGACCATGTTAATTTTTATTCCTTATAAAAATTCCAAGTTTTTCTAAAAAGAAAAATTGATTGGACAAGGTGTTGAAATCTATGGCTTCGATTAATATTTCAATAATAATAAAAATTTGCCCAAAAAATATTATGTTAACAAATGGCAATTAGTGATAGGGATATTTACTAATTGTAAAAAATGGTACTTGCAAATGTTATACTTAAATCAAAACATGGAAGTGTATACATTGATTATATACTTCATCTATGAAAAATGTGTTGACATCACATTAAATTATCATTTGCAACTAAAGGTTCAATGTAATTTTATTTATGTAACCAAAGGTTTTTTTAGTTGCAAAGTTCATTGTGATTGTTTTTTAATCACAAATTGTAATCACAAATTGGCATTTTCTTACTAGTGACATGACATTTGAACCTTATTTCAATATTCATCATTATTAATAAATTATTTGAACCATCCAATAAAGTGTGAATCAAATTTTAACACATGTCCATTGTGAAGACCAATTATATGGTGACACATGGCAATTTTAAAAGCCCATTTTAAAAAATTAAATAAGTACGTAGGTAGAAAGGTAGGCTTAGGCCTAGGTATGTAGGTTTAAACTAATCCATGGTGGAACATGATATTTTGTCACATTTTTCAAAAAGACCCACTTTTTATCTTTTGAAAGCGCAAGGATAAGTGATTGAAATATTCTAGATACAATGTGTTGGTGGAGAACAAAATAGACATGAAGATTAAAAAATATATATTTCCAAAAAAATTGATGCCTTCTTGAGTGAATTTGGATCCAACAACAAATAAAATGTCCCATATTCACCACAACTGTATGGCATTGTGGAAAAAACCAATAGACAATTATGGAGTTCACTAAAAGCATGATTCTTGTGTAAAAACTTGACTTGGAATTTTGGACAAAAGTATTGAACATAATGATTTAGATCAAAAATTGATGCTCAACCAAAGCTTGTGATTCAAAAACCCCACAAGAGGCATGGATCAAATGTAGGAAATTCAATGTGTTTCATTTGATATTCTTGTGTTGTAAAACCCATGTTTGCATTTTAAATTAAAAAAGAAGCAAGTAGAATCCAAATCCATACCTTGTGTCTTTTTAAGGCATTGTGAAAGGACCAAAACATATCACTTGATGTGGTAGAAACCAAAAAAATCATCAAGAGTCAAAACAATATGTTTCTTGAAGGAGGGAATCAAATAGAAGATGTTTATGCTAGTCATTTATAGGAAATAGAACATGTTGTAGATGAAATCATGAATGAAGAAATTAAAAATGAATGGTCAAGTTTGATAATCATAGATCCTTGAATGAGACATCAACAAAACGCATGTCCACATCAAGTTTTTTTTGGGAAGAAAAGTTTCTTTCATCACGAGATGATGGATTGAATGAACCATAACAAGATGGACAAAATAAAGGCTACAAAGACAATCTAATGAGAGGCTTCATGATTGGTGGATTGCCACCAAAGAGGTGGATATGCCGCCATAACTTTTTTTTTGAAACCCTAGAGTGTGGAAGAAGTTCAAGAATGAAAATGCAAAACAAAAAAAGATTATTATGCAAGAATAATACAATTATTTTGTTGCCAACAACATTTGGATGTTAGTGTCATTTCCCAAAGGTAGGAAACTTGTTTTTTGCAAATGAGTGTTCAAGATCAAACATGGTGAGAATGGAAAAGTGGAGCATTGCAAGGCAAGGCCCATGACAATAGGCTTCACCCAAACATATGGAATACATTACAACAAAACCTTTGCATAAGTGGCAAAGTTTATGTTAATACATTGTATCCTTGCATTTGCAACAATTGAAAACATGAAGATCCATCAAATGGACATCATGACTACTTTTTAAAAGCAAGTTTATTGAAGAGGAGATTTACATGCAGCGACCCCAAGGATTCATACAAGAAGGAAGCAAACATCTTATGTGTAAGCTTCACAAATCCTTGTATGGCCTAAAATAATCTTCAAGAATGTAGAACCAAAAGTTTGATGCAGTTTTGAAAAACAATGGATTTGTAACAAATGATTGAATTTTAATATGTATTTTGCGCAAATGAAAGATGTCAAGTTCTTCATTGTTATTTATGTAGATGATTTCATCTTTATGTGTAATGATTGAAACAAGTTTATGCAAGTGAAGGACTCCCATTGTCAAAAGTTTGAAATGAATTTGGATCTTGGAGGTTACAATTTCTTCTTAAGCATGGAAATGGAGAGAAATTGAACCAAATCAAATATCTCAAGGATCTATCCTTAAGCTTGTTTGCATGAAAGATTACAAAGCCATTGAAATGCCATTTAATCCCAAAACCAAATTGAAGAAGATGAATGAAGATGATGAGATGATTAAAATCTCATACTAACAAGCCATGAATTTTTTTACAAATGCCATATTGTATACCTGCTGCTTGTTCACCATGTTTTTTACAAGATTTTGTGATAGTAAAGTTATTCATAAATTCAAACAAAGACAACATTGGAACCCCCTTGTTTGGTCACATAGGAAATGCCATTTCAAAAAATAGAAAAAAAAAAACACTAGCCTTCAAGAATGCATGCTACTTAGTTTAACATCAGATTTGGTGCTAAACTAAGTTTGCCTTGTACTTTCTTTTCTTAAACACTTTCAACCATCATTATTGTTATTATGTGTATTGTAGTTATAAATGTTTTCAAACTTGGTGCATTTAATCATGAATCTCAATATTTCATACCCTTATTTAATATTATTTCATGACTTTGTGGACAATACTTATATGAGTGGCAATGATCCCATAAAAGGTTTAGCCTTAATGGTGAAAAGATTTTTTAAAATTGTCAAAATACTTTTTAAAATAGCCAAAAAATTGCTCTATGCAATAGAAATTTGGCAAACATTCCTTGGTCACTAGATGCAACCTAGCACCTTAACCTCATTCAATAACAATGTTTGGTGATTTGGAGCTATAAACTCCTCTTGTGGTGGTTGCGCTTTTCTAGCTAAGGGTAAAATCTTGCCCCAATTCGCTAGAAGAAAAAACATTGGGCCAAATAAAACATGACTTTACAAATAACTCTTGTGTCTCATAAGAGTTGTTGCAACCAAGCCTTATGTTGTACACATAATATAAATGCAACCAAGGAATGTATCTACCCTTCTATTCAAACTAGGTAAATTTCACCCAAACTATTAAAGTAACACATGATGTTCAACTAAATAGCTTTACTCAAGTTTGGTGAACGACCTTGGGTGGCAAGTTTCAGGAGACAAAATGTGAACATTGGTAATGTCTCTATATGCAGACAAATTTTACTCAGTTTTGATAAACCACCCTAGTGCCAAGCCAACTTTGCCCTTATTGGCTTGCCATAGTCCACTTGCCAAGTCAATTTGTGAAGTCGACTTGGCTAGCCAACAAGGGCAAGTCAACTAGAGCATTCAACTTGGCATGCTGACATTACCAACCCGACATTACACAACACTTCTAGATACCAAATGAGTTATTAGTGCAATTGGGTCCATTACATCATGCAAAAGTTTATTCACCTGATATTTGTTTCTAATAGTCGCTTAGCATAGCTAGTGCCTGTCATTATGCAAAATCTTAACCACACCATCTTTATTCTATCAGTTGCTTAGCACAGCCAATGGCAAGTTGACTAGAGCACATGTCAACATTGTCATCCTGGCCACCAACATGCCCTTGACGGTGACTAACCTAGGCTCTACCCTCTAACAATCGTCATGGGACAACCGAGAATTGGTCAAGGCTTCTAGGGTCATATGTTGATCACATGTGGCATTGAGGAAATTCCAAGGAAACAGGTAGTAAACTGGATTCAGGTATTGTTACTAGTTCACATGGGTCATTTAAGTATCCATGATCAAAGAGCTTCGCAATAGCTTTGTTTAGACAAGCGACATTATCAGACGAAGTTGCTATATTTTTAAAAAGTTTACAAAGTGTTAAAATTAAGTTCTTTTGGTTTCTTTATTTCATTAATCTATATTCCCCTTGGGTTTTTGTTGCATACATCAAAGTTAGAATATGCATTCATCAATGCCCAAATCATGAAGTGACACAAAACAAAAGTCAATGGAAACAAAATTCCAAGAGAAATCAATCTGCCCATTGAAAGATACACTCTAAAATATACACCTCATAAAAATATACAAGAAAAAAACTAATTCTTAACAAATTATAAAAGAAGAAATGGCTGGTGCTTATAATAGAGGTTTCATAATTTGTTGTCATCAAATTTACTAATTTACACTGTTGCTAGAAACAACATTAGGACGGAAGAGTGAATTGTTGATGAACCTACTAGTTTCCCTTTCGACAGCCATAACCTGCTGCACATACCACTTACCTTTTCAATGTGTGCACTAATGAAAAAACGCCACCACCTTTAAGAGCTTATGATGACTGGGAATCATTTCCCTTTCAGACTTCACAAAAGTATGTCCAGAAGAATTCAAAACTGCATGAAGCACCAAGCGCATGCCAAATATCTCAAGGATACTCTTCCGTTTTCTTAAAGTTTGAAGTTGGAGAAAGATGAAATTCCTGGAAGCCTCTTTCATAAAACAACTTGATTGGTCACCTATCCCTATATACCTTTTGGCCCAAGGAAATCAATTTGAGAGTCCCTTCAGATCTAGCATATGCAACCAGGCTTAGAAACAGACCAATTTCAAACAACTGTTTCCACACAAGCTGATCTTCCATTCAGTTGTGTGAAACAGTGGCAATGTAGATCCAATGTTCTCTAAAGGGCAACAGAGGATACCCCTGCAGCTAGGCACACATAATGGGAGGGTCTACAAAAGGTGAAAATCATTTAAGGACAATCACACTGCACAACAAAAGCTTGTAACTCATGAATACATAAAGAAACAAATGCAGAAGGGGCAATTTCAGAATGTGGAACACTCCAAGAACCACAGGAAGTTCTAACATTTGCATCACCTGGCCAGACAATGAACCATTCAGCAATACTCACCTCACATGACAATATACACTGCTGGCTGAAAGATTGTCAAACTTCAACATGAGCCAAATGCTGTCACAGACCAGGAACCCCTACATATGGCAGAGAAGATCTTAAGAACAACATTCAAAACTTAATCACAAGACATATCATCGACAACAAAAACAGACCCCATTCTTCTTGTCAGAGAGGACCCACAAAATGAAAGACCGGTTTGGTATATGGCAAACCATCTGGAACCGGAACTTAATAGGGCCAATTTCTGCCACTTGTTCCACATTAAATAAGCACAGTAGGAAGCAATGGTGTAATGGTTTATCCAGTTATTCAGTTATGAATAAAGCGAAGGGGACCTAATACAGTAACAATCAAAACTCTCCACAAAATGTCGACCTGAGTTACATCTCCAAGTCACTCCAGCAATAAGAAATTTCCTCAGACTTTTTGAGATCCACTGACCAGGGCTCAGGACAATGGTGGCACCTGCTACTACTTTTTAGCTAACATGTGGAAATATGTTACACCAGAGAAAAGAATACGATGTGCAAACACCATTGCCATAACCGGCCATTGCCTTTCAGATACAAAGATCGGGCCACTAAAGATATCCAGAAGGTTTTGATTTTTCTCAAAAGCATGCTGCTCAACATTTCTCACAGATGTGAATCAAAGATCCATTCTTGAATTCCAAGGACAATTTGCCTGTACAGCATTGAGCATTCTTCTCTTTCTTAGAAATCACGCACTGTTTCCCTCCATCAAAATGGACTTCTCCTCTGGCTCTGAGTCTGATTTGACACTGAACAGACAGTCATCAACCAGCACATCGATCAGCTTTGTGCAACTTGTCAAGACATTGATCACAATCTCAAACACCAAACACATTGCAACCATGCATACAACTTCCACAGAGCAGGAGAAGCCATGCATCTGGTCATGGGTAGCACATCATTCAGGCCCATTAGAAAGTCAGGGGAATAGATGAAATAAGCAGGAACCCTTTCCATAACTGCCACAAGTTTGAAAACAAGAGAATATCAGTCACACTATTACAGTCAATGATCATGCACTCATTCCTTCTTGAGATCACATTCTGGGTAAGGAGATGTGTAGCTGATTCAAACCGAGTTTTGCTAGACCAAAGCATGGTGAACAATTCCTTGCATGACCATCACAGTTGAATTGTTAACTCAACTACATATATCTATGAAAATGCAGAAAATCTCCGCAACATAAATTTGAAGGTAACAGAACAATGAGTGCAGTCATAACCTCCTTATGATAGCCACTCACAAACTGTTCGACCTTCACCTTCATCACAAATAGCAGTGAGATACTGCTGTGCCTACCCACCAATTTCATCAGCTCCCAACAGCAGGTGTAGGTACTTAGGGTACACAATAATCTGCCCAAGATTTTGGGCAAACTAATATATAAAACCTGTATGCTGTGTGTTTATGTTGCATTTCCAAAAGCAATGGGAAGACTCAGTCATGATGTTGGCTGACACTCAAGAGACATAGCTACTGATATGTAGTGGAAGCCCCTTACAACAAGTGTCAAAAGACCCAGAACTACTGCAAATCTACTTGACTCTGAAAATTTAACAAGTCATCACTCAAACAGACCTGTGGGTATTCCAATTGGAATTTGTAACAGTGCAGACCCTCATCACATTGACCATGTCACACGATCAATAGGAGGCATACATTCTCAACAAGAACTGGAACATGTGATACTGATTCTTTTGTACCTGAAACAAACATGATCCTTTTTAGCTCATTCTAGCCAGGGAAAGGTAGAAGAAGGCAAGGGCAACATGGAGGAATGGCAGCTTTCAACCTTGTACTTGGGATGGGGACATTACCAACACATTTTATCTAGACATCCTCTCCCACCATTGCATAAGGCCAGATGCTTGACAAAATACATCCATGAGATTGCAGAGAAAACTCCACAAATATACTTTCAAGGTAGCTGCTGTGCCAGTTCCAGCCAAATCAAAACAAGCACAACGTTGATGAGGCAGTCAAAACCTTGAGAATGTCATTCAAAAAGTGGCAGACTGTCACTTTATCATGAATGGCAGTGACTTGCTGCCATTACTGCTACTGAATTTATCAGCTCCAGATTGTGGGCAAACAGAGACACAAAAATCTGCGTTCTGAACTTCTGTGGCATTTCCAGAAGCAATGAGAAGAAGGCTCAGTCATGACATTGGCTATCACTCAAGATTTTGGACAAAACCTAAAAGAACTCCAGCTTCCCTGCTTCACAAGCTTAGCTACAAAAGCCATCAAGTTTTGAAGAAGTTTGATGGAAGTGCAGCACTGACAAAAACAAACCATGACACTGCTCCCTAGATTCAAACATATCTATGGGAGAATCATCAGTGCGAACCTCTTCAATGTGATTGAGCACAGAGCAAAAGAACAATTGAAGATGAAGATAGGCAAAAAACAACCAAAATATGCCTTAACATCATTCTGAACGTGAATCAAACTACCTGTCCAGTGCAATGTGCCGCTCAAGGTCAACATCCAATATCCGCCAATCTTTTCCCTTTTGTTCTAGCAAGACTTCTCGAGGCATCGCTTCACCAAAAGGATTTGGTCTAGGTCGAGGGTTTGCCACAGATTCCAATCCAATCTCCGGTGTGCGAGGCTTGCTAGACACACCCCCACCTCCTCGGCTAGAATGACTGCTAGATGGTCGACTGCCTGGCCTCCTAAAACTCTCCCTGTGCGTCTCCAGACTTGCATCAATCTTCCGCCAATCCTGGCCCTTCTCTGCAAGAACCTCTTCCCGCGGCCGCGCTTGTCCAAATGGACTCGGCCGGGGTTTCAACGTTTGTGTTGATTGATGTTGCTCCTCAGTTAGGGGATCGTCCAGAACAGGATGCAAAACTTTCTCCCCGTTAGTTTCAGAAGCGAGAGGGGCGGGCGGAGGGGAAAAGGTATCCACGGGAACGGTTCTAGGCTGCAACTTCAGGCGTGGTCTTTCAGACACTCTGGGCTCTACCTCCCGTACAGGCTCTCTTCTTGCCCACCGATCTGCTTCGGCGCCTGCGTCCTTGAATGCTATCTCGAACCTCGATCCACGACGCGTGGGAGCCGCAGTCGCCACAAACTTCTTTCCCTTTCCCCAGTTATCCACTTCGTCGGCCCGTGAAGGACCGCCTACGGGAGCATCGTCGTAGCCCCCGCTAAGCCTCCTTTCCTCAAACCTCCCCGATATTCTCCTATCTGCATAGCCGTCACCACCTGCTGGAGCGGATGGGACGAACTTCTTGCTCGATCCCCAGTTATCCACCTCATCGGCCCTGGAGGGAAGATCCCTATCGCTTACCCTCCCACTCCGTCTGTCTTCCTCGTATCCTCCTCCGCGATCACCGCCTCGCTCGACACCCTGCGAAGGCACGAACTTCTTGGAAGCCCCCCACTTGTCGTCCTCGTCAGCCCTGGAAGACACGTCGTCCCTTTCCCTATCCCGTCCAAACCCTCCTCCTTCCTCCCTGTCACGCCCACCCGCGAAGCCTCCGCCGAACCCCCCTCTATCGCGCTTCTCTTCTCTGTCACCACGGTCGCCCCGATTGCCGCCGTAGTCTCTGAAACCTCCACCGAGTCCTCCGACCTCAGCGTACTCATCCTCGCTTCGGTTTCTAGGCCCTGTGGGGAGCATCATCATTTCCTCCGTGGTCAACTTGGCAGTATCGGTGACGCCCCTGGTTTTACCACCAGGTCCGACATACTTGCCAACTGCGATCTCCGACAACGAGAAAGTCTGCCCCTTCTTCTTCTTAGGTTTGGCGGTCGCGGCATCTCCGAGAGAAGGGAACGCGAACGCATCTTGGCCTCCCACACCCTTGAACGCCTCTCGCTCTTTGGCTTGGGCATCCACCCACTCCGCTTCCGCTGCCCAGGCTCCTGCTCCACTCCATGGCTTCGCCATCCTCACGCCAGGAAGCACAGAGCTTCCGAGGCACCAACGACAGCAAGCGTGTAGCTCGCCTGGTAACGAGCAGCAACGCGGAACGCTAGTGTTAGGTCTTTTGTGCTTGCTTTGTTTGCAACGTTTGGTAGCAAACCTGTGCGATATTTGCCGTAAACGTATTTCTCCCTCCGACGTCTGAGATCGGGACTTTCCAGCCGGCCACCGATCTCTCTTGGACGGCCCAGATTGCTTTTCTCTCTGGCGAAGGTTCAGATTGTGCCAGTTTGGTCTCCCTATTTAACTAAAATCTGTCTATAATTCCCATTCACCAGTTGTCGGGCCCTGCACTTGGAATTTAGGTCTCTCCCACCCCATTGTGGGTTTCCGCCGGCCTGGGCAACGGAAAAAAATCATGCCTTTAAAAAATTAAAATCGGAACTGCCTACTTTTTTTTGGGTGGAGAAATGTTCATATAGGAAAAGGGCCTGACTATAGATCCTTCTGGATTTGAGGCTTCCGTTATCAGACGGATAGGCAATATCGGCGTCATGAAGGGCTGAAAATTTGGATGGCCCTTTAACATGTGTAAAGAAATTACGAAAATTTAAAAACATCTTTTTTTCTTTCTTTTTGGGGCATCTTTCAACAGCTTTCGGTACATTTCTCTTTTTTACTTGGCTCTTTAAAGCATTATTGTGGTTTCCTGGTTTTCCTTTTGGCTTTCACATCTTTTTGTGCTTCTTCTATTTCGGCACTGTTGATGCACTTGCTTCTTTTTTTTTCTTTCTTTCATTTTCCAATCTTTTCATGTTTGAAAGTTGTTGTTGTTGGAGTACGTACATTATTTATTTTGATAACTTTTCAAGTTGTTTGTAGTTTGGAACAAGTTTAGTGGTGGAAGAGTGTGTTGTTGATTGTTGGTGTTTTCTATTGTTGCAATAGTTTTGGAGGACAATGTTCTTGGACAATTTTTCCTAACATGTACTTTGGGAATTTCATTTTTGGTGGAAGAGTTTTGATTATTGCATGCGTTGTGGGTTTGTGGCATCATTCATATTGCATGGATCTTTGTGTCTCATTTGTAGCTCGTGACCTTTTTCTTTTTTTTCTATGTTTTTAAAAAATCTAAAACCTAGTAATTTTTGGTAGAATGGTACTCACTTTTGTTGCTATCTATGAATTGTTTAACTTTAGTTGGTTTTTCACCCACTCTTTGTGCAAGACTTTTGTAAAAATTATGTTTTTTATTATTTTTTATGAGATTCTAGTGTTATGTTCTACACTAGTTTGCTACTCTAGGTCTAGGTTGCACATTCAACACATTGACACCTCCTTTTGAATTTCTTATTTTGCATTTTGGAGTGAAAATAAAAGGGAATGGATGTATAAAGAAGAAAATGAAAATATAACTTTTCAAAATATCGAAGTCTTAGTTGATAGCTGAGTTGGACCTTTTAGATTTCAAAAGTTTCTATGAAATTTTCAGCCTAATAAAAATCCCCCAAATGCACTATAAAAAATCCATTAATTCTTGAATATAATGTTTGCAAGATACCCAAGCACTCCACTTGGGATACATTTTCATTATTAGCGTTATTGAATAAGATTTAGTGTTTTTTATAATATTTATGTGATTCTTTTGGTAAATTTTCCTTTTGTAATGTGCGTATATATATACTAGTTTGAACCTTGTGCCTAATGCACAAGTGTGTGTGTATTTGACAGTACATATTACAAAATTACAACTACAAATTACATTTCCAAAACCTCTTTATATACCACATTCTGCATGTATCCATCAAAACACAGACCATTGAAAATCTTGATGTTTGCATTGCTTATGACCCATGAAATAATAGCATATAGTTGACCATGGGAAAAGACTAAAGACGACAAATATACCCCAACGTTGTTCAATGTCTGACCTTGACTCTTGTTGATTATCATCGCAAATGCCACTCGAACAATAAATTGACGACAACGTAAAACAAATGGCCAATCAGTCCCGGAAGGGGGACATAATGATGTGAGGTATGAACACACATTTTCTGACATTGTTCCCTGTGATGATCTTCGCTTCAATGACAGGCTAACCAAATCTTTTAACAATCAACCTTGTACCATTACACAATCTTATTGATTAATTGAAATTGCGCAACAAAAAGATTGGCACAGCCACTTTGAATTCCAGCTTATGATTTGTAATACCACTAAATTGCAAAGTGTTTAGAAATTCCATTGGATACAATGAATCCATTGAAATTCCTATAACAACACTTGCACCTTTTGTCGAAGCCAAAAAATCCGAGCTTAGATACGTGTGCAATTTTTGAGATAATGATTCAAGAATTGCATTGTTGATTTCATCAACGTCAGTATTTTTAGGGCCCATAATGCTACATTGCATAAGATACATAGCATCTCTAAAGTGGTGTTGGTGATCCAAATAGATGGTTCGGATTAATCCTCTTAAGCTGCATTCTTTTGCCAACAACCTCATATGGGACGAAATCTTGATCCAATCTAGATCAACACCTTCTCGTGCAATGATAAAAAGATTATCATTTTCAACATTTAACACCCATTTGGCAAACTTTCGTTGTCTTCATAATTGGCTACCATGATTCGCATGTTGATATGAAAATGAAGAATCGTAACATGTTGCCAAAGATGCGATCAAAGCAACGAAGCATTGACAATGTCTTCTTGTCCTCCCTTGGGAACAAAAGGCAGCATCTGTTGAAAATCCCCACCAAGAACCACAGTTTTCCCACCAAAGATCTTCTCGATTGCCTTTGCATCATCCAATTGCATCAAATCATGCAAGGTCTAATCAATAGTTTTGAATGCTTGGCGATGCATCATCAGTGCTTCATCCCAAATGATCAGTTAATTTTATGCATTAACTCGTCCACTTTCATCTATTGTGCAATGTTGCAAGTCAACTCATCGTGTAGATCAATTGGAATCTTAAATCTTGAATGGGCGGTTTTACCGCCCAGAAGTAGTAAAGATGCAATTCCTGATGAGGCAACTGTATGCACGATTTTGCTTTACCCTCATAAACAAGATAGAAACGTTGTCCAAACAAATGTTTTGCTGGTTCCACCACTGCCATACACAAAAAACAGTTTGCCATCTTTGTTTGTTATGGCATTCAAAATAATTTCGTATGCATTGCGCCAATTATCATTAAGCCTATCTTTTGCATCATCTACATCTGTGGTCAATGAATGTTGATCATAAGCCAAACTCTTCTTGGACCAATCGGTTTCCTCCATGAATAGGAGGGACGTAATTAGACTTGGGAAACATTGGAAAATATTTTAGGCGGTGTCCATTGCGGATGAGAACCTAATCCATCTCATACAATGCATGATCCTTTAACACACCCTCAAAAAAGGTAACAATTGGATCATCACACTTCCAATGTGTCATTGCTTCAATGTCATCGCTCAAAGACTCCCAATGTGCATCCCATAGCTGTTTGGGATTTGTCACCTCACAAAACATCAGCATGGAAGCAAACATATCACGTAGCTGTCGTCCTAAGGCCCAAAGATCAACTTCTTCCAAGGCTTGATGCTATTCATTCTCGTCTGCAAGCAAACCCATTGGAATGCATGCATCTTTGAATGTGTTGTGCTCTGTGCCATCCACTGTCTGCAAATGCTCGTAGGATGTGACACTTTTGACGTAGTTCAACAACAATCGCAAATAATAACGTTCACTTGATGTCAGGTGTGCATAATACATGCGAACAATGGCAAAACCTCTCTTGCGCATTGTCCATCGTTTCAATTTTTGAATCCACACCCATTGTTAAGGGAATTAATCAAACATAAAGCTTCATGCAACTTTCGATTCTTAGTTTATTTTGAACCATTCCATTAGCATCGTTTTGGAAATGGTTGACCATGCTACCACTTCCTGCACACCATTGTCATCGTTGAACATCACCATTTGTTGATTGGGCAAATGGTATTGCAGACGTTCAACGACAGGAAACCACTCGTGGATATAAAAGTTGAAGATGCGCCATGATGCTTCCGATGCAGATACATAATGACAATTGAGATATTTTAAAACTTCATCGACTTTGACCACATTCCCTTCGATGGCATTGTCATTTTGGCCTGAGATTTCAATAGTTACACAATCATGTCCTTTGTAAATGTACTTGAATAAATACTTGACTACGCAAATGTTGTTACAAACCTCAACGTTGATGTGTGCATTGTATTTGGTCGACAAATAGACATTGTGCGGTACCACCCAATGATTGTCCAATTCAATGTCGTGAACCAAAATTGTGCGCCCCATATCTCTGCATCGATAAATAGGATATCCGTTTACATCTGTCATCGTCTAAGATTGGAACTTGTGTGGATATTGCTTTTTGCATTTACCATCTTCCATGCATGGGGCATTTGGAAACGTAGTTCCACATGGACCATGCATCATGCATCTAGCAACTGTCTTGTGGGCCAACTTGTTTGTTTTTGGATTCGGAAGTTCAACACTGATCATGCGGTCTAAATCCGCGACCCTGTGTGGCTTGCAGTCTTCAACAAAGGGAGAATGTGTGCATGTGACAGTGTGAGCCATGGATTATAGCTCAACAAATAGTTAAGCTTTAGTTCCTTACATTTCTTTAGTACTAATGATTTGAATGCTTATAAACCTTCAAGTAGTGATTATTAATAGTTAATTAGCTTTTGTGATATTTTTAGGCATAGAGTACTTCTATATTTCAGTCGATGTAACGCTTAATTAGTTTAGGACCTAGTAAACCTTTAAAAGTGCATTGTCCTTTTTTATGTTGTGGAGAAGGAAAAAGGGATGTAAAATTAGATGGGATTTATTGATATATTGGAAATCCAAGCCCATAATTAACAATAACATTTCACCATGACAATGTTAAGTCAGTCTGTAGAATGATCTTCAAGCACTAATAATGTACTTGTAAAATTTTAAGATGTAGTCCTATTACATCTTTATTTAGTTATCACTTTATCAGATTCTTAAATAGAATCAAAATTAAGCTTAAGTATTAACATTTCCGCCTAAGTAGCCTCAGGTGAATTACAACTGAATAACTGACTTAAAAGATAGATCACAATTGTAAAAACTCTAGGATGCGACGAATGGTGCGAGCGAGGTACTCAGCTCGATGCTCCAGGGGAAGTGGGTTGATCGGGCCTCATTGCCAACGATAATGGCCATCACCGGGACCTCACGTTCGACAATGGAGACAGACATCATCATCTTCGCACTAGCACTCTTCAAACCTTTCTGGCGCGACTCCACGAGCAGGAACAAACTCTAAATAAATTGCTAAAGCATGTGGGTTAGGAGATAATCGACGATCCCATACCGAACGATCGACTAGAGTGCGCACCACTCTCCTGGGTGGTTCTTCTTTGCGCGGCCATTAAGAAACATTCAAGTCGAACGGTGCTTCTTCAAGCTCTTCTTATTGTACGGGTGCGACTGGAGGATTTGAAGGCGTAGCGTCATTGTCCGCCATGACTAGTTCGCACCTACATCAACAAAAACCAAGAAGGTAGTATAAACAAGGTGGTACTTGCGTTCAGAAGGGGTCGAGGCCTTTTTATTTAACAAATTAGGGTAGGCATAAGGTGTGGGAGTGACGGCGGAACCTCATGAAAACTCGAACACCCTGGATCTAATGGATTCATCAAACCCTAAATTCAACGGTGGATTTAGAAGTATGTGAAAGTTTTTTTTGTGATGCAAGTTGTAATTCCAATTTATTATGTACTACATAGTTAATTAGTGCATAGTAAAGTAAATAGGTAGGGAATATCAAAAGAATAAATGGTACACGGGAATGTTACTTCAACCACTGAATTAGTCAAATAAGAACTCAAGGACTTTTCCTTGTTACTACCGATAAATTATCGTGGTAGTTAGTTACTTGAAGTAATCAGGATGAAGAAGTAGGATGTGAAAGTCAACGGACGGAAAAGATAAGGATCAAGTTCAAGAGACTTCATCAAGATATCCAAGATAAGGGGAAGGATGAATCCTCCAATCCCATTAGTCATGAGGATTGTCATCCTCTTTGATTGGAGGATGGAATATTTCTTGTGTTTCATTGGGCCCAAGGATTCTCGTTCTAATTTCAATTGGATGGCAATTCATTTTCAAATTCTCATTGGCCCTTGAAGGATGAGGAGGCCATTGATTGGTGCAAAAGGATTTTGAAGCTTTCATTGGACAAGGGGAATAAGCTCAAGGAAGGTCATGGAGGCTTGCCAAAGGAGAGAGGATTTTTGGTGTATAGAAAAAAAAAAAAAAAAGGAGAATGAAGTGTGAGGAAAGTTGTTTTAGTTCTTATGTGTGGAGAGGTGCTCATGGGAAGGGTGTGTGTAAGAATTAAGCATGAAAGGAACTTGTGTAGCAAGTGCTTGTAGCAAAGCCTTTGGACTTTTGTTTCAATTAGTTGTTCCTCACAAATCCACCGTTGGATTTGTGTCAAATTTGAATCAATTTTAGTTTGGAAAGTGTAAAAGGCCCTCCCCAAACTTCAACTTGATCGGGCTTTTTGTAAAGGAGCTACATGGGTTGGAAGTAGGGGGGGTTGTAGTGAGGTTAATGGAATAACTTCCATGGCAGAGCCTCTAGACTTTTGGTTCACTGACTTGTTTCTCTCAAATCCATCGTTGGATTTGTGTTAAATTTGAATCAGTTTTAGTTTGCAAGGTGAAGAAGGTATAATTCAGCTTGATCGGGCTTTTTGTAAGAGAGCTACGTTAGTTGGAAGTAGAGGGGGTTGAATTATCTGTTTTTTCCCTCAAACTAGGCAAGTGGCTCCTAGTTCCGAGGCTTAACTCTTGATCAAAAACATTAAAAAAAACTTATGAGATTTGTTTTAACATGCTTCCTTTATATTAGCTTTCCAATTCCAATGCATGTTAGATTATGATGTTGTATGTAGTTGTTATGACGAACGGAATGGAACGGTTTAAACCATCGAACATGACATTGAAATGAACATCAACATACGGCTCCTTCATATTCCATCATGGTGAGTTGCAATTTC
Source organism: Sphagnum tenellum (assembly GCA_963921925.1). Lineage (NCBI taxonomy): Eukaryota > Viridiplantae > Streptophyta > Sphagnopsida > Sphagnales > Sphagnaceae > Sphagnum > Sphagnum tenellum. Next base: position 5,306,271 of record OY998160.1, on the reverse strand, counting down.
CTCACGATGTTTTGTAGCTTCAATTTGGACACAACACATTAGATTTTTAGTGAATTTCATTACTTACCTCGAACCACCTTACTTGTTAGACTACAACTACATATTAGTTCCACTTCCAACCAGGTTTTTATTGTGAGTGCATATCTTAGTGGTGAAGGTGTGCAATAATTCCTCACAGGCAGCCCAGACTTTTGAAACTCAATGACATAGATTTTTGCAATTATGCGTCCCAGAATATGTTTCTTGTGAATGTTATTGATCAACTCCTTTAGCTTGATTTCGATCCCGAGGTTGTTGTCTGGGCAACAATGGTCTCTTGATATCAAGCCATTGGGGATTGCAAGTGTACATAACAAACACATTCGAGCAACATGCCCATCTGCAAATTGCCATGGCATCTTGATAATTCTGAACCATGTGACGTGGACCTCCTATGAAAGAAGATGGAAAAATGATCCTTTGTTTGATGGCAATAGCGTTATTGTCACCTACAACGATGGCATCCTAAAGGCCTTGATAGAGATCTGCATGAAGTTTTTTCTGATTCAGGCGCACATACGTTAAGCAGTTTTGTTCAACAACCACATAAGCATCCACAATGTATTGTTGTCTCAATCGATCACCCCAAAGCAACGCAATGCCATTAATGTCTCGATGTTGAAGTCAATAACCCTAGAATTCGGCCATTGTCGCATTGTGATGTTTTCTATGATGCTCAGATTCTTCCACATGGTTTTCATCCAAATCGCATCAACATCTTACAAAATAACACCATTGAATGGAATATTTGGATGCCATCCATCCTCACTGTAAAGAAATAGCAACGGATAATGTAGCCATGTATCCCACATGTAGCTCGAAAAAGCGTTGAAATGGGCCAACTTACTTAGCAACAATGACATCACTCCCGTCTACAGCCTCAAAATCATCTCCTACCATCAATGCAGCAACTTCATCAGCCATCAGCACATGTATTAACGGGCATCTTTGTTCAAGAGACAATGAGATGTAATTTCAGATCCGTGGGAGCACTTTCTATTGCCATCATATCCCTTGCCATTTTGAACACTTTGACATAGGGATTGATATTGTACATCATGGTCAATAATCGATCCAACGTCGTTGGATCAAGCAATGGTATAACGACATGGCAGTTTTGACGTTCACTCTCTACATCATGAATGTACAGTTGTGCAAACTGTGGAAGTTATCTTTCGGCAGGACACAAGGATCCGATTTTGTGATAAAGCTCACCTTGAATGCGAAAGGAGTACAATCTAGTGCCTCTTGTTATTGACTCATCAACTTTAGCATCGAGTGAAATGAATGCCAACACCAAATTATACATGCGAATCTAATCTCGAAGTTTGACAGCACTTATGTTTTTACTAGTTAAAAGAACTTCCAGCTCTTGCAATGTTGCAGGAAAACTCTATAACATAATTTTGCCATTCTTGCAACACAAAAAAAACTATGGGTTATTATTGCTCAATTTTCCAAATTGTTCTTTACTCCACATTTTCGCATTGCAAAATCCATAGATTGGGTCCATTCTTCCACAATCCCATCGTGCGAAGGTCAACGTGTCTTCGTATGCAAACAATTACAATGTGTCATTACAAGAGAAGGTTGTGCACGTGCTGCTGTGTCGCAACCCCACTTTTGGAAAAGTGTGAGGATGACACTCACATTCCTAAAATGGGGACTTGGGAGTCCTCCGGGACTTCCAAAATTTTAAAGCTCGATTGCAAGTGTCAAAACACCTTGCCTTAAGGCGTTCTTCATGTCATTGAAAAGCTATTGAAGTGTAGATGTCGAAAATGACCTTGCATGAACCATTTGGACATCTACATCACAATTATGGCAAAAAGAAAGGCTGGGAATTAAAATTGGCAATTTGAGTCCCGACCACTAAAAGTTGGGAATCGACCCAACCTTGGTGTGTGCAGATGGAGTGCAACACACCGTTGGAAAGATCTCAACAAGAGCTACAAGTTTGCTTCAAACCTCATCCCAATTAGAGGTTTGAGCAAAGAGTTATGAACTCACAAAGTCCTTGGAGTCTAAACCAGGATAGTTTCGGGACTCCTCCTTAGGAGTCCTAAGATTAAAAGCCATTTAGATGTGGGTATAGTAGAGTAACGCAAAGAATACTATATGGGCGAAGGTGGTGGCTTCCTCCAAGTCCGGGCCATGGTGAGTCTTGTGAGTCCAAAGTTGCCCGTGGCTTGTCCTAGCACTAAAGGTGCTCCAGAATACGAACTAACCAACTTGTTTGGTTGGCTTGATGCAAGTTCAAGTAAGTAACTAAAGCATGTCCCTCTTCCTAGTCCCATCCCGAAGCTTTAGCACGCCCTTCTACCCCTTTTAGTGCTGAGAGCTAGGATCGTGCCCTCAAATCCTCAATTCCACTATTTTAGAAACTAAGGCCTATCTTAGGTCTAACTTGGGACTTGGGAGTGCGTCATGCTGCTTGTTGTACGGTTCGTCATTTTCGACGTAGAGAATTACTTCACTCTTGTGGCATTTCAAATGGCCCGGCCGACTCTACAAATAATTACAATGCATCATTACCAAGAGAAGGTTGTGCACGAGCTGCTACTTGTTGTACGGTTTGTCGTTCTCAACGTAAACAATTATTTTACTCTTGGGGCGTTTCAGATGGTTCGGCCAACTCTACAAACAATTGCAATGCATCATTACGAAGAGAAGGTTGTGCACGTGCTATTACTTATTGTACGATTCGTTGTTCTTGACACAGATGATTATTTTGCTCTTGTGGCATTTCTGATGGCCCAATCAACTCTCTACAGTGTTTGGCACAACATTTTTTCTTTAGGTGATTATAACATTCACGTGCAAATTTTGACATGTTTTGATTAAATTCTGCTATAACATTAATATGTGGAACATGATTTTCCAAAGAGTTAATTTGCTCGTCATTCTATTAAGCTTCTAGGTGTTGCCGAAAGGCCGCCAAAACTACCAAAGCACTACCATGCTACGCAATGAGTGCACGCATACGTACTTGTATGTTTTTAGGCATTGTGGAGAATATATGTTGGACTACTTGTTGATATTGATATCAAAATCTTGGGGGGGAGGGGTTCTCCTACATTCTTGTCTACATGTGTCATATTTTTCCTAGAAGTATTCTCATAGGCATCATCACAACAACACGGGCAGTGTCGATCGTGATGAAGTTTCCGTTCCCAAAAAGAAAAAGGAGATTACTACTGTTGCAACAGGAGGATGGGGAGTCATAGAATACCTTCAACATTCATTGGGTCGAATTTTAATGATCGTTTTCGTGCTTTTGTTAGGATAGCCTCTCTATTTGATTTGCAATGTTTCAAGGAGAAAATACTTGTGGAGAATATATGTTCGGTTTGTTGCTAATATCGATATCAAAATCTTTGGGGGGGGGGGGGGGGGGGGGGGGGTTTCTCCTACACTCTTATATGCTAGTGCCGAATTTCTCTTGGAAGTATTCTCACATGCATCATCACAACAACACATTGCTTACAATAGGAAAGGCAATGTGAAGTAAGGATACTTGAATTCTTGTAGTTTATAAAGGTTCAACTGTTGCAAATTGTTTCAATCTTCTCAAAGCATGACAGTTGGGATGTGCTCTTTCTAGGAGTATATATGGTCTTAGTCCTAATTGCCAAAGCTTGTCTGGGTCATCATGATGTTGCCCAAAGCATTACTAATGTTCCTTGGAGCTAATGAATGCAACATCTTGGGCCAATTTGTTTTGGTTTCAATGGTGTTTGTTGTACATCTCTTTACAAACTTGACGAAAGCCACATGTAAATTCAGTTGCTCTTTTTTACTTGTGGATTGCATTTTGCACATAGATTTAAGCCTTGTCCAGTTCTTCCTTCACCCCTAATGTTGCAACCCTAGCCTTGGGCTCGTGACCAAGGCAAAGGTTTGCAAGGGGAGTGTGAGAGAGTGTGAAGATGAAGACTCACAATCCCAAATGAACTCCCATTTTGGGAGTTGGAGACTTGGTGGACTCCTAAACCTTTAGAGAGCGATTGCAAGGGTCAAAACACCTTGCATTGAAGAGTTTCTTATATCATTGAAAAGCTATTAAAGTTTAAATGTTTAAAATGGGCTTGCATGACCCATTTGGACATCTGCAACAAAAGTTATGGCAAAAAAAAAGGCCAAGAGTCAAAACTGGCAATTTGACTCCCGACTACAAAAAGTCAGGAATCAACTCGACTTCCATGCGTGCAAGTGGCATGCAATATGCTGTTGGAAAGCTCTCGACAAGAGCTGCAACTTTGCTTCAAACTTCATCCCGATCGGAGGTTTGAACGCAAAGTTATAGCCCCACAAAGTTGTGGGAGTTCCAACCTTGGCAGTTTCGGGACTCCCCTTTGGGAGTCCCGAGACAAAAAGCCATTTGGATGTGGGTCTCGAAGAGAGGTGCAAAGTATATTATATGGGGGAAGGTGGTGGCTTCCCCTGAATCTGGGCCTTTGTGAGTCATGTGAGTCCAAGGTCACTCGTGGCTTGTCCTAACACCAAAGGTGTCCCAACATTGTACTAACCAACTTGTGGTTGGTTGGATGTAGATTCATGTGAGTGAATAAATTGCTTGTCACTCTTCCTAATCCCACCCCGGAACTCTAACATGCCTTTCTACCCCTTTAAGTGTTGAGAACCAGGGAACGTGCCCCGAGCTCCTAACCTTTCCACTGTTTTTTACCTTAGACTCATCCTTGAGTCTAACAAGGAACTAGGGAGCGCATCGCCTAAACCCTAATTCTTTTTCCACTTCAATTTGCACTATTTTTTTCATTCTTTCATCTCACCAATTTGCCAGACCAAGCTTTGCCTTTTCGCATACAACAATATCATGTCAACGAATTTCACTTGGCTAAATTCCCCCATGGTTTTATCAAACCCAAACCCAACTCCAAAAAACAATAAGAAGTCATTCTTGGAATATTTGAAAGACATGTCATGAAATGAGCAAAAACTCTTAAGCTTTTCAAGTTAACACTTTTGGAAACTCTAATATCTACAGACTATTTGGGATTAACAACCAATGCCATGAAAACAACTACACTCCTAGCTTTGAAGCTTCTTGTAAGTTCTGTCGTCGCATTTGGATCTACATCTTGAGGTTTTTGTTCGCAAGAAGAAGAAGGAGATGGGGTGGGTGGGTATTGTTGTTACTACAATGATGTTCTTCCTCATCCTCCACAAAGCTAGCAGAATAAGCTGAGCAGAAAGATAGAGAGAGCGGAAAGAATAAACCCCCCCAAAAAAAAACTCAAAAAGAAAATAAAAGATTGGGTACCTAATGAATAGGATGGTACATAGAATTGGTGCATACTGGACACTCTAGCAACTCATGTACACTATTGGTATATGTAGCAGCAAATGATGTCTTTCGCCCTAATGTAAGAAGTGGATTATTTGACTCCACTTCCGATTCATTTGTGTTAGATGGCGTGTCTCCTTCTTCCCTCATGGGTGATTCAGGAATGTCCATCTTCAAATTCCTAGGTGCCATACAATTGTCGTCTACTACTACTACTACTCTTCTCTCCACAACTCTTATTTCTTCTCCCACCCTTCCCCCCCCCCCCCCCCCCGCAACTTTCTTCCCAAATAATCACCTTCCTCCAGCGCCAAACCTGCCAACAAATGCGACCCCTGGTTGTCAATGAATCTAATTAGTTGATAAAGTAAAAGCACCTAATTGCAATGATAATGTCACTGAGTCCTAGGCCACACAATACACATAATCTAGTGCAGGAAGTACCATGAAGAGATAGGTTGAAGACAAAAAAGATTTTAATAACCACTATATGTGATGCATAATGCAAGACTGCTTTAGTGTGCTAGCAGCCACAGGTCCTTGCTGAATTTTGAGTCTATAGAACTTGTGGGCCTCTTGTAACACTTTTTCTACAGCATCACACACTGATCCAACCATCTTTATTTGCCTCTGATGGTGAAATAACCAGTAAGCACAAAATCTTACATGTAGATTCCACTCATTAACGCCTACAAAGATGATGAAGAATCTCCATTTGACACATGCCTGGAGAAGGGCATATTTGCTTATATACCATGGAAAAAGATTGGCAAGTAAAACCATGAAAATATTGACTGAAAAAAATCAATCCCTCAAATTCCACCTTACCTAAATATTTTCATTCTATAATTGAACCAGAAGTCTAAAAAACACTTGACAAAATTTGTTCCTTCATAGTGACCTTGTATCCCTCCATCTCTAGTAGCCGCTTGGATGACAATAGTATATGTAATACTGCAAATTAAAACTACACAAAAAAACCACATCATCAATCCCTCTCTTCCCTATCCTCTACACCTTTCCCATATGAACAACATCTCCATCCATAACTTAGGCTTTTTCCTTGCCCAATCTGACATGTTGCCAAACACAAATTTGATGCATGTACACACTTGCCTCTCAACAATCAAGTAGATGTGGAAAAATCCAAATGTAAGATGTGACCATAGAAATGTACATGTTGAATTTTGTTACATTTGTGAAAGAGATTGTTGAATACAGAAGACAGCAATTGTAGCCAAAAGGAAGAATGAGAATGCTCCAGCAACTCCCCCTACAATTGCCACCCTAGGAGAATGGGATGTAGGGGAGGTCCTTGCATTCTGACCTTTTGCAATAGGTGCATTTGCAATTTTCGGAGCTCCAAATCTGTTAGGATTTCCAGACGTCCTTTACTGTATCTAATATATTGATTATATAAAGATTGAAGGTGAGGTTTTATGGAATTGATGTTATGGTTTAAAAACCACCATTGTGTTAATTTTAGTTCATTTCTCATTCTTGTTTTAAAATGCTTATGTGTTTATTGTTCAAAGATTAAATATGAGCATTTAATGAAGTGACTATTGAAGTTTTAATAGTAAATTTATTTTTAATTCGATCTTATTTTCAATTTTTTTTTTTTTGTATTTCCTTTTACATATTAGTGTAAATGATTTAGCAAAAAATCCCCCCTAAAAAACATTATAATTTTGTTTAACCTTAGGTTGTCACCAAACATGCCATTGATGTCAGTAGGTATTTTTATTTTTGTCAAAAAAAAATTTGTGTGAAAAGTGGTAACTTGTTTGACATATTTGGTTTAATGTTACGATTTGTGAACAAATTTGCAAGTTATTTTTAGGATGATAACTATCCTTGTAAAGATACCAATATGAAATTTGGCATACATGTTTGCTTCTTATTGAATTTTCAAATCCTATTAATAATTTGGGTTGTTTTGGTTTATGGGTTTTTAGTAGTGATGAAAACTTTAGTTATGGCAAATGTGGTTGGAAGCAAAATACTTCCTATAGAGTTAGCCAAAGTGTGAAGCAATGGTTTCTAGTGTTGTCAACTTGATTAAGGCATGCCATATGGAAGGGTTTGGAAAGTTCCATATGTTAAAACTAGTACAAAAGTTCATTTAATGGATCATAAAGTAGATTGGTTGATCTTTGAAAACAATACCTAGTGATGAAAATGTTGATCATTAACTTAAGGAGTATCATGTGGTATGGTTGTTCTAGGAAATACAAGGATGCAAAGGCACAAGTTCATGCTAGAAGAGTTGAATTTGTGCATGGGCATCACACCTCATCACTTGTGGAACTTCCAACCCACCTTAGAGAGATTAACAATATGGCCATGTGGGTGGAGGATGCCAAAATGTAACTATCAAATTTATAGTTTTATAGTTATAGATCCAATTTAGTTGAAGTCTAACTTTTAATTCCCCCAAGCTTCAAAACGTTTATAAATAGATGAAGGCATACGAGATCATTTTTAGGTTGATAATTATCAAAACAATATGTTGATTAGATGTGATTGTAATGTTGCATTTATTTTTTAATACAATCAAGGGAAAAAAGATGATGTGTTTAGAGATTAAATATAGTCGAGACCTTCAATGAAACAATACAATTCAATTATGGTCTAGTTTCTTCATCAATTATTTTATTCCATTGTTATGGGTGAAGAAATACTTTGACAATATAAGGGGCCCAACCTTCAAATGGGATGAAGAACTAGGTTTATTCACTAACTATTGACATTTGTGCATGATTTTGATGGGCCATTTGTTTTCCCTTCGAAACTTTAACATTTTTTCTTTTGAAAATGCCCAAAACACCATGGTGTAAAAGGCCCTTCATAAAGAGCCTCAAAGTTGGCAGGTTGTGATTAACTTGATGATTGCATTAACACATGGGTGAAAGCACGTTAAGGTGTAGAGAAAATGGCAAATGCAAAGTCCATTTAATGGACTTTTCATAGTGTACAATACACATCCATTACGAAATATCTTATTTTGTGAATCACTTTATCAATTACTTGTTTCCAACTTTGAATTTTCTTCAAATTTATATAACAACATATCCAAGTTACAAAACATGAGTTGCATGTACATATACAAAGTTGATTTTAGTACTTGAATGTAGTCAAAATTACAATTATGAACATTTGCACATGGGGTGTCATCAAGGGTTGATCCAATTTTAATTGCAAAAATAATGGCAAATGACAATAGTTATAATGTAGTCCCAAACACATGGTTGGAATGTCTACAAAATTTTGCATAATGAGAGGGGGCTTCTAGTTACAGTCTACCTATGAACTTTCACTTGAATGACTAGGCTCAAATTGTTGTAAAAACCTACATAAGCTCCCATGAAAACTTGAAACCATTGTTGTCCATCTTTAAAAGAAATGAATATATAGTGATGACATGTTGGGTATTGCCAACCACAGTACACAAACTATTGAATATAATCCTTGAGTCATTTCATGGTGCAATGCACCAAAAGATGATAGAAATTTCAATCCTTGTCAATTTTCATGTGTTTCCAATGTTTCATAATAAACTTGGACAAATAATAATTACAAACAAAACTTTTGATTGGATGTTTAAGTGGCATTTAAAAATTCTTACACAAAATATGTTTACTTGTGCATTATTTCCCTACATTTGAAAATATTTAGTAAAATTTGAACTTGTGGGAAAACTTGTCTAGAAGATTGTTGACGAAATTCAAGTCTCAAAAATGACAACTCAATCATGTTGTAAACATTATGGTATTAGAAAATGTCAAAGAACTTGGGTAGATTAAAGGATGGCTTATCAAGGAATGGAAACATTAAACATAAGATGAAAGTTGAAAGCGGTGTGAGTTTAATGGCAAAAATATCCTTAAGTGGTATCACTATGAACCACTTCAAAGTAAAACTAATAAAATTGGCCAAATGATATTCTTCACCCTTTTTTTTAATTGTTTTTATGATTATATTTTTTCCCCCTTATATTTATCCATTGCATGTCAAAGTACATGGTCTAATTTGGGTTCATTGGAGTCTTTCAAAAAGTGGGAATTACTACAAATTTATTTTCTTATTGCAATAAATATTTTCATAGTTACATTTTGAATTAAAAATTTTCATAATTAATTACACCTATTTAGTTAACTATTAATAAAATATTAAAATATAATACCATCAAAGGTGCCTTTGAAAATTATATCCTGAAAATAAAAGATTAACAGGTTTCAAACTTATGTTTTTAAAAAAATTTCAAGGAAATTAAAACTATGAAATTTTTAATTCTTTTTTAAAATGTGATGGTCAAGAACATCAAAATAATAATTTTTTTAACATTAAGTTTCAAAATGATAAATTTTGGTAGATGTAGTTATTAAGAAATGATAATGAAAGTCCTTATTTTAAATTTTTTTATTTGATTTTTTTATGGGTTTAATAAAATGAAGGCGTAATGTGGTACCATTCAAGGATACTTTTGCCCTTAAGGGAGGCCTTTGAGAGTGCTAAATATATTTTGAAGGTTGAAAATGATGTGACATTTTATGTGGAAGCATTACATGTCAAAGCCCATAAATTATCCTTGACTAGAAGGTTTTAATGTTGCGTAAAGAAATTGTTAAAAAATGGGTTGTATGCAACTTATGACCTTTTCTAAAATAATGAAAGGAAGGCATTCACTACAAAGATTAAGAAATAGAAAAATGTTTGGACAATATTCAAGTTCAAGAATGTGTATTGCTATTGGTTATAATTTTAGTGACAACAAGGAGTTCATTAGATTCAAAAAAATGGTGTGGATGATAACACATTGGTGTGCATTATTGCCAAACACATATCTTGTCACAAACCAAAAACAAAATGTATTGTGCACAAAGGTGTTAGGAATTCCTACGTTGACACTTACATCCATCGTTATGAATAGTCTTACAACACAAAAAAAACTTTGAATGGTACAACACATCCAAACCAAAAAATATGATTCACCTATAACAAGTAGGACTAAGCCCAAAACATAAAATAAAAAACAAAACCAAACCATGTGTAAAAGAAACTTGCATAAAAACACATAAATTTTGCAAAACAAAAAATAATTATGTTTTGGAATCTCAAATTATCAAAAATGTCTTTAATTCTGTTCACATTGGAACTAATCACAAGCTAACTTACCCCAATTTACCTATAATAACTAAGATGTAAACATGTAACAAACATAAAACTTTTGATAGTTGTCATGCATTCTTATGTCAATCCTTACATCCATTGTTGTCAATACACATACAACACATAACACAAATATAGCATGAATGATACAACACATCCAAATTGCCCTTCTATTTGGGGTTTAAATCCCCTTAAGCCAAATAGCAACGCACAATATACCATATGGAATCTACCATGAATGAACACTTTGGTTTTGAGGTGAAAAGACTAATAGGTTAAATGCAAAAATGAACCCCATCATTGGTCACCTAGTTGCACTCCTTACATTCTTTAGCCAAATGTGAATCATCGTGGAAAATAACTTAGGTTATTCCTACTATTTAATTACAATAATAGAGATCTAAATCTATCATGTGCATGGAAGGTGAAGCCATTTTTTGATTTGCATTTCCTCCAACAATGGCGTGAAACATTTCATATGCCAACCTTTAGAACATTGATAAAAAATCAACATAGTAATAACTTTCATAAATTGCTTTCACAACATACAATGAGGTTCTACGTGGACAACCACCAAGGATGGATCAATTTGGCCATCCACACTAGGAAGATGACATGGTGCACAAATACACACATGATCTTTTTATCTCTAACCATTTTGACCTTCACACAACACATTAGAAAGTAACATCGGTAGACATGAAATTTAATTATTGCATAATATTTCACATCATTGTAACAACATATTTGCATTTTGCATGCATACATCCATTAGTTTTGCCTTAATTCTCAACATATTTAACACTACCATTCATTAAAACAACATATTCATGGTTATATCCAACTTGAATTTGCTTTTTAGAATACATTGTAAAAAACTCCAAAAACAAAATCATAATTCATTTCATCATCTGATACTATAGACAATACACACAATAATATGAACATAAAATTCACTATAGAAGTCTATGTTTATTTGTATTGCTATAAACATGAATCAAAATACAATAAAATCCCATGTTTTGTTGTGAAAAAATTCAAAACAACAAATAAATTTGTCGTATATCAAAACATAATTTGTGGTTTTCAAATCACAAGTACCTACAGCTTTTCCTACTCTGTGTTTAAGAGTCTCCATATTTTCCAAAACTCTCCCCTTTTGAACCATCCCAAGTCACATCACCATGATCAAAACCAATAAGAATTCAAAATTCAAACTAACAAAATTCCTTGATTAGTCCCTATTTTAAATGCCTTGTTCATCTGAAATCATGTTTTCATCCTACCCCTTTAAGATACCATTTTTATACTTTGGATTCCATCCCCAAAATCCTTGTAAAATGACAAAAATGAAATGAAAGTATATTATATCCTTTTAAACATTTGTCTTCCTAATATAATTATGTAATCTCAACTTGTACAAAAACCAATGGTTCTATATCTACTTCTGGCTCTATAATTATATTATCTTCCCCCATTAATTCAAATTTTGGTTATATTTCTAGATGTTCTATCTTGGATATGTTTTCTTTTAGTGTTGGAATAGTCTCCACCTTTTCATGTTTTTGAATTTTGTATGGTTTTGTTTTTTCTTGACCCCTTCCTCTAAGGTGATGTGGTTATTCTAGTTATAAATCCTCCCACTAAGTTGTTCCACTTTTGAGGTTGTGTGGTTTTATGCACCCCAGACTCCTGATGGACTCAATTGCAAATCTAAAGGTGAAAATAGTGAAAGGAAAAAAAGTTGGGGCATGCTTTTTGGTTCATAGCACTTTGGGGGTAGAGGGGCATGTTGGAGCTCTAGGATGGGAACTAGGAAGATTGACAAGCAAGTCAATTATTCACACGGACCTACACAAACCAAACAACAAGTTGGTTAGTGCATAATTGGAGCACTTTTGGTGTAGAAACAAACCACGGGCAAACATAGACTCACAAGACTCACCACAACCTGGACTTGAGGGAAGCCACCACCTTCCCCCCTCATAATATTTTTTGTGCTTGGCCACGGGGCCATCACCCAAATATCTTTTTGTTTCGAGACTCCCAAATTAGGGTCCCGAAATTTTCAAAATTAGGACTTCCATGACTTTGGAGGCCCATAATTTTTTTAAAAAATGTTTGATTGAGATGAGGTATAAATCAAAGTTGTAACCCTCGTCAAGTTCTTTCCAATGTTATGTGGCACGCCACTTGCACACACATAAATTGGGGCGATTATTGATTTTTAGTGGTCGGCCCTTCTTTTGGCTATAACTTATGTTTTAAGTATCCAAACGGATCATGTAAGTTCATTTTAGACATCTATGATACAAGAGATATCTTACAATTACCTTTTGAAAAATTGGAAGTCCATTGGAACTCCAATTCCCAAAGTGGGAGTTGATTTGGGAGTGTGCGAGCTCATTTTTTCACATTCTCCTAGACTTTCGAGAGTATGAAATGTGACTCCCAGGCTTCACTCTTGGCCCGCACCTTTGTAAATCCTTGCTTTGGTCATAAGCCCAAAGCTAGGGTTGTAACATTTTCCCCCACTAGAAGAAGAGATCAATGTCCTCATTGACGCTCAGAAATTATTTCCTCAATGCAGTTGCTTTCATTTGGATCCTTGGCCATCAATTATTGACTTTTATGGTGGGACCTTGCTTTAAGCAAACTTAGGCATTTTCAAATTTCCAACATTTTTTTGGCAAGTCCAAGGGGGTCCCATAAAAAACCTTTAACCTTTGTTTCGTTAAAAGACCTAAACTAACCTAATTGATGAAGCCTTCATTTGGGAAGCATTTATTCCATCCTTCCCCTCATAAGGAATTCAAGCCAAATCTAATTTTGACCAATGTTGTTTAAAACGACTCCTTTCTCAACCTTACACCTCGATCACAATAATCAAGCCTAACTACAGACATGCCTATCAAGGTACGAGAAGTGACGCTTAAGCTTTGCAAAACCTTAAGTCCCAAGCTATGGGATTATAGTACACAAACAGGATCATGACTTCCTGCGTTCGCCACCATTACCAACCAACCCTTTGGGATGCACTTTAAGCATGTGCACGTCCCCGCAAGTTCACCTTGTTTGCCTTCACTCTTGGGGCCAAGGTTTTTCTTAACCCTAAAGTGGGAGTCTGATTTTAATTTAGGCTTACGCAAAAAAGTTCCATTTGTCCATGCCATTTGACCATTCTTTTAGTAATACTCATTATGTTCATGATGTAATCTCTTGAAAGTTTTTAGCCTTTATTTTACTTGTAATTTGATGTGGTACATTTGTGTAATCCTCTGCCCCATTAAAAAAAGGTGATGTTTTCATCACATTCTTGTTTCTTTTGTTTATTTGTGGAATTCTTCTATGGCTTCTTAGGCATGTTCCATATCCGACTCATTCACCAAAGATGCCTCTATTGGATGGTATTCTTTCCACTTGACCAAGTATTCCCACTCTCGCCCTTTTAGTTACCTTGACTTGAGCACAACCTCCACTTCAAATTTTGGTTCATTATGAATGAGGTCAAGTGGAAGCCTTGAATTATATTATTAATTAGGCCTTGAAGTATCATAGGACACTGGCTTCAAAAGTGAAACATGAAATATGGGATGAACTTTAAGATTTTTCGATAAGTCTAATTTGTAAGTGTTAGGAAAAATCTTTTTCAACACTTTGAATGGACCCGCATATGGGCCCAAGAACTTGTGGCTCAAACCTTTTGGCAACCGATTTTTTTTTAATGTTCAACCACATTTCATCTCCTTCTTCAAAATTCACCTATCGTACAGACTTGTCCACAAAATCCTTGTACCATTTATGCGCCTTTTCAAAATTGGCCTTAGCCATTTCCCACAAGCGTCACCTCTTTTCATCAAATTGTGTGACCATTGGTACTTCCTCACTTGCATCATTTAAGGGTTGCCCATGTCCCAAGTTGTAGGCATAATTGGTGATTTTCCCATCACCATTTGAAAGGGAGTGGAACCTATTATCGAATGCTTTGAATTGTTGTACCAAAACTCAGCCAACTCCAAATGGTCCACCTAATCTTATTGATCTACCACCATATAATACCTTTAGAATTGTTGGATAACCAAGTTCATTTTTTCGGTTTGTCCATCCATTTGGGGTTGAAATAAGATGTTCATCTTGAGCTTCGGCCCCATGCACTTCCACAAGGCTTGCCAAAAATTGCTTGTGAACTTTAGGTCTTTATCCAACATAATGTCCTTGCAGGGGGGGGGGGGGGGGGCTGATGCTTGAACACGTGTGTGAAAAATAACCTTTGACGCACTCCCAACTCCTTGAGGGATTCAAATGTGAATCCTAAACAGAAAACAACGGAAAAACAAAGAATCGACGCACGTTCCCTAGCTCGCAACACTTTGGAGGGGTAGAGGGGCGTGCTGGAGTTTTGAGATGCGACTAGGAAGAATTGACAAGCTTCAACTATTCACATGAACCTACACAAAACCAACACAAGGTGGTGAGTGCATAGTTTGGTGTTAGGATGAGCCACGAGCAACTTGGACTCACAAGACTCACCACGGCCTGGACTTGGGGGAAGCCACCACCTTCCCCCTTATAGTATACTCTGTGCCTCTTCATGAGGCCCACATCCAAATGGTATTTTGTCTCGGGACTCATAAATGGGAGTCCCGAAATTGCCAAAGTTTAAACTCCTACAACTTTGGGGCCCATACCTTCGCGTGTAAACCTCAGATTGAGATGAGGTTTAAAGCAAAGTTGTAGCCCTTGTCAAGAACTTTCCAACGGTTGTCACACACCACTTACATGCAAGTAAATCAGGTCTATTCTGGACTTTTAATGGTCGAGAGTCAAATTGTCAAATTGATTCCCAACCTTTCTTTTGGCCATAACTTGTGTTTCAAATGTCCAAATGGTGATGCAAGCCATTTTAGACATCTACGTTTCAATATCTTTCCAATGATATAAGGAACTCCTCAATCCATTTGGTTTTGATCCTTACAATCGTTCTCTAAACATTCAGGAGTCCACTGAGACTCCAACTCCCAATGTGGGAGTTCCCTTGGGAGTGTGAGGGTCTATTCCCTCACACTCTCTTGCACTCCCAAGAGCATGTGGTTTGATTCTCGGGCTTCCTTTTTGGTTCGCAACCTTGTAAACCCTTACCTTGGTCATGAGCTCGAGGCTAGGGTTATGACATCAAGGCTAGGGTTGCAACATGCTAGGTTTGATGTATCCCTTTGTGAAAAGTTCTTCAAGTTTAACCTTAAGTTCATTCAACTTTTCATGACCCATTCGATACAGGGCTTTGGCGGGAGGTGCCACTCCCAGCATTAGTTTGATTGCATGGTCAATTTGTTTTTTCAGGGGCAACTCATCGAACATCACATCTAGGAATTTGTCCAAAATTCGCTTAACACACTTGGGAACATTCACCAAATTGGTAGCTTCCTTTGGCTCGAATTTGTCCAACACACGCATCACACATAACATGCCATAACCCTCCCATGAAGTCCTTTTCCAAAGTCTTTGTTAACATCAAGTGGATGGTTGATCCATCCACACTAAGCACTTCATGTGCCTTCACTTGGATGATCCCATTTTTGGATGGGATTCTAACTAGCCTATTATGCCCTTCTATGAGCACATTGTTATGGGTGATGAATGCCATTCCCAAAATGCATTCCATTCCCCCTAAGGTGGAAACCAACAAATCCATTTTTCTTCTCCAATCCTTTAATTGAAGAGGCACGTCTCTTGCTTACAATGTGGTGGGATGGGGAACCCCATCCGCAAAGTGCACCTCAATGGGTGCCTTGAGCTCCTCTAACTGGAATTCCATTCTTTTGGCACTTTTTCGAATTATGAAGTTGTGGGAAGCCCATGTGTTAAAAAGACATAACACCTCTCGCTTACAAACCTTCCCTTTTAAAAAAATAAGGTGGTTACGTTCACTTTGGGTTAGGTTAAAGGTAAAGGAAATTATTTTAAAGCCCCCATTCCCCGGTTTGGGTTTGGGGCAATCTTTAGAGTAATGTCCCATTTCATTACAATTGAAACGAGACATTACTCTAAAGGCTTCCCACTAGTATCCCCCTTGGGTTGGTTCCCTTTAAATGGAACCCCCTTCTTAAGGAACTTTCTTTTGGGTTTGAAACCTGAGCCTTGAAATTATTTGGGTTTTTTTCCTCTTGAAATAACACTTTGGGGGTAGAAGGGCGTGTTGGAGCTCTGAGATGGGGACTAGGAAGAGCGACAAGCAAATCAATTATTCCCATGGAACTATACAAACCAAACAACAAGTTGGTTAGTGCATAGTTGGAACATTTTTGGTGCGTGGACGAACCATGGGCAAACATGGACTCACCACGGCCCGGACTTGGGGGAAGCCACCCCTTGAGTTGTTCCACTAGGCCCTACTTTTGTTTTTTCATCTTAGCCTAATACCTCTGTATTTGTTGGACTACCACAGATGAAATCTAGAAAATTCTTTTGACAGGTTTCCAACTTGTACTTCATAATCTTTTCATCATTTTAATGTCAAGCTAGATTCTTCTCCATCTCCTTTGTAAAATATTCTTTTGCCACTATTCTTTAGATTATGCCTTAAAATCCTTCATTTTGTTTTTCATCCTCATTAGAGTATAGTATTGCAACATTTGTTCATAATCCTTTAATCTTTTTTTGACACCAGTTGGATTTAGACTCTTCCTTTATTCCTATGCCATCTCCACTATGCTTGTAAGAGCTATAAATTCCTTTGATACTCCTTCTTGTCCTCCATTAGCTTCTCCCTCTCTACCTATGTTATCGTTCTTCTAAACTCCTTAGACTACAATAGAAACACATTTTTCAAATTTATCAATTCCAAATATATCAAAACATTATCCTTCTCCTTCTTTTCCTTAGTCAATGTTTTCACCTAACTATCCAAAACCTCCTATTGTTTCTTCTTTAAAAAAATGCCTCTGTCCACTTTCTTTTTGTAGTTTCCTAGATTTCAACCTTTTGCCTTAAATCATGTAGTTCTTCCTCCTATGATTTTAAATGTGTTGTGCTACTCTTGAGTTCTTCATTATCATTTTGTAGTTTTTTAATGAACATTCTAGTCTTATATTCAACCTCTACCCTGTTCTTCGTCCAAATTTCCACATTATTTTTACACCCTTTCTAGATGTCTTTCTCCTTATCCAATTCCTCCATAACACTACCTTTTCCTTCTCCCCTGTAGCCAATTTGTTTTTTAAAACGTTCACTTCCAAAGTCAAATTTTCCATATTTAGACTCACAATTGCCATGGTTTGAAATAACTCAATTGCGTTATCTACTTTCATTACTTCTGTAACTACCTCCTCCATAGACTTTGGTGTACTTGTATGTGTCATAGGAGTTATAGATCCTTCTACAAATGATCCCAACTCCTGCACCATTCTTCTCCCCATTTCAAATTCAAATGGGAATCCTTATGCATATTCTAATCTACTAGGTGGTACCTTTAATTCAATTGGTTTGAACTCTTTAAAAGCAAGTCATCTCACCATTCTTTATGTTTGTAATTCAGTATCATGTAGACCTTCCTATGTTTATTGCTGTTGTTGTTGCAAATGTTTTCCAAATACTACAAATGTTATGGACTTACAATGGTTTCTATCCAATCTTCATATACATTTGCATCAAAATGTAGATGTTCTTCACCTTGAATAAACCTTATGTCATGTCGCAGCCCTAACTTGCCCAAGTGTGGGGGTGAAGCCCAACACTTGGAAAAGTTGGGGATTTGGAGTCCTCCGGGACTCCTGAATGTTTAAAGCTCAACAGCAAGGGGCAAAACACCTTGCATTGAGGTATTCTTGGTGTCTTCGAAAGGGTCTTGGAACGTAGATATCGAAAATGTCCTCGCATTCTCGATTTGGACATTTGTAGCCCAAGTTATGGGCAAAAGAAGGGCCGGGAGTCAAATTGGCAGTTTGACTCCCGACCACTAAAAGTCGGCAATTGACCAGCTCTTGATGTCCAATTCGGGATTGCAATACGTTGTTGAAAAGATCTTAACAAGGGCTACAACTTCCGTTCAAACCTTGTGGCGATCAAAGGTCAGGGCGAGGAGCTATGACCTCTCAAAGTCCTGGGAGTCCCAAACCGGGACACTTGGGTGGATTTTGGGACTCCAACTTGGGAGTCCCGGGAAAAAGAGCCATTGGATGTAGCCTCAGCGGGGCGTCGCAAAGTATATTATATGGGGGATGGTGGTGGCATCCCCCGAGTCCGGGCCGTGGTGAGTCTTGTGGTCCGAAGTGCCCGTGGCTTGTCCCAACACCAAAGGGTGTCCCGAAAAGTGAACTAACCACTCGGGTGGTTTGTTTTGATGCAGAGTCAAGCTTGATCAACTAATACCTCTTCCTAGTCTAATCCATGGGCTCCCAACTCGACCCTCTACCCCCTTCTAAAGTTGGAAGCCAGGAGCGTGTCTCCAAGTCTCAACTTTCGCAACTTGACTTTGTGAGATTCTCAAGTTGGTTCACCCCGTGACTTGGGAGCGCGTCATGTCATGTTCCTTTTTAACTTTATGGTTCAGCTCCTTTAATTGTTTCTCTCTTCTGGAGATGTCATTTGTGGTACCTCTTGCCTTTGCTCTATTAGTTATGTTTCACGTGGAGTTATCATTTGTGGTATCTTTATAATCTGTCTAGCTACCTATACCACTATTGATAATGCCCTTACCACTATTGGCATTGTAGATGGTTCCACTTTGCCCTTCATCATTTTATGTGCTCTCAAATTTGTGCTCTCATGTTCCCTTTTCACTCTTGAACATGAGGCTCCTCCTTCCTCAACTTTGTAGTTCCTTATAAGAGCACTTTTTGGAGAGTTTGTTGCAACTTTTTTTCTATTCTCCAATGTTGTTTGCATCTCCTCCCTAATTCTTTTAACCTTGGTTGGTGATTTATGTGGATTCTCCTTTTGATGCACAAACAAATAGTAAAAGATCTTTGCCAATACCAATGTAAACTCACAAGTATCTTTCTTATCCCTTTTATTTTCCTTAACATACTTATACCACAAAATACTATTTAATATAATTTGTGCCCAATTTACCTTCTACCCTTATTTTGCTCTCATAAATGTTATGGCATTCTTGTTGCTAAAATATTGGACCTTTTCCTTCTTATAATTGATAGATATAATGGTAGGATATTTAACAAAATATGGCATACCCAAACTCTTTGTATTCCACTAATCTATAGAAGAATTTGCAAGTGCAAGTTTACAATTCTATAAGGCCTAAACTATTAATCATTTACTGACATGTCTTTTTAGTTCTTTTACATATTCATCTGCACACACTCCAAAAACATCTACAATCAATTGTTTACAAATTAGATACACCTTATCATTATGCCCAAAATAGATATCTACATTCTTCATCAGAGAAGGTGTTTATAAATTCCAACATTACATTGGGCATCAATGCGTGCCACTCCATCAAAAACAAAATAGCCAACCTTGCTTTAGGTGCCCACTCTTCTTCCTCGACAATATCGTTCCAATTCTCCATTCATTCAACATGTTTGTCATAATTTTGTTTTGTTTATGTCCACGTGAATTGCTCAAGGTCAAGAATTTGAATACCTTTCTCCAAAAGTGTAGTTATGACCAAGATTATGCTTCTTCTCTTTGCTATAACTTTTGCTTCACACCTCTCCATCTCCATTGCCCTTTATTGTGCTTTTTTCATTGCTTGCACCTTTGTGGATTGTTGTACTGCCACCTACACCTTTGTGGATGGATGTACTTCCACCTCAACAATGTTATATTCCCCTATGTTCATTTACATTATTTATGCTTCCCCAAAATCTTGCTCCACAACTTCGTCTTCTTTAGATTTTTCAAAGAACATTAGATCTATTGATGTACCTCCTGGTCTTATCTATTCTCTTACATGCCGATGTCTTCTGCTTCTGTGCAAAAACTCAATTACAAATGTTCTAATTGTATCTATGTCTTAAATTATTATCTATGCAAATTGTGGCTTCTCATTATATGCTTTCCCTTTTGCACATTCCAAAGATGTTGATGAATGCAATGGTGACCTCACAACCAACAACTAAATATTCAACACACCTCCTCTCTTTGCTTTCTTCAACTATTCTTCTACTTCTATTCTTCTCAACAATTCCGCTTCCTTCTCTTGCCTTCGTATGTGTTTAATCCTTTGTGCTTCCTTTTCCCTTGCTATTTTATGTAATTTTTAGATGGGACTTTTTGCATTCATGCTACTATGAATTCCAAAACTTTGAAAATACGCACAACTTTTAGCAACAAATGCAAATTGCTTTCAATGGTTACCTTTTTTTTTTCATCTTTGAACGTCCTTCCCATCACATTCATTTTCTTACCTACTTGCCATATTTTAATTAACGCATGATCCTCAAGATTAATATGGCCCATCACTACAAGTTTATGTGTCCTTTGTACAACCACATGGAAGCACTCCACGTCATCATTATGAATGAACACCACAAATTTCATCTTTTGTTTACTTCACATTGCTAATCTCCTTTAATTAGTTGTATTGACTCCACTTCATTCACCTTGTATTCCTTCTATTGATTATGCCAATTCATTTGCTAATTGTGTCAACTCATCTCTTGACTATGACCACACATCTATTGACTATACCAATTTTTCCAATGACTATTCCAACAAATTTGACCATTGTGTGAAAACCCCTAATGACTAAGCAAATATTGTTATTGATTTAACAGATACTCATGATAGATTGTCTTCAGATCTTTTGATCTCAAATCCCTCACTTTTGCAATTATTGCTCATAGATGTGTTATTTATCAAAAATCAATATTGTGTTGATTGTAGGATCTTCCACTGGTTCTTCATCTTTTGTACTCCACATTTTTGGTTTCTATATTTCACAATGTTCATTTTCTTCCTTCATATTACAATTCTCCACTTGAACTCCACTTGCATTCTACTCCTAATATAATCACTGTGTTATTCAACAACACATACTATACTTTTTATGGTCCAAATCTTTTCCTAGTAAAATTGCCTAGGTGTGACTTATTACCCTTTGGAAACCACATAACATAATCACCAAAATTGAATTGTTTTTTTGGATTCTTTTGTTAACTCCATAATGTTCTATTCCATTGTTGAATTCTTGTACATTATTCAAATTCTAGGTTTTTCAAACTGGTTTTTATAGTAAAAAAGAACCCCAAAGTGATAGGCATAAAAAAAAAACCCCTAGTTTTTAAAGACAAGTTGATTTTAATAAGTTCATAATGACTGGGATGGTGCTTTTACCAACCATAAGGTGGTGCTTCTAACCAAAGTTTTTCAATGACACCCTTTGACTAATGATCAATTGTTACTAATAAAATATAACCAATAAAAATGGTGTCTTTACTAATCATTTATTTGAAACGTGGCATAATTTGATGTTAACACGTGGCACCATAAGAATGTTGCCACATGGTCACAATATATTGCCACATGACAACATTATGTTTTGCCATGTGGCAACATTCCTATGGTGCCACATGTCAACGCATTGTTATGTGATAAAATGGTAGGTTGGTGGGTACTACCTATGCCCTCCTTACACCATATGTACACACATACACATACACCAAAATATGCATCATATACACCATCAAGTATACAAATTCATGTACATGAATTACATGAGTTAGAACCCAAGACCTCAATGGAGGCATTCAAATGCCTTGGTTGCCAAGTTACACAACTCTTTGTTGGTGAAACTTGTGCAACATCTTGTTAATTATGAAACAATTTGGAAATATCAACTTTGGCATATTTTTTCTATTTTAATTTTGTTCAAATGAAGCAAGTAAAGCATAGTCTTATAGTTGATTCATAGATCTTATCAATAAAATCAATATATTTTGTAAATGTTCAAATGAGTTGTAAGAAAATATTTTTGAAAATAACAAATTGATGACAAATTTCAAAACTTTGTAATGCGAAAGTAGGTTGTCAACCCAGTGTGAACACTGGGCTGAGCTTGGGTTCTAGGTCTGATTGATTTGGCCGTCTTGTTTTGACGGCGCCCCATCACTACTACATGGAGTGCATGGTTGTTTTCTCTCTGGCTGTGTGTGCTGTAAGTTATAAGGGAAAAGGCGGCTGGTATTGATGATGGAGGATGGAGCCAAATTGATGAAGGAAACAAGCGGTGACGGCTAACGATGCGAGCTCAATGGAACGGAATGGCTGGATTCGGAAGGCTTCGGCGGGAAGCCAACATAGATTGAAGGAGACTAAATAGCATCGGATCTGGTGTTTGGGAAGATTTTTGGAGTAGATAGACAATTTTGGTTAGAAAAGAAAGACCAGGAAGTCAGATTCAGCATAGGAGGACAATTCTGAGAAGAAAAGATTAGTTGAGAGGAAGAAGATTAATAGTCGATGGACATAGTGAGGAAGAGCTTTGTAGTGAGGAGATGTCGGCTGAATGCCAAAACTATCCGCTGCGCCTAGTAGTTAGTCTAGCTGCTGCTGCAGAGAAATTCGATAGAGAGAAAGAGAGAGAAATTGAAGGAGACTAAATAGCACCGGATTTGGTGTTTTTGTGAGCATTTTGATGGAAAGCAGTGCTTGTGCTTTCGGGGAATGTATATAATGTGCAATATGATGAAAGAGTTTCCTCAGATGGGATTGGTGTGAATGAGCATGACATGAGAAGAGTTCTGTATGGTTTGCCATGTTAGTGTGTTTGTGCGCTTTCAAACTATAGTGGGTGGACGAAAGAGTCAGCAGGCAGTTTTAATGTTCGAGAGAATTGGAGGTCTGTATGTGTCAGGTAGATTTGGCAAAGCACATGGACGCCAGGGTCTGCTGAAGTCAGTCCATGTGATGTGTAGTTTTCGGACCTTCTCTTATTGGTATCAGAGCGTAGTTCCGTGTTTGTGACCATTGTAGAACCTGTGTAGATTTAGATAGCATGAGAATTGAAGATAATGTCTTCGTCTAGCGGCGAGGGAGTTCATGTAGAGCCATTAACCCAGGAGAATCATGAGCTAAACCTTGTTCGTAGATTTGATTTCTATACTATTCAAAACGGACCACAGAGGGGAGCAGTGGTCTTGCGTTTTCTAGGGTTTGGTGTAGTGAGACTTGTAGGAATAGATCCTAACGAGGCTAGAGTGGGAGACATTGCTGTAGAAATAGCTCATAGTAGTTTCTATACTCGTGCCCAAGTCTGGTTGAAGGTGACCGATGGAGCAAGGGGGTGGGTATCGACCTCCGAACTTCAGACCAATTTCTACCTCGCTTCCTACCTTGCGTAGGGTGTCTCCTGAATTGGTAGAAAGATAATCTAGTATACCGAGACTAGGGGACATTTGGATTCCTAAGTCGACCATCTCGCCTAACCATTTTGTGAGATTGTATATTCCTGGAGTGGAGGATCTGTATCAGGAGGGAGATCGATTGCTTCGGGTGGAAATCCCGCCTCATCAGCTGGAGAATTTGGCGAAGCCAAGAAGGAGGATGGAGATTCTAGCAAGAATCTACGGATGAGCAGAATTTTTCCACTGTTCCGTCCACTTTTGAAACCGATACATGAAGGAACGCAGTCCGAATTCGATGGATGACTTGGACATTATTCATTTTCGTTTCAGGAATCAGAATTGAGTTGCAAGAGCTAAGATTCTGGTTAATTTAATTAGCATTTGTTTTTTTTTTGGTTTGAAGAACTGTGTGTGGAAGGGATTGCTGCATTTTTGCTATGTTGCAAAGCCTCTGGAAGATGACGAGTCCCCAGGGGATGGACGATTTGTTCTGGGGACGGGACTCTGAAGATGCCAGTGATTGGGCAGAGCGATTGACCATGGTCGCCGAGGTCCGTGACCTCACTCCTGACAAATTGTTCAAAATCGCCAAGTTAAATCTGTGTGGTCGTGCAAAGGAGTGGTTTTGAAGGTTGCAGCCAGCGCCAGCCAACTGGGCTGAGCTACGGACGCAGATGATCCAGAAGTATGGAAACATAGACGTTGATGACATCCAAATGAAGATGGAGGCCATCAAGTAAGAACCCAAGGAAAGCGTTCAGAAGTATTTCGAACGACTAGATAAGTTGTTTCGGAAGGGCCAGATATAGGATGGGAGTAGAGGAGGAGATTCCTGGCCAGACTGAGGCCAGAAATCCGAAAGTTATGTGTTATAAGGGTGTTTGCAGACATCGAGGAGTTAGTGGCTGCTGCAATTGAGGTAGAAAGGGTGTTGGGCGAGCTTGGTGAGACGCCATTTGAACCTCTTAAGGAGGAGCAAGAAGAGGGTACCGAAGAAGCTATTATGGAAAAGCAGGTTGCTGCTTTGAACAGCACCCTAATTAATTTCTTTAAAGGGAATGCGCATGATCCAGCATCAACATCCTCTTCCAATGTGTTCGGAGGATCCCAGATCTGTAAAGTAAGGGATCACAAGGCCACTACCTGTCCGAGGCTCAATGAAGCACGGTCGAATTGTGCCAAGTGCAATATGCCGCATAGGATAGAGAATTATGGAATCAAGTGTACCTTCTGTGCAAGTCTGGGGCACACGGAAGATCGATGCTAGAAGAAGCCCAAAGATGGAAGTCGCATTCTGGAACGGCGAACTTCGTGGAAGTTTTGCTGGATGATGAAGAGGCAACGCTATAGTAACTTAACAGGTTGTGTGGCAATGAAAAGGTATTTTCATATACTCGGGTACCACGGAGACGAATTCCTGCTGAGGTGGCACCAGCAGGTAACGTACCCTCTCCTGAAGTTGCAGAAGAAGGTACGAGAGTGAATCGAGAGACTACTATCAAATCAAAAATCCTCCCGCATTTTATAAAAGGGAAGATCGCCCTTAGCCCAATGGAGATAGTCTTGATGATTCCTGGAGAATTAGAATATTTAGAAAATTTGGTAAAGCTAGCTCGTAGGAAGAAGGACGCAGAGATGGTAAATGATTAGGTGTCTATTGTTTCACCTGTTCCGGCAATTAGACGAATCTGTGTAAACAAGACCAGTAGGAACAAGACACTCCATCTGCCGGTGGAGATAGACATGTATATAGTAGAAGGACTTGTAGACACAGGGGCATCCATGTCTGTCATGGCTGCCGTTGTGGTAAAGGAGATGGGGATGATGCATTTAGTAGTTGGGTTTGAGACCTACAAGACTGCATCAGGGGTTGTGACTTAGGCTCTAGGACGGATTGATGAGGTTTCAGTAGGAGTTGGAGGTGTCCATTGCACCATGACTTTCATGGTGGTGGACACAAATAGTTATGATGTGTTACTTGGGTTGGACTTCTTGATGAAGATCGGAGCCATCGTGGACGTAAAGCGAGGGCTAATCCAAGTAAGAAAGGGACCAGGGGCTAACGTGGAGGTGTTGCCACTGACTATGGTAAATCTGCTGCAGAATGTGAATTCGGAGGCTCTGGAGCATGATGCTGCAGTCGCTTTGAAAAGCGCATCATCTGAAACCTTAGAGGTGGATCTTGGGAAAATTTCATTGTATGATTCTGTTGTGGATGAACAGGTGAATGTGTCGAAGTCAGAGTCTGACACGGATGTAGATGACGACAGTGAAGAAAGACTTCAATCGGTGGAACCAATTAATGAAGAATCCGAGTTCGGAAACACCAAACTTGAAGATTTGGTGTTGAAGGAGGGACCACAGCAAATCCTGTAGCTGACTCTGCAATCTCAGGCCGATGATTTCATGAGAGAAGAGATTTCGGAGTCTGATGATTATGTTGATTGGATTCAGTGGGTATCTGATGCAGAAAAAGGGAAGCCAATCAGCAGGGCGTCTGCGCTAGGTGCAGAAGTGCCCGCGTTGCTGCAAATCCATCAAGTGAGTAGGAAGGAGGCTCACCCTAAGCAATTGGCATCATCAGCAGACTGCCCGAAGATGAACACAAGATGGGAAGAGATCTCCCAAAAGATTCGAATTGATCACAACGTGGGAGAGGAGAAGAAGCAGCAACTCTGGAGAATGCTTGGTAATTACCAAGATGTATTCGCCTAGAACAAGGGAGAATTGGGCTGCTGCACCATCGGGGAGCATAACATCGACACACAAGGGCTTCCGCCTTGTAAACCATCCCCAAGCTGACTGTCTTATTGGGAGGAGACAGAAGTAAAGAGGCAGATTGATGCACTAGTCGATCTGGGCAATATGAGACCCAACAACTCTGAATATGCCTGTCGAGTGACGTTGCCAGCAAAAAAAGATGGGAGTAGGCGTTTCTATGGAGACTATCGACCCCTCAACGTTCAAGCGCGTCGAAACATGTTTCCAATGCCACTCGTTGAGGATGTAATTGATGAACTAGGTAAATCGACATGGTTCACTGCTCTAGACCTATAGTCTGGTTTTTGGCAAATAAGAATGGCTCCAGAAGATATGAAGAAGACAACTCTGATCACCAAGACTGGGTTGTACGATTGGACCGTTATGCCATTCGGACTCAAGAACGCAACGAGTACATTCACTCGAACCATGGCAAAAGTATTCAAGGACTTGGGGAGCGCGTTTCTGAAGGTGTTCGTTGACGACCTCAATGTGCACAGTGAGACTTGGGGGGAGTACATCTAACATTTGGATGCAGTGCTCTACAAGCTCAGGGAAGTGAATTAGAAACTCAACCCAAGCAAGTGTTGCTTTGCTGCTAAGACTATCACTTTTCTGGGTCATATGGTGAGCAGGGAAGGTATCCGACCCGATCCTGGGAAGATCGAAGCAGTGGTGCATTTCCCAACACTGATGAATGTCACAAGCGTCAGATCATTTTTAGGTGTGATAGGTTACTACAGAAAGTATGTTAGAGGATACTCGAAGTTAGTAGGCTCGTTATTTGAATTGACCAGGAAGGATGTTGCATTTGTATGGGATGTGGGCTGTGAGCAGGCATACCAAGTGTTGAAAGCAGCACTAGTGGCTGCGCCTGTGCTCACACGGCCAGATTTTAAGCGAACCTTCTGGCTGGACGTGGATTGGTCGCCCAAAGGCGTTGGAGCCATACTGTCGCAGAAGGAAAGGAAGTTTGAAAGAGTGATAGCGTATGCCAACAAAAGCCTGACTGAAGCTTAGAAAAAATTCCATCCAATGGAGGGAGAATGCTACACTCTGTGTTAATTAATAGGAGAACTACTCAAGTGCAAACATAAGTCTTTATTGAAAGGAAACAACAACAAAATGCTCACAACACAAAACACAACATCAAGAACTCTCCAAGTTCTTGTCACAAGAAATACACAAACTTGTGTAATGAAGAAAAGAGAACCAAACCATCAACACTAAGGTATTTAAACTAAAAACCAAACCACAAATGACCAAACTAAAATAAGTAAGGAAAGTAACTCAACCTTGTGAAAGTAATGTAGTTACTTTCCTACTCCAGTAACTAATGAAACCTAACTAGTTGAGCTTGAATCCTCAACACTCCCCCTCAAGCTCAAATCCACTTCTAGTACACCAAGCATTTTTCTAAACTTCCTTAGCATGTCTGTACCTAAAGCCTTTGTGAAAATGTCAGCAACTTGATCTTCGGTACTGACATGAATAAGGTCAATTTCTTTTGCTAGAACTTTTTCTCTAATAAAGTGGTAGTGCACCTCAATGTGCTTTGTCCTAGCATGATCGACCGGGTTGTTAGCAAGTAGTATGCTACTAATGTTATCACAATAGATGACAACAGGAACATCCACTGACTGTCCCAAATCTGAAAGTAGTTTTTGTAACCAAACTACTTCACATGCAGCAATTGCTGCACCTCTGTATTCTGCTTCCGTGCTTGATAATGCAACTGTTGGTTGTTTCTTACTACTCCAACTAACAGCACCACTTCCAAAAGAAAACATGAAACCGCTGGTTGATCTTCTATCTCAGTATGCGCCTCACTACATCCAAATGTGGCTTTCGTGGTGTTTGCATGAATTGACTCACCACTCCAACTGCATAACTCAAATCTGGCCTTGTGATGGTCATGTAAATCAAACTCCCCACTATGAGTCTGTACATAGTGGTATCCTCCACGAGGTCTCCTGCATCTGCACTTAACTTCACATTTTGCTCCAATGGAATTGAAATGGGTTTACAACCCGTCATCCCATATTCGGACAATTTGTTCAAGGCATATTGCCTTTGTAATAACCATATCCCTTTTGGGGAATGGATTACCTCAATGCCAAGGAAATAACATAACTCTCCCAAATCCTTCATCTCAAACTTTTGCTTCAAAAGCTTTTTCAAATCAGAGATGTCTACATCACTATCCCCTGTGATGATCAAGTCATCAACATTGATGACTATGACTACAATCCCATGCTCTGTCTTTTTCACATATAGTGAAAAATCTGCATTGGATGTTTGAAATCCACTTGTGATAAGATACTGACCAATCTTGTCTGACCAAGCTCTAGGAGCTTGCTTCAAGCCATACAGAGCTTTCTTCAACCTACAAACCAAATTAGGATGTGTTTGGTCCACATAATCTGATGGTTGTTCCATGTACACTTCTTCCTGTAAATCTCCATGAAGAAAAGCATTCTTTACATCCATTTGATGTAAAGACCATCCTTTTGCTGCTGCCATAGCAATGATTGCTCTTACAGTTGTCATTTTAGCAACTGGACTATAGGTCTCCTCATAGTCTATGCCATACGTTTGGGCATAACCTTTGGCAACCAATCTTGCTTTGTATCTGCTCACAGATCCATCGGCATTGTGTTTAACTTTGTACACCCATTTGCACCCAATTGCTTTCTTGTCTTTTGGTAAAGCTACCAAGTCCCAAGTAGTATTCGCATCCAAAGCCGCCATCTCTTCATCCATGGCATTGTCCCACTTAGGGTTTCCAACCGCTTGTTCAAAACAAGTGGGTTCAACCTCTTGTATAACTCTCACCATGTATGCGTAATGATGAGCTACAAAGCCATCATATGTGAGTCTTTGTACAAGGTACTTGACTCGTGTGGATCTTCGTACTCCGCTGTTGTTGTCAGGTGTTTTCAATGCTTTCTTGACCATCCGAGCTCCAGGAGTAATAACTGAAGTGATTCTTGATTCTTCACCCTCACTCTTCTCTGACTCACTTGATTCACCATCTACATGAGAATTTCTAGATGATGTTTGAGAACTACCATGTACAATGTTTGAAGATCTTAATCTTCCTTTCCATGGAACGCTACTGG
Organism: Sphagnum tenellum; assembly: GCA_963921925.1. Taxonomy (NCBI): domain Eukaryota; kingdom Viridiplantae; phylum Streptophyta; class Sphagnopsida; order Sphagnales; family Sphagnaceae; genus Sphagnum; species Sphagnum tenellum. The sequence continues at coordinate 5,276,563 of OY998160.1, read as the reverse complement.
ACCCACTAATTGAAGACTCTTGTGGTCCACTAATTAATTGTGATTCTTGTTCCACATTTGATGAAACATCACCATTTCTAGCGTCTCCATCTTCTGCTACCTTCAATGATGAGTTAACTAGCCATCTCATCAAACACAACATCTCTACTCACTTGCAACTTCCGAGTGGAAGGACTGAAACATCTATATCCCTTTTGTTCTGAAGAGTATCCAATGAAGACACATTTCTCAGCTTTTGGGTCTAGTTTTGATCTCTTTTCATTAGGAACATGCACGTATGCAATGCAACCAAACACTCTGAGGTGTGAAACATCAGGTTTCTTGCCTGTGAATTTTTCTTCAGGTGTCATGCCATGAACTGCCGCTGTGGGTGTTCGATTCATGATGTAGACTGTAGTTGCTACCGCTTCAGCCCAAAAGTAATTTGGCAAATTCTTTTCATTCAACATGGCACGTGCTATTTCTGCAATGTGCCTATTTTTCCTTTCAGCAACTCCATTCTGCTGTGGGGAATAACTACATGAGTATTTCCTTTGAATCCCATGCTCCTTCAAGAACTCACTGAATTCATTTGAAAAATACTCTCCCCCTCCATCGAACCTTAGCCACTTGATGCTCACACCCTTCTCCTTCTCCACCATTGCTTTGAAATTCAAAAAATGTTGAAACACTTCACCTTTGTGTTTCATGAAGTAGACCCACACCTTCCTTGTGTGGTCATCAATGAAGCTCACATAGTACTTACATCCTCCAATGGATTCTGTCTTCATGGTCCACACATCTGAGTGGATCATTTCCAAAGGTTTGGAACTTACATGAGTTGTTTGAGTTGGGAATGGATGCCTAGCTTGCTTCCCCAATTGGCATGCTTCACAAACCTTTGACATCACCTCTTCTGCTCCAAATTTGGGAAGACCTCCAACAAGTTTTTGTTTCTCCATCAGTTTAAGACGTTGGAGATTAACATGGCCAACCCGCTTGTGCCAAATTCCAATATCTCTAGCTCCTTTTCCATGTGTGAATAACATGGAATTCACCTCAGGCATGTTCACATCCAAGGTGAACATTCGTCCATTCCTTTCCCCTTTTGCAATCAATTTGCCTTAATTCTTCATGTCTTCCACAAAACATCCATTCGGGTTGAATGTCACCTGTAAACCTTGTTCCACCATCTGGCCTACAGAGACCAAATTTTTTGTTATGGTTGGAACATGAAGTACATCTTTCAGGTACTTTGTTTGCCCATCTTGCATGGACAATGGCACCTTGCCAATTTGTGTGATGGGATGTGTAGTGTCATCACCAGTTTCCACAAACCCTGGTGTCTTCAAATCCTTTGTGTCTCTAAACCATTCTCCATGGCTAGTCATGTGGTTTGAAGCTCCAGAATCCACATACCAGACATTGTTGTCTGATACACCTCCTATCATTGAATTTGCCATGTGCTGCATCACAAACAGTTGTTCATCACCTTGATTGCTAGTTGATGCATAATTCCCTTGTTGCAGCTTTCCATTTCGTGCATCATGCTCCCTTTGATAACAGTTCTTTGCCATGTGCCCAGGTTTCCCGCAGTAGTAGCAATTTGAATCGTTGTTTGGTTGTTGACCTCGATGACTTCCACCACGAGTTCCATGACTTCTTCGACTTCCTCTTCCTCCAAAGTTTCCTCGTCCACCTCCATGAGCTTGACCTTCATGTTAATGATGTCCACCATGCGAGCTTCCGGATCGACCTCGAAATGAAGTTTTACCACCTCTACCTCTACGTCTATTGGTATTTGAGTAGAAAGCACTTTCTTGTGATCCTCCATTGGATGAGGTACCAACAACTCTCATCTCTTCACTTATAAGTAGTGTTATTAAGTCTTGGAAGTTGGGAAATGTTTCTCGAACTGCAATTGAAGTACGAAACTGGCTATAGTCTTTTCCAAGTCCATTTAAGGTCACGGCCACTAAATCTTCATCATCTACAGGGGCTCCTATAGATGCAAGAGCATCTGCAAGGTTTTTCACCTTTGTAGAATAGTCACTGATGTTCATCTTGTTTTTCTGTAAATTATGCAACTCTTGCTTGAGCTGCATTTTGCGGGCTTGTGTATTAGTGCTATACATCTTCACCAATGTATCCCAAGCTTGCTTGGGTGATTTTGCATCTTGAATATGCACAATCATGGAATCGGACACACTCACAGAAAGCCAATACAAGACTTTCCTTGCTTTTTCATGCCAAGTTTTATTGGCTTGAATTTGTTGTTGTGTGGGGTTTTCTGGGAGAGGAGGTTCTGTCTCATCACCAGTTATGAATTCCCAGTAGCCTTTCCCCATCAAGAAATTCATAATCCTAAATTTCCACACTTGGAAATTGTTCTTGTCTAGTTTCTCAATTGCAATTTGAGAAAGACCATCTGCCATCTCTCAAGGCACCACTCAATGTCTTCTTGGGGTTTCACAATGATTTAAATTCCTTCTTTGCGTTTCTAGGGTTAGGGTTAAGTTTAGGGTTTTCCTTCCTTAGGTTTCTAGGATTAGGGTTAGGGTTAGGGCTGAACAAGATGGACCTTGTATATGTATGTATGTCTTGAGTATTATACGAAATTCTATACTATACATAGGTCTTACGTATAGGTACGTATCTCGTATAATATTTTGTATGGTATTAAGTACATGATTACATACCACACTTTTGTACGAAGGTCTTGATAATGTATTTGCGGTTCCCAATCTTCAAACTCCTTCCTTCAAGTTCTCCCAAGTTGTATTTGCTCCACTTCAAAACTTTGCTTTGATGTCTTCTCAAAACAACTTCTGTCACAGCAACTTTGCAAAGCTACTCCACACACATATGACCTTGAATCGATCTGAAATTCTGGTGAAACATGAACAACTATGTCTACTAACTTCCCTCAAAATTTCAGCTCATTTAACTTCATAAAATGGGAGATCTTGCTACTTCTTTGAAGTCACCTCAAACTGGGACCTGAACACAAAATGACTTACAACTGGCTCTCAACAACTCCAAAGTCCTTGAGATTTTGGGAGACACATAACATATATGTTTTCTATATATGCTCAAAATTTCAGCTCTATTGATGATGACCACAAAGAGATATCACTTTCAAAAGAAACTGACTTCAAAACTGAGACTGAAACTTCAGATGCTTGAATCTCTCTCAATACAAATTCAAATGACATGAAATTTCTCTCACACATAAAGTCCTATATGATCTATAAGATCCCAAAGCTGCAGATCCAAAAAGGCTCAAACAAAGGAGATATGACCAAAAAACCAGATCTGGTACAAAGTTTTCAAAAGCTCATAACTCCCACAAAACATATTTTTTTCTTTTGAAAATTTGAGGATAGAGGCGTCCTATAATCTTCTATAACCTCTCGAAGTTTCACTCCAAGATCTTTTCACAGTAGATCTAGATCTAGGTTTAAAGATCTGACTTCCACAACTTTGATATGTTGATCTCTTTTCACCTCTTTTCTTTTCTTTTCTTTCTCTTCACATTCTTTCCTTTCCCTATTTCTCTTTTGCACTTGACAAACTCCTATGATATTACTAGAGACTTTCAAGCTCTAGTTCTAGAGACTTTCTAGCTCTAGATCTCTTTCAACTTTCTCACCAAACAACCTAAGCTCTGATACCATGTTAACAAATAAGAGAACTACTCAAGTGCAAACATAAGTCTTTATTGAAAGGAAACAACAACAAAATGCTCACAACACAAAACACAACATCAAGAATTCTCCAAATTCTTGTCACAAGAAATACACAAACTTGTGTAATGAAGAAAAGAGAACCAAACCATCAACACTAAAGTATTTAAACTAAAAACCAAACCACAAATGACCAAACTAAAATAAGTAAGGAAAGTAACTCAACCTTGTGAAAGTAACGTAGTTACTTTCCTACTCCAGTAACTAATGAAACCTAACTAGTTGAGCTTGAATCCTCAACACTCTGATTTGGGGTGTGATGCATTTTCGGCAATACTTGCACATGAAGCACTTCATCCTACGCACAGATCACAAACCACTAGAGTGGTTAGCAACTGTATCGGATGCAAATGGTAGGAGAGACAGGTGGGTCGACATGTTGCAAGACTTTAGTTTCAAAATAATACACCGACCACGACTCAGGCACACCAATGTGGATGCCTTGAGCAGGAACCCAGTTGGATCGGCTGTAGACGATGATAATTTTGGTGAAGAGGTCCAAGACATTGCAGGTAGTCAAGCTGAAGTACCTGGAGAAGAAAGGGAGCTGCTCTGTGTTCAGATAGGTGAAGAGACAGAATGGATGGGTGTCAGGAGGAAGGACATAAGATTTGTTTAGCATGATACATGTTGTTTGGGTATCAACCACTGGACACGTGCTGGCTACCATCAGCTATTTATGCTTAACGTTGCATCAGAAGAAAACCCCTTTGAGGAGTTTGTTCCAGATGAAGAAGCAATGTCAATGGGTGACGGACTTGTGCAACACGAGGAAACGCGAATGGTACTGAAGAGGAGAAGGCCTCAATACTTTAACAAACAACAACAATTGGAGTTAGTTCTGGCAGCTCAGGAGCTGTCTGAGTTTGGGGACCAAAGACAGCTTCCTCCCAACAATTGCAGGCGTGCTGGTTGGTTGGGCTGTTTTCTTCGCTGCCATCTTTGTGCTTGCCATTAAATTTCTCAACTTCCAAAGGCGGTGAGGAGAGGCCATGACATTGAGATCAAAAACTTCAAAACTGTCAAAAACTTTGTAGATGAATTCATGGTTGTTGCCATTGATGCCCCGACAAATTGTCACAAATGTGGATTGAAGTTGTTGAATAGTGCTCAATTCCGCTTTGTAAGAGTTCCAACAGCAGTGTGTATTTTGTTTTGTTTTTGCGTAGAACTCTTGGGAGTAGAATTGGAAAGCAAAAACATAGTAAAGAATCTTCATCATTGTAGTTGTGAAGATCACCAGTCATGTATTTCAGCAAGCTGTAGAAGCTCCAACAAGCTGATGTAAATAATTCTTTCAAAAATTGAATATCAGAGTTTTAAGATTCATTGTCAAAAGGTTTCACATAAGTTAAAAGTCTAGGCTGGCTGTTTAGGCCTTTTTCTAGGCTTCTTAATTGTGCTGAACCTGTCTTAGTGGCCTGATTAGACCTAGGTGGTGGCTGAATCAGTCACCTACGCAGATTCAACATAAATGCAGGTCTGTTTTTTTCTTGGGATTCCCTGACTTTAACATTAGAGAGTGGGCTCTCTTGGCTGATTCCTAGCAAGTCCATAGGTGGGCCAATTCAGCTCCTAGCATATTTGTCTGTAAGTGAGCCCATTCAACTTGCTAGGAGCTGAAATCAACCCTAGATGGCACACTCTCTAATACTTTCAAGCTTGATTATCATGCATTTTCATTTTCTGCACTAATGAATAGTTTTATGGCATACTGTAGTGTGCTTGGTCTCAAAAGCTTACAGAGAATGTTGAAAATAAATTTGAGCAGATTAAGCAGGTTCACATCAATTCAAACTTGGAGATACACAGATTGATGGCCTATAAATACACTCAAAAGAAAGTCCATAAGGATGCAAAAAGTGAACCACCATAACTTGCATCTACCCACCACCACTCAATTACATTTGCCACCATTTTATTCAAAGTGTTTGACCTAACATTTTTGCACTCAAGAGCCCAAACATTTGATCCCCCACCATCTTCAAGTGCATGGCACCTTTGCACTGCATCAACCACATTATTATAATGCACATTAAGAACTTTGGAAATAGTTGCAACATTTTCACCATGTCTAGACACTACCATGCTAAGTGTAATGTGTTTAGCTACTAAGTGATATTTAGTTTTAGCACACTTCACAACATTAACACGTGTCTTAATCTTTTGGATGATTTTAGTTTGCACTTTGGTTTCCTTGGCACAAAGGATATGAAAAAGGAAATGAATTTTCAATAGTTTGGAATTGATGAGTTTAGCTAAAACTTCTTGTTGCACATCTAAATCATTTGATGCAATCAACACATTAGAGTGAAAACACACTAAGCCCCCCCAAAATTGTAGTCACACGTATAATTTATTTGCAATTTATTTTTTGGGTAATGTATGGACATCACATCTTCGATTATTTTGCTTGTTTTAAGCATAGTTGAATAGCTTTAATCAATTATTTGAAAATTTTAACAAACATTGAAGAATTTGAATGTATGGAAATTCATGACAAACTAATACCCATCATACAATTTGAAATTTTGAATACATACTTCAAAACTAGGGTTGTGGATGGAATTTTTTAAGGTGTATGATATTGATATACATCAATTAAATCTAGCAAAATGTAAATTTTTTTTTTTGGATGAAATTTCATTCAAAAAATATGTTTTTTAAAATTTGTTTAGTAATGAATGCATAATAATATCTTATTTAAAAGAAAAACCCACTACCATATCAAAGATGAGGAAATTTTATAGATGGCATTGCATTATTTTAAAAAAATTCTTTTGTTTGGTAATGTTTTAGATGGCATAAACAAAGGACCTATGGTGGTTGAAAAATTATAAGTTATATACTTTGTGTACATAGATTTAATCCAATCCTTTTCTAATTGTTCGATAAAAATTAATTTTGATTCAAAATAAACTTTGAATTCAAAAATGTTGTGCAAATTTTAGAGTTTTTCACTTGTGATTAATATAATCAAAGGATGCCATCAAGATTTTAGCTTACTTGTAGTATATACAATATTTGTTATATATCACCTTTTTTGAACAAAAGTGGTTCACCCTTAATGTGCTTTCACCCATCAGTCATTACTAAAACTAGAAGTAATTCTTCTTACATGATGATCTCCAATTTTCTTCTTTGTGATGGCCACATTTGTTGAATTAATTTTTAAAACCTCTCTATAAGCTCATTTCCTTTTAGCTTTTACATTTTTTTTATGGGTTTTAAATTCAATGTCTCATTGGAAGCCAACATCAATTAGTAAATCTTTTGCTTGTAGTTGGTCCTAACCCCAGTAAACCTCCCTTCTTATTATTTTTGTTGCCCATGGTCATAACAACTAATCTATAACACGTCGCTAAATATAAGGATAACAAATAAAAGGACTTTGGTTTGGGGCAAATGCAAATATGGTGGAAGTGATTTATGCCATCAATGAAACTCCTATCAATCCACCAACCATTGCATTATAATACTTGGTTGAACTTATAATCTAGAATTTATGAAAGCCTTTGTTCATATTCTAATCCATACATAACATCATGCAACTTGGTTAATCACTTAAAATTTGAGCCATGCACATGTGCTTGCCCTTTGAAGTTATGCCAACTTCCATAGCTTTAGTCCTTAGCTCATTTCCTTCGTGTTGAACTTTTAGGTCTAATTTTAAACTTGACCCTTCTTATTTTTTCTTGTTTTAAATCTAATTTTTACAACCTTATTTTTAATTTCTAACTTGATCTTAGTTCATCTACATGTTTTATATTTATTCTTATTTCTTGGAACATTAGAATTAGTTTTAAATTTGATTTTGGCTCTTTTATATATTTTGTTTTTATTATAAAATTTTGCAACTTTAAACCATGCCTTATATTTATTACTTGTTTGACATAAAAATTTGGCTACAAAGCTTTTAGCTTGTATGGTTTCATTTCATATGCAAAAAACAAGATTTTTGATAGTTTAAGATCATTTTATACCCAAGTTGGCAAGGATGACATATTTGAGAGTTCAATCTAACACTAGAATTACTCCTTTGATAATTAGTTTGTTCATGACCTTTCATATTGTTTTGGATGTTTTGGCAAGAATGTAAATTGCCCATTTTGATCCTTTTTTGCTTTTGCAAAAACACTCTTTATTTGTAGGATCGAAAAATCCTAACGTGTAGGGGTTGTTTAATTGCATTGTTGTCCTTTTTGCATTGTATTCCAATTATGGTGTTTTAACCATTAATGATCAACTCCATGCTCTTTAAAGGCCAAGATAACCCCCACAACCAAAAAAATGTTATTTTGTACAGTCAATATGATTTTCAACCTTGAATCAAATGACCCCATTACTAAACTATCAAATTTGATGTTGGAATTGTTCAAATTTACCCATGGCCAAACACCACAATGCTCTTATCGATTTATTTATTTGGAACTTGGACCAAAATTATACCCATATTCAAGGTTGTAACTCAGTATGTGCCTTCTTTTTATGATCACTTGTCCTTAATGAACTAGTATATTTCATACCCCATTACCAGACACCATTGCACATGAAACCCTCTTGGTTTTGTTAATGATACCCTTTCTCGCTCATCAACAAACACAAATGCAAAATTATGTTATGAAGTTTTCCTTTTCCAAACCCATCGTTTGGTTATAGACATCCTCTTGGACCATTCAAAGGGCCATCAACGCCCATTTATCAACTATGCTTTGTGCCATGGGGTTGTTTGATGATAGGCATGTGTTTCATAATTGGGCATGCTTACCATGTATGAAGTTTCAAATTAGTAATGCCATAGTTGTTAAATGAAGTGAAGTTAGTTCAAGATGAAACACATTCAATTTGCAAATACAATAGATTAGCGGAGCATGGGAAAACATGACTTTAGAAATGCCCACTTCAAAAGATGATGTAGCCATGGTGAGAAGAAGCACTAGGTATAACCACCACAACAAACGTCCCATCGCTTTTGAATACTATATAGTGTGCAAGTTCTTGTGCTTAGTCTTTGGCTATAGCCCAAAATTCGATTTTTCTTTGGTATAAATATGGCGACTTCAAAATCTTTTCTTTCACCAAAATTATTTCTGCGAGTCGCACTGGATTTTTTTGGGTCACCAAGTGCCGATAATTTGCACCCAAAAAAAAAACCGCTGGTGGTGCATTAAGCCTTTGTAGGTGTCGTTGGGCTCCAAATCGCATCTGCCAGCCACTTCTTGAACACAACTACAGCTGCAGATCGCACAGGGAACATCGTCCATGTGGCAAGACCGACACTTGGCTTGTTTATCATCTGCTAAAAAACAACGGGGCGACGGTGGCCACAGAAGCAGGTGGCTGGACGAAGGGTAAAAGTCGGGAGGTGGTGCCCGGTGGAGCGTGCACCAGGGCCAGCGTGCAGGTGTCACGACCCAGTCGCCTTATCAAGCTTCCGCGCGTCGACCTGCCACTGCCTGCTGTCTCCACGACTGCGACTCGACACTCGCACACCCATACCGGCCCACCCCCCCCATTACTTACCTTCCTCAACAATCACCTCCCCACCCGCTTCCGGGGGTCTGCGAATGATTTGTTGACTACGTCGTCAGTTCTCTAATCCTTTCTCCTCTCCATCAACTCACTCCTTAACCAAATCTCAAACTATTTTCATCCTCTACTACGCATACTGTTGAAGAACCTGGGAGAGATTCGGCTGTCTGTTCCTAGCTGGCTGCACAGAGGAGGGTTGCAAAACTGGAAGAAAATTGAATCGTTTGCGAGATTTAGATGTTCAAAGAACGGGTTTTCGAATCTGGAGATTTTGTCTGTCTAAAGGATCACTGTATAGAGAGAGGCGCGAAGAACTCGAAGAATTTTGGTTTTGTCATCGTAGTTTGTCAGATAGTCTGGAGAATTTTTTTTTGAATTTCAGAGTAAGTAACGGCAGAGATGGTTGAAGAGTCTGGAGAGTTTGTGGTGGTTTAAAAAACCAGCTGCGGGGAGCGTTCAATAGTCTGGATAAACTGCGTTGTTAACATCAAGTTCCATAGAGGTCTGAAATTTTTGAATAGGATGAAAACATAGAGACGGTTTTGTGGTCTCAACAAAAGCGAAAGGGTTTTAGAGACGAACGTTTCGAGTGCTGGAGAATTCTGTCAGGAATCTAATCGGAAACCTAGAGGGGAGTTAGTTGTGGATATGGAGGGCGAACGAGAAAGCGCACCTTTTGCAGCAGATTCCAATAAGGGGAGCTATCAGGAGCAAGTGGGAAAGGAGAGTGAGGATGCCGGACGAACAATGAAGTCCACAAGCATTGAAACCCCAACCGAGGAGGGACAGGGGGAGGTCTTATCAACCGTGAACCAGGGAACTGCAGAGGAGGTGTCAACCCCGAGCGATGGAATCAATGGAGAGACATCCACGACAGCGGGGTCATCATGGCGGGAGAAGATCATGAACCATCCCTACGTGATCCAAGGGTCCGGGACTTTGAGGCAAGCCGCGGGAACGTTTCAAGACAAATTGCAGCCACTTGTCAACCACCCTTATATTCAAAAGAGCACCGAGGCTGTCTCCAGCACAGTGCAGCCGTGGGTGGACAGGGGTGCCAAGACTGTGCAGTCGGGCCACGAGACAGTGAGGAAGGCGATCAATAGAGAGGCGGGTTATGAGCCCAAGCGTTTTGTCCCTTTTGGTGCTGGAGTCATTGGCATTCTTCTTCTCTGCATCCTCATTGCAGGTGTTGCATGTTTAAAACTCTACTCAGTATTACTAATTTCCAATTAGCTTAGTCCTATACAGACCTTTTGATTGCTTCAGGAGATCAAACAGTTTATTATTATATTTGTTTTCTACACCTTATGCTTGGAGTTGGTAGATGACACCGAAATCATTGAGTGGCCAAATTCGCAAGGGTGCTGTGAATGGTAACGTCATATTCAGGAGATCCAAGTGGCAAGTTCAAGTGGTCAAACTCCGTTAACTAGTTGAACTCAAGTACCTGCTCACAGACTCTGTGCCTGTAAATTCTGCAATTTGTGTCTACCCAGAAACATTGGCCAATGTCTAAGGGTTCTAATACAGTATTCTAATTGGGATGTTTTCACAGGATGGGGATCAGGTGAGAGAGGCTCCAAGTACGGTGTGGACATTTCAAAGATTGTGGCTGACCGCATTCAGCTCCCAGATGGAAGATATGTTGCATATTGTGAATGGGGTGCCACAAACGACACTGCACAACACTCTGTCCTTGTTCTACATGACTTTCTATCATCCCGCCTTGCAGGTTGGAACATCAACTTTCTAGATTTAGGTTTTTCCCCATGATTTGGAGCACTGGAGCATTGGAACATAACTTTCTAGCCTTCAAAATTTTCCCCTTTGCTCAAATGGGATATGACTATATTGACTTATTGGTTCATGAATGCAGGAATCCCAGGTGTGAGTGAGAAATTATTGGTGACATATGGTGTGCGGCTGGTCTCATATGACAGGCCTGGATTTGGGCAAAGTGATCCTCACCCACACAGGTCTTTTAACTCATCAGCTGAAGACATGGTTAGGATTGCAGATGCATTAAACTTGGGTCAGAAATTTTGGGTGCTAGCCTTCTCAGGTGGTGGCCCACATGCCTGGGCTGCCCTAAAGTACATTCCTGAGCGTCTTGCAGGTATCTATTCTTCCAAATTGTGCTCTCCTTTACCAAGATATATATTGCTTCCTGGTTTTGCACTTGATCTTCTTCCAGCCTGTTGGCATTTTGGATGATGCTCTGTTTGGGTTCCACATTTGCAGGAGTTGTTATGATAGCTCCAGCAGGCAATCCATATGCCAAGAACATGACAATAGAGGAAACTAAGGAATTGTGGGGAACATTACCACGTACACAGAAGAATATGTTCAGATTAGCACGTTACTTCCCTTCCCTTTTGCCCAACTTCCTCAAGAAAACAGTCAAGAAAATCAATGTCATTATGAGATCTATAAAGAAGATCGTCAGTGAAAAGGTACAATATCCTACTCTTTTGGGCATGAATTGTCTTCTGACTGCAGGTCATGAGTTTGCTCATGTTTTCACATATTTTGCATGGTGCAAGTCAATATCCATTGAGTCCCCAAGGATATATATGTTTAGATTTTTCCAGAGCAGGTAAAGTATCAAAATTCAGTCTGAACAGTGGACAATTCCAATTGTCTTCAAAGTTTGTGTCCGAAGTGGTGGGTGTAGGACCGTGCTCTTTTGGCACAGGATACATTTGGTGCAGCTTGGGAGACACATATGCGTGAGTCTGTCAGGCAGGGAAGTTCAAAGCCACTGGCTGAGGAGTTGAACTTGCTTGTTCATGATTGGGGCTTCAAATTAACAGACATGCATCCAAAGCCTGTGAGGCAGAGTTTCTTCCAGCGTGTGCTTTTCTTATTCAGAAGACCTGTACTTCCTGTTTTCACAGGACCCATTCACATTTTCCAGGTACTAACTTGTATAGCATTGAAGCAGCATGAATGATCCACATGTGCACTAAATGAAACTTGAATATATTAGACAGAGTTCCAGTCTTGCATCTTTCCATGGCTGAGTTGGCTCTAATGAACACATAAATCTAAGGAGGCTTCCTGTACTTCAAAATGTCACTTGCCAATTATGCACTGATACATGATGAATTGATCTTCCCAATGTAGGGAACTGATGACAAATTGCAGCCAGCAGCTGCAAATGATTATGCCAAGCGGTTGCTCCCTGAAGTCCAATACCACAAGCTTGATGGAGAGGGACATTATTCATGGTTTTGCTACTGTGATGCCTGTCATCGGGAATTGTTTAAAACTCTATTTGGGGAAGTGGAAGGACTGGATGAGCTGGAAAATCCTTTGGAAGTTGTAAAGTCAGCAGCAACAGAGACACTGACACCTTCAGAAAGTGAAGGGAACAGCAATACTGCTACAGAAGCCGTTAAGAGTATCACCACTGAGCAGGAAACGACTCCTGCAGAAGCTGAAGTTAGTGCTGGAGAACTATGAAATGGATAAAACAAAGCTTACAAGTTGGAAGTAGGCTGGAGGGTGGATGGGTCACCATAGTAAGTTTATGAGATATGCAGCAATACTTTTGTGTTAGTCAAAGACAAGGTAAGATATTATGTCTATATGCCACAATGTGTAAAAATGTTTCATAATCAGAATCATGAGGGACATCAGTGGTGCAATTAGGATATCTGAATGTTTGATTGTTACTTCTGAGTTTCACTCTTATTCCCAACTGCCCCTGAACTTAGCAGAAGAGTGCTGCCATCCAGTGAATTCAATGAGTGGTCTGACACTTTACTTTATGCCCTGTTGACCAAAAATCTTTTGCAAGAGTGTTGCAGAAGAGGAGGGAAGTATACTGAAATTGATAGAACTGGGTGAAACATGAAGTTGCACTTACAATCACACAGTGAGGAATTGACAATTGCACATTGTAGGATATCACAGATACAATGTATCTTCCCTATCAACAAACCCTAACCTTGAAGTCTCTTCCTCTCACTAATTAATATTTGGTTCTTCCTGAGGTATCTTCAATACATTGAATTGAGTCCAGAGCCCAATCAAATGTGGCAGCTTGGCATGAAACACACCCTCTACACACAAAAGTATCGAAAATATTAAACAGGTCAAAGGAAATGAATGTGGATGGTACAAACGGGTTGACCAAAACATGTTTTGGCCCCACTCTATCCTGTTCCCCCTCAGATCGTCCCTGTCACTGCTCCTCCATGGAATCTGGTTCTAACAAGATACTTTGCGAAACATACTCATGTTACAATAATTCCGCAACCTGCCATGACATCCCCATCTTCATGGTATTAACAACTTCATGGATGCCATGCCTCATGCATGCAACCAGGGGACTCAATTAGGTTTTACACTGTCTCCCTCACATTAGGGTTTACCTCTTTTGCACTTATGTTCCAACACTTCCACCTTCGTTTGTGAGTTTCAGGTTTGATCCTCCAGGCCCTTGAACACAAAATACAACTTGGATGTTGTTGGTAAGTTCCAAATTTTAGTTTCGTTTCCAATTTCTCTTGTTGTTCGTTTGGTCTGTGATTATCTCAAAACACAATTTGGAAATGAAAGTTTCAATTTTGTTCTTAAGATTGTCTAAGGAGATTGTCCAAGGTTGATTGTTATACAATTGCTTGGAAGATTCTTTGGTGTATGTGTTTCCACAAAATTTCAATTTCAAAATTGAGTTTAAGGTTGTGGGCTTTTTTGAAAGTGTTTGAAAGATGATAGTGGTGTGTTTTGCTATAAGTGTTTGAAAAATATTTGCTAACACTTTCAGATTTTTTCTCGATGTTACCAACCAAGGTCATGAATTTAATTTGAATTGTGTGTTGCAAAATATAGCAATAGACATTCAATTACAAAATCAACCAATCCAAGTGTTCACATATAAGTACTTCTCTTCTAAGTTTATAACATGGGGACTAAATTGTAACATGGGAAATGATAATGTAGCAAATGTGGGCATATTCAAAAAGATGAAAAACATGTAAAGGTTATCAAACCCTAAACCTTGTAGAAATGTAAAACCCTAAAATTTGCAATGTAGGAAACATTTATGCATGAAACTCTACATAAATTATTAGGTTATCCTATTTCTTTACACAACTATGGGCACAACCCTAGTTTCAAATAGTTACTTCGAACATGGGTTTGGGTCTACATTGCCATAGGAAGTAATAGAAAGTCAAGTGGTTGTTGGAAGGGTTTACTATTTTGGGAGACTCTATCTAAATGGCTACAAAGAATAAGGAAATAAAATGCGAGTTGGATTTGAGGGTTTGTTGAGGTATTAGGTGAAATTGAAGTTTATTCAATTCATAGGAACAATGGGTCATTGTCATAACCCTAGCCTTGGGCTTGCGACCAAGGCAAGGGCTTGCAAGGTTGCGAGCCAAAAGGGAGTCACACCGCATGCTCCCAAGAGTGTAGGAAAGTGTGAGGGAATGAACCTTCACACTTCCAAAAGGAGTTTCCACTTTGGGAGTTGTAGTTTCGATAAGCTCCCGAATATTTAAAGAGTGATTACAAGGGACAAAACTCAATAAATTGAAGAGTGACACATATCATTGAATTTTTTTTGGAACATAGATGTCTAAAACGGGTTCACATGACTTATTTGGAGATCAAAAACACAAGTTATGGCCAAAAGAAAGGTCAGAAGTCAACTTGGCAATTCGACTCTCAACCACTAAAAGTCAAAAATCACCCCGATTTCCTAGCGTGTAGGTGGTGTGCGACATATCGTTAGAAAGCTCTCAACAAGGGTTACAACTTTGCTTTAGACTTCACTTCCATTGAAGGTTTGCATACAAAGTTGTGGGCCCCCAAAGTCACGGGAGTCCCAGCTGTGAGAATTTTGAGACTTTCACTTGGGAGTACCAGGACAAAATGTCATTTGGATGTGAGCCTCGTGGAAAGGCACAAAGTATACTATAAGGGGGAAGGTGGTGGCTTCTCCCAATTCCGGGTTGTGGTGAGTCTTGTGAGTCTAAGTTTGCCCGGTGAAAAAATTTAAGAATGCTCTCAAAACAATAAAACAAATTAGCAGAAAAATTGCCTTATGTAATAAAAATTTAGCCAAAATTCCTTTGTCATTGGATGCAACCTAGCACTTTAAACCTCATTCAATAACAATGTATGGCAATTTGGAGCTATAAACTCACGTTATGGTGGTTGTGCTTGCCTAACTAAAGGTGAAAATTTGCCCCAATTTTCTAGAATTTTTTTTTAGGCCCAACAAAGCATGACTTTAGAAGTCTAATGTCTCATAAAAGTTGTTGCAACCAAGCCTTATGTTGTACACATAATATAAATGTAGCCAAGGAATGTATTAAACCTTATATTCAAACTAGGTAAATTTCACCCAAACTACTGAAATAACACATGATGTTCAATTAAACAATTTTACTCAACTTTGGTGAACCACCTTGAATGGCAAGTGCTAGGAGACAAAATGTGAAAATGGGTAAAGTTTCCATGAAGGAAATTTTTATTTGGTTTTGATAAACCACCCTAATGCCAAGCCAACTTGCCCTTATTGGCTTGCCATAATCCACGTGCAAAGTCAATTTGTGACGTCAACTTGGCTAACCAACAAGGGCAAGTCAAATGGAAAATGTCAACTTGGCATGTTGACACTGTCAAACTTACATTACACAACACTTATAAATTCCAAATTAGTTATTAGCACAATTAGGTTCATTACATCATGCAAAAGCTTAATCACACCACATTTGTTTCTAATAGTTGCTTAACATAGCTAGTGCCTATCATTATGCAAAATTTCAACCACACCATCTTTATTTTATCAATTGTTTAGCACAACAAATGGCAAGTTGACTGAAGGACATGTCAACATTATCATGTCAGCCACCAACATGCCCTTTAAAGTGACTAATTTAGGCTTTACTATCGCACATGTTTACACCTTGGCATTGTTCCCACATTGCCTTGTTCCATTTTTGTGTTGTTTTAAACACCTATGTTACCTGCACATGGAAAACCACGCACTTAATAAAGCTTCGACACTTATACTTACCTCACTACCTTGGGTTAACCCCAACCTTTAGACGGGTGGGATGAATACTCGCTACATACTTCCCCAATGGTCTAAAGCCTTGTCGCCCATATTACCATCTTCAATCTTTTGGCCTAATCGTTGACTTCACCTAGTTTGACAACTTAATGTGTTGCGACCAGTGTCTTGGGCTCCCTTTTTCAAACCTTCACTCATCAACATTTATGTGGCTCATGAATATGTTAAATGGAGAGTTGAACCCAACCCTACACTTAGATTCATAACCTAGGCCGCCACAAGGGTTGACCAGTGATGGTCTGGCCTTGGGCCCTAATTGGGCGAGCCCCCACACTCGAGGGTCCGCCTAAAAAGGCATGTCACTCTCCCCCATTTTAAAGATAACATCCTTGTTGATGTTTTTTTAGGTTGACCACCCTAGGCGCTTCCACCATCTCCTTTCCTAACCCCTTCTTGGATTACTGACTTCCTAGTTGACAAAGCCCACTCGCATTATGTCTTTGTGTTTTTAGTGTAGGAGGTTTTATTAGGTGTGTCTTCCATTTTCACCTGATGCCTTCACTTAGTGTCTTCCATCAAATCCCCCTTATTCGACCATCATTTCTTTCATCTTTGAATTTTTAACTTATGAATTCTGACCACCACACTGGACTAGGGTTTGCAAATGCACCAATAGATGGTGTTGGACCGGGTTCTATAGTCCAAATCCCTTTTACCCAACCATGACATGAGTTAAGAGTTCATGCATAGGAAGTCAAACTTCTCCACTTAGGGATGAACCATTTTTTTGCACACACCACCACCCTAATCTCGCCTGATTGAACCTTGAAGTTTTTCAATTCAAGTTCAACTCCAAGTCCATTTTTGTTGGTTGCCATTCCCTTGCCTATCCCTTTCATTAGCTCCTTGTGAACCTTAGTTTTTTTGTAGCTGACCACGCTTGCAAAAACCTTTAACCCTTGTTTAGTGAATAGTTAATTTTGTGGGTGCCCTCCCCCACTTTAGAAATTGATGTCCTTATCAACATTTAGGCCGCTTGCAAGTGGGTCTTCTTTTTTCTTTTGAATCCTCTTCACTCCAAGTTCATGACCTTGTTCATGTTCAAATTTGTTTACCATTTCTGGCAAGTGTTATAGGTGAGCATGCTTCATCCATATTGTTTCCTTATGATGGCAACCTTTTGTATTTCACCAGATATTCCTTGCCTCTAAGGCATGTTTACATCACACAAAATATGCTTTTGATTTTGGTAACTAACATGTGTTTGATAAAATCCATTTCTAGTTGCACCTTTTGCTTTTGATTTGGTCTTTGGTCGTCTTGTAGAAACAACTTGAATTTTGAAACGTGAAAGGTAGGATGTGCCACAAAATTATTTGGCAACTTTAGGGTGTACACATTGGGATGCGGTTTATGCAAAATCTCATAAAGCATTGCATATTTGGCAATGAAATGTCGAGTGAGTCCATTGCGCATGTTGAAATCTTGGATTTTCAGCCACACGTGTTGCCCAACCTCAAACTCAACATGCATTTGTGTTTTGTTGGCATGCTTCTCATACCCCTTTTGAGCATGTTCCAAAAGCTTTTTGGCTTGGGCATATTTTGCTTCACACCCCTTGACCATCTCCACAACTTCCTTGGAATGATCCTTACATCCCATGGAAATGGTTAAATCCATTGGTTCCTTAACTTCCTTTCCCAACATTGATTCAAACAAAGACATTTTCATTGCCAAATGCATTGTGGAATTAAAATAAAACTTTGCTAGGTCTAAATATTCACCCTAACTTTTTAATTGATGCCAACATAGTTTTTAAAGTATTGGTTTAACACCCCATTAACTCTTTCTATTCGGCCATCAATTTGTGGATGGAATGTCGTACTGAACAACAATTTTGTCCCCACCTTCCAAAAAAAATGTTTCCAAAAGCTCGCCATAAACTTGGCATTTCCATCACTAACAATAAATTGTGGCATCCCATGATGCCTAACCCACATATCAAACAACAACTTAGCCTAATCAAAAGTTGTGGCGATTATTGTAGTTGGAACCATCTTTGCCAACTTGGAGAATCAATTGATTGCCATGAATATGGCGTCCACCCCATTCCACTTGGGTAGTTGGGGTCATAAAGTCCATGGACACACTTTCCCATGGCTCGCTTGGAATTGGTAGAGGTTTATATAGTCCATATTTCTTTTTGTATATAGATTTTGTGTTTTGACACTTAACACAAGTGTGCACAAAATGCTCTACATCTTGCTTCATTTTGGCCCAATATATATATATATATATATATATATATATTTATTTATGGCCATTCTTGTTGTTATTTCTCCATGATGTTTCGCCATGGGCACATCATGCTTTTTTTGCATGATTTTCATAGATTTGAAACTGCTTTCATATGAACAATCTTTCTTTTAAGATAATTCCTTTCACTTTTCGTCGTTCATGCAACTTTTTAGAATAATGTTGGGCGAGTGTGTCCTACATGTATAAGCTTCCTTTATCTTTTATTCTAGGCTAATTCCACTTTAAAAGATGACCCTTAATGCATGTGTTCTAGTCAAAGGTTTTTCCAATTGGAATTCCTCTTTCCTATTTAGTGCATTAAGGATTACATTATCCCATCTTAGCTTGTGGATTAACTCAACATCGAACAATGCTGATGTATCATGCCATTTCAACTATTTCATTGAGGCCTTTGGATATGTTTTTAAATACCACAAGGAGACATTATACATATAGACCTTAGTTTTATGTATCCCCAAATAATGTTGCCACGCTTTCAAGTAGCACATGACGACATGAAATTTTTTCTCATGAATTTGCCATTGTAGTTAAACCCCGTAGAACTTTTTGTTTTCAAATGCGATTGAGTGTTCATTTTGCATGAACACCCCCCGCTGGCAAAATTGTTGCATCAATATGGACTTCAAATGGTTTAATGAAGTTTAGGAATCCTAATATAGGGGAGACAAAAATCTATTCTTCAAGTCTACAAATTCCATCTATTGTTCTTCCTTCCATTCGAAGGATCACTTTTTCTTAAGGAGGTTAGAAAGTGGTTTTGTAGATTGCAAAAAACCTTTTATAAACTTTTGGTAGGAGTTAACCAAGCCTAGGAAGGATCAAATTCCTTTGACAATGACTAGTCTTTTCCAATCTCATATAGCTTCCAACTTCTTAAGGTCAGGTCTCACCCTTTCCCATGACAAGATATGCCCTAAGAAGTCCATCTCTTCTTAGGCAAATTCATTTTTTGACCTATTAGCAAAGTGTTGGTTCTCTCGAAATTTACTCAAAACATATTTTTAAGTGTTTCACATTCTCCTCCGTTATCTGAATTATAAATGATGATCACGAACTAGTCCAACATTTCATGGAAAATAAAGTTCATGAGGATCATAAATTTTGATGGAGCATTACACAAAAAAATGGCATCATTAGGAACTCATAGGAACCATACTTGGTCATCATTGTCGTTTTTCCTACATCCTCATCCACGATGTAAATATGATAATTAATACCTTGACTTGAGATCAATTCAGATGAAGTATTTGGCCCCATTGAGCCGATCCAAAAAATCATCAATGTGAGGCAAAGGATAGTTGTTTTTTATTATTATTTGATTCAAGGCACGGTAGTCAATGCACATTCTCAATTTATTGTCCTTTTTATCCTAAAACAAAATAAGTGCCCCATAGGACGACTTGTTTTACCAAATATACCTATGACTAAAGAGACCATTTTATTGTTTTGAAAGCTATTCCAATTTCTTTTGGTTTAACCTATAGGGTGCTTTAAACAACAGGCTTGATCTAAACACCACTTCTATCTTATGGTCAACCTTTCTATAAGGTGAAAGGGCATCGGGGAATTCATTTGTTAGAACCTCCAAAATTTTATTAGGTGAATCCAATATTCAAACAAGGGGTTGTTTCACCCTTGTGGCTTCTAGTCCCCTTGGGAAAGTCTCAAAGACATCAAAATAAGGAACAAGGTGACTTTAATTCACTAGCTAAAGCGAAAAATTCATTCCCATTTTTCCCAATGCAAAATTATATTATGCTCTAAGTTCACTAACTTAAAGCCACATGTGCAATGGATTTCAACCTACCTCCATTGTGGAGGATGTCTATTTCGTAGGCATCCAAAAATGTGTTTCCTATAATTACCTCAAATTATCTAAATTACACAGGGTGAAGTTTTCAAAATATTAAACTCCCCCACAAAACAAACTTGATTTTCAATGCTACATTAAGCAAGGGTCTAGTTATGTTTTGTGCCAATTGCATCATGATGGGGTCTATCACTAGTTTGGTTTTGATTTCAAGTTGTTTTGTCGCCTATGAAATCGTGAATGAATTTGTCGCTCCTATATCCAAGAAACAACACACAAGTTCGTCATTTATCTTACAATTCAATTTTAACAAATTGGAGGCTCACTTTCATGTGCCCCTATTTTGGCCACTAAACCCCCTTGGAGAATCAACTTACCTTGGGCAATGCATTCATTTACCCAAGGTGGCTTCAAGTAGTCCTTTGCCATATGTTCGTTGCTATGATAATTGAAACATTTGACCTTAACTACGTCCCACTTCACCTTCTTGATTGGTGGCTCTTTGCTCATCGACTTTTCCTTGTTATTTTGAAGCCCCAACTTACCTTGGCCCCATTTTCATTTGTTGCAACCCTTGCTCTCATTTCTTGGGCCGATTTGATTCTTCTAGATGACCTTGCTTCCAGTTTCCCCCTTGGGTTGTGTAGGAGTTTCATCCTCCATACACTCCACCATCTTCATTAGCCTTTGGTACATCTCCGAAATATTTGTCCTTTGGTAGATTATCTTTTACACCCAAGGCTTGAATCCATGCAGGAAAATTAACTTTCAAGCATATTCAACTTTCAAGGGGACTACAATGAACATGCGACTAAAGTCCTAGACATAAGTGGCCAACAAGCCCCTATTGTCCCCTTTAGTGAGCTCAAAGAACTCCATCCCATCCTGAAGCACCAAGTGGTGTTTCTTGAACCTCATGTCAAACCGTAGTTTGAAAACTCTCCTCCCAATTGAGGGATTCAAGTAGGTTGGGTGTTTTTTGCTTTTGGGACATTCACCACTCCCACATGTGTTCCTTCAACAGGGTTTGAGTGAAATGAATCCATTCCTTGTCAGTTTTGAGGCATTGTGTTTCTATATACATTTCTACTTCCCTATGAAGGAATCCAACAACCTTGCCTTGATGGTGGCCTTGGCAAAACCCCCACTTAGGGTGTTGGCGATGGCACCTAAACTTTTTGCAATGCAATTCACCAACTTGGTTGTCTCCTAGTTTTATGTTATGGCTTCCCCTTGTTGAACCACAAACACATGAAAGGCATCCACAAAAGCCAAAAACTCTTTGGACAATTTTTCCACCCTTGGAGCTTCCTCCTCTTGCTTCTCAAGAGATTTGTCCACAATTGGATGCTTTAGGGCTTGCTTGCCCCCTTTTTGCCTTGGCGCACCCAAAGGGACAATCAAAGAATTCACATCTCCATTGATTCAAAGAAGTGAAAGTTGATGTGTTCATTTGATTCCACAATTGGTTCAAGAATTTTATCCTTCCCCTTCTACTTCTGAAGAGCTGCAAGAGTTTTTATTGGTGAACCCATCCTCACTTCATCCATTCCTTTCCTTTGTTTGACAAGGGAAGGAGTCCTTTCATGGGCCTTTGCTTTGCTCGAATTCACCTCATCTTTCCTCGTCTTCTTCTTCTTGAATTTTCATGGAGCAAGTTGTGTTACCTTTTCCACCAAGTCCTTTAAACTTTGGGCCTCTTCATCACGAGGCTCCCAACCAACCATGGTTTGGGTGCGATTTCCAACTCCTCCATAATGGTGTCCTTCTCCTTCTCCTTTTTGGTCTTGTACTTCTATTTGGCCTTGGGTTTCACCACAACATGTGTGTTGGGCGACAAATCATTCAAGGCCATTTGCCTTCAAATGTTCACGTCCTTCGAATGCCTTAGAAGCATCCATTCTTGACCTTAGGAGCCTACTCTAATACCACCTATTGCACCCGTTTACACCTTGGTGTTGATCCCACATTGCCATGTTCCATTCTCGTGCTATTCTAAACACCTACATTATTTACACATGGAAAACACGCACTTGGTAAAGCTTCGGCACTTAGACTTACCTTGCTACCTTGGGTTAAACCCAACCTCTAGACAAGTGGGACTAATACATGTTGCAAATTTTCCTAGTGGTCCAAGGACTTGTTGCCCGGGATTACCATCTCTTGTCTTTTGGCCTAACCACAAACTTTGTTTAGTTTGAGGACTTAATGTGCTACAACCAATTCCCTAGGTTCTCTTCTTCAAACCCTCACTTGTTAGCATCTATGCAACTTGTGAGTATGTCAAACGAGGAGTCAAACCTAGCCCAACACTTAGACTCGTAACCCAAGCCACCATGGGGGCCACTCCCTGGTGGTCTGGCCTTGGGCCCTGATTAGGGGAGCCCCCACACTTGAAGGTCTGCCTAGAACGCATGCCATCTACCCTCTAACAATCATCATGGGACAACTGAAAATTGGTCAGGGCCTCTAGGGTTTCCTTGGATCATATGCTGATCACATGTGGCAATGAGGAAATTCGAAGGAAACATGAAGTAAACTGAATTCAGGTTTCATTACTAGTTCACATGGGTCATTTAAGTATCCATGATCAAATAGCTTTGCAATAACTTTGTTTAGACAAGTGACATTATGGGATAAAATCGCTATATTTTTAAAAAGTTTATAAAGTGTTAAAACTAAGTTCTTTTGGTTTGAAATTTTCATCAATTTCTATTCCCCCTGGGTTTTTGTTGGATGCATCAATGCCCAAATCATGAAGTGACACAAAACAAAAGTCATTGGAAAGAAAATTCCAAAAGAAAAATTTCAATCTGCCCATTGAAAGATACACTCCAAAATGCACACATCATAAAAAAATTTAAAAAATAGTAATTCATAACAAATTTCAATACAAGAAATGGCTTGTGCTAATAACAGAGGTTTCATAATTAGTTGTCATCAAATTTACTAATTAACACTATTGCTCCGAACAACATTGGGATGGAGGAGTGAATTGTTGATGAACCTACTAGTTTCCCTTTCAACACCCATAACCTGTTGCACATACCACTTATCTTTTCAATGTGTCCACTAATGAAAAAATGCCACCACCTTTGAATGTGTCCACTAATGAAAAAATGCCACCACCTTTGAGAGCTTACAATGTCTGGGAATCACTTTCTTTCCAGACTCCACCAAAATATGTCCAGAAGAATTCAAAACTGCATGAGGCACCAAGTGTATGCCAAATATCTCAAGGATACTCTCTTCCGTTTCTTAAAGCTTGAAGTTGAAGAAAGATGAAATTCCTGGAAGCCTCTTCCATCAAACAGCTTGATTGGTCACCTTTCCCTATATACCTTTCAGCCCAAGGAATTAAATTTGAGTGTCCCTTCAGATCTAGCATATGCAACCAGGCTTAGAAACAGACCAATTTCAAACAACTGTTTCCACACAAGCCAATATTCCATTCAATTGTGTGAAACAGTGGCCATGTACATCCAATGTTCTCTAAAAGGCAATAAAGAATCCCCCTTCAGCTAGGCACACACATAATGGGAGGGTCTACAAAAGGTGAAAATCATTTAAGGACAATCACACTGCACAACAAAAGCTTGTAACTCATGAATACATAAAGAAACAAATGCAGAAGGGGCAATTTCAGAATGTGGAAGAAGACTCCAAGAACCACAGGAAGTTCTATAAGGCAACTGGGATTGTAGCAGGAAAGCACAAGAAATCTGAAGGGCAATAACATCAGTGGCTTAAGAGGCTCTCAAGTCCACAGCCCACTCCCCACTCCAGTTTAACTTAGCTGATTTGACTTATTGATTCACTTGGACTGATAGAACAATGGCTCCACTACACCCAATGGCATAAAACTGACTAGCAACAAACCACCTTTGCACAGACTAACATTTGCATCACCTGGCTAGACAATGAACCATTCAGCAATACTCACCTCACATGACGATATACACTGCTGGCTGAAAGATTGTCAAACTTCAACATGAGCCAAATGCTGTCACAGACCAGGAACCCCTACATATGGCAGAGAAGCTCTTAAGAACAACATTCAAAACTTAATCGCAAGACATATCATCAACAACAAAAACAGACCCCATTCTTCTTGTCAGAGAGGACCCACAAAATGAAAGACCGGTTTGGTATATGGCAAACCATCTGGAACTGGAACTTAATAGGGCCAATTTCTGCCACTTGTTCCACATTAAATAAGCACAGTAGGAAGCAATGGAGAAATGGTTTATCCAGTTATTCAGTTATGAATAAAGCAAAGGGGACCTAATACAGTAACAATCAAAACTCTCCACAAAATGTCGACCTGAGTTACATCTCCAAGTCACTCCAGCAATAAGAAATTTCCTCAGACTTTTTGAGATCCACTGACCAGGGCTCAGGACAATGGTGGCACCTGCTACTACTTTTTAGCTAACATGTGGAAATATGTTACACCAGAGAAAAGAATATGATGTACAAACACCGTTGCCATGACTGGCCATTGCCTTTCAGATACAAATTTCGAACCACTAAAGATATCCAGAAGGTTTTGAATTTCCTCAAAAGCATGCTGCTCAACATTTCTCACAGATGTAAATCAAAGATCCATTCTTGAATTCCAAGGACAATTTCCCTGTACAGCATTGAGCATTCTTCTCTTTCTTTGAAATCACGCACTGTTTCCCTCCATCACAATGGACTTCTCCTCTGGCTCTGAGTCTGATTTGACACTGAACCAACAGTCATCAACCAACACATGGATCAGCTTTGTGCAACTTGTCAAGACATTGATCACAACCTCAAACACCAAACACATTGCAACCATGCATACAACTTCCACAGAGCAGGAGAAGCCATGCATCTGGTCATGGGTTGCATCATTCAGGCCCATTAGGAAGTCAGAGGAATAGACAAAATAAGCAGGGATCAAGTCTGTAACTGCCACAAGCTTGAAAACAAGGCAATATCAGTCACACAATACTACAGTCAATGATCATGCACTCATTCCTTCTTGAGATCACAATTCGGGGCAAGGACATGTGTAGCTGATTCAAACCGAGTTTTGCTACAACCAAGCATAGTGAACAATTCCTCACATGACCATCACTGTTGAACTGTTAATTGAACTACATATATCTATGACAATGCAGATAAATCTCTGCAACAACAATTTCAAGGTAACAGAACAATGAGTGCAGTCATAACCTCCTTATGAGAGCCACTCACAAACTGTTTGACCTTCACCTTCATCATGAATAGCATTGAGACGCTGCTGTGACTACCCACCAACTTCATCAGCTCCCAACAGCAGGTGTAGGTACTTAGGGTACACAATAATCTGCCAAAGATTTTGGGCAAACCAATATACAAAACCTTCATGCTGTGTCTATGTTGCATTTCCAAAAGCAATGGGAAGACTCAGTCATGATCTTGGCTGGCACTCAAGAGACATAGCTACTGATATGTAGTGCAGGACCCTTACAACAAGTGTTGAAGGACCTGGAACTACTGCAAATCTACTTGACTCTGAAAATTTAAGAAATCATCACTCAAACAGACCTGTGGGTTTTCCAATTGGAATTTGTAACACTGCAGATCCCCATCACATTGAACATGTCACATGATCAACAGGAGGTGGACATTCTCAACAAGAACTGGAACATGTGATACCAATTCTTTTGTACCTGAAACAAACATGATCCATTTAGCTCATTCTAGCTAGGGAAAGGTAGAAGAAGGCAAGGGCAACATGGAGGAATGACAACTTTCAACCTTGTACCCGGGATGGGGACATTACCAACACATTTTATCTAGGCATCCACTCCCACCATTGCATAACCCCAGATGTTTGATAAAATATATCCATGAGATTGCAGAGAATACTCCACAAATATACTTCCAAGGTAGCTGCTGTGTCAGTTCCAGCCAAATCAAAACAAGCACAACGTTGATGAGGCAGTCAAAACCTTGAGAATGTCACTCAAAAAGTGGCAGACTGTCACTTTATCATGAATGGCGGTGACTAGCTGCCATTATTACTACTGAATTTATCAGCTTCAGATTATGGGCAAACAGTGACACAAAAATCTGCATTCTGAGCTCCTGTGGCATTTCCAGAAGCAATGAGAAGAAGGCTCAGTCATGACATTGGCTAGCACTCAAGATTTTGGACAAAACCTAAAAGAACTCCAGCTTCCCTGCTTCACAACCTTAGCTACAAAAGCCATCAAGTTTTGAAGAAGTTTGATGGAAGTGCAGCACTGACAAAAACAAACCATGACACTGCTCCCTAGATTCAAACATATCTATGGGAGAATCATCAGTGCGAACCTCTTCAATGTGATTGAGCACAGAGCAAAAGAACAATTCAAGATGAACATAGGCAAAAAAAAAAACCAAAATATGCCTTAACATCATTCTAAACATGAATCAAACTACCTGCCCTGTGCAATGTGCCGCTCAAGGTCAACATCCAATATCCGCCAGTCTTTTCCCTTTTGTTCTAGCAAGACTTCTCGAGGTGTCGCTTCACCAAAAGGATTTGGTCGAGGTCGAGGGTTTGCCACAGATTCCAATCCAATCTCTGGTGTGCGAGGCTTGCTGGACACACCCCCACCTCCTCGGCTAGAATGACTGCTAGATGGTCGACTGCCTGGCCTCCTAAAACTCTCCCTGTGCGTCTCCAGACTTGCATCAATCTTCCGCCAATCCTGGCCCTTCTCTGCAAGAACCTCTTCTCGTGGCCGCGCTTGTCCAAATGGATTCGGCCGGGGTTTTGGCGTTTGTGTTGATTGATGTTGCTCCTCAGTTAGGGTATCGTCCAGAACAGGATGCAAAACTTTCTCCCCGTTAGTTTCAGAAGCGAGAGGGGCGGACGGAGGGGAAAAGGTATCCACAGGAACGGTTCTAGGCTGCAACTTCAGGCGTGGTCTTTCCGACACTCTGGGCTCTACCTCCCGTACAGGCTCTCTTCTTGCCCATCGATCTGCTTCGGCGCCTGCGTCCTTGAATGCTATCTCGAACCTCGATCCACGATGCGTGGGAGCCGCAGTCGCCACAAACTTCTTTCCCTTTCCCCAGTTATCCACTTCGTCGGCCCGTGAAGGACCGCCTACGGGAGCATCGTCGTAGCCCCCGCTAAGCCTCCTTTCCTCAAACCTCCCCGATATTCTCCTATCTGCATAGCCGTCAGCACATGCTGGGGCGGATGGGACGAACTTCTTGCTCGATCCCCAGTTATCCACCTCATCGGCCCTGGAGGGAAGATCCCTATCGCTTACCCTCCCACTCCGTCTGTCTTCCTCGTATCCTCCTCCGCGATCACCGCCTCGCTCGACACCCTGCGAAGGCACGAACTTCTTGGAAGCCCCCCACTTATCGTCCTCGTCTGCCCTGGAAGGCCCGTCGTCCCTTTCCCTATCCCGTCCAAACCCTCCTCCTCCCTCCCTGTCACGCTCGCCCGCGAAGCCTCCGGCGAATCCCCCTCTATCACGCCTCTCTTCTCTGTCACCACGGTCGCCCCGATTGCCGCCGTAGTCTCTGAAGCCTCCACCGAGTCCTCCGACCTCAGCGTGCTCGTCCTCGCTTCGGTTTCTGGGCCCTGTGGGGAGCATCATCATTTCCTCCGTGGTCAACTTGGCAGTATCGGTGACGCCCCTGGTTTTACCACCAGGTCCGACATACTTGCCAACTGTGATCTCCGAGAGCGAGAAAGTCTGCCCCTTCTTCTTCTTAGGTTTGGCGGTCGCGGCATCTCCGAGAGAAGGGAACGCGAACGCATCTTGGCCTCCCACACCCTTGAACGCCTCTCGCTCTTTGGCTTGAGCATCAGCCCACTCCGCTTCCGCTGCCCAGGCTCCTGCTCCACTCCATGGCTTCGCCATCCTCACGCCAGGAAGCACAGAGCTCCCGAGGCACCAACGACTGCAAGCGTGTAGCTCGTCTGGTAACGAGCAGCAACGAGGAACACTAGTGTTAGGTCTTTTGTGCTTACTTTGTTTGCAACGTTTGGTAGCAAACCTGTGCGATTTTTGCCGTAAAAATATTTCTCCCTCCGACGTCTCAGATCAGGACTTTCGAGCCGGCCACCGATCTCTCTGGACGGCCCAGATTGGCGTTTCACGCTGGCGACAGTTCAGATTGTGCCAGTTTGGTCTGCCTATTTAACTAAATTTTGTTGTATAATTCCCATTCACCGCTTGTCGGGCCCGGCCCTTGGCACTAACAGACGCACCTTTCTCCAAGCTCCTTCCGCGCATGTCCTAGGGCAAAATGCTCCTTAAACTACCTGGACTGTACATTACCAAGCAAAGTAGGCGTTAGTTTAATCGACTTTAAACTCAGAAAGTCATTGAGTACTATACGAATCTAGCATTTGATCAATGCGGACTTCCTCTTACGTCCAAGGCCTTAGTTGCTCAAATATTACTTCATCATGGAGCCTAATCACATGGAGTTTTTTTTTACTCCTACCTACCCCCAACCTACCTACAAGACCAAGCTACTACAAAACCTACCTAGTTTTTGGGATTAGAAACTAGTTTTAGTTTAGCTTGGATTAGGGTTTGAGTTTCAGTCACTTTGAGTTTGTAGAGCTTGAGGAGAGTGAGTTGCTTGAAGAGAGGAGGACCCTTAGGACTACAAAAAGGGTACGAGCGGGAGCTTGAAAGTAAGTCTCCTTTTGTTTTTTGTTTTTTGGCTACGTGCTACTTCCAAGAAGACCTTTTTTTTGTCAAGTGTTGCTATCATCATTTTTTTTCTTTTTTTCATTGTAGTTCCACAAAGAGGAATTGTTTTTTTTTGTTGTTGTTATGATGCAAGAGTCATTTTTTTTATTGTTGCTATAACACAAAGAGGGGGATGATGCGTTGGGCATCATCATTTTTTTGCAGTCTGCAATGTAATTCTACAAAAAGGATGACAACAATGTGTTGGGCATGTCGTTGTTTTTCTTTTTTTTTTGTTATAGCGCAATTCCACAAAGAGGAAGAAGACACCACCTAATGGGTCGTTGTTTTTTATTTTCTTACTATAGTGCAATTCTTCAAAGAGGACGACAACAATGATGACATGCTTAAGGCATTGTCATTTTTTATCTTGTTGTAGCACAATATTTTGAAGAGGAGGACAATGACATGCTTGGCACATCGTCATTTTTTTTTACTTCAACATAGCTCTATAAATAGGAAGGGGTGGTTTTTTTTCGTTTTACTATTGAAAAACTTTGCTAAAAGGGGGTTTTTTTCTTTTCTTTTGCTGCAAAACAACTTATGAAGAGGAGGTGAGTTTGTTTTTTTTGTTTTCTTTTGTTGTTGCCTCCAGCCCAACTCACTCAGCAAATCACAACAACATTTTATTGTTACATGTAGCCCAAGTCACAACAAAATTTCGTTGTTGCCTTTAACCCAATTCACAATAGTAGAACTACTGCCTTCAACATTTCTTTTCTTGTGCTGCCAACTTTAGCCCAACTCATAGCAACATTTCATTGTTGCCTCCAACACTTGTAGCTTGTGGTGGTCATGTTATTATCTTGTGCTACTCATTTATGTGTTGTAAATTGTGTGTTGTTTGTGTTTTTGGTAGATGCAAACTCAAAAGAGAGGAAGGACTAATGCCACTAATCAATAGCCCTTAGTTGAATCTGCAAATGGCATGGGAGGTGCAATGAATGAAGAAGATTTGGAGACAAGGGTGATCAAACATCAAGTGTAAATTATTGTTAAAGATGTGGCTACATTCACTCCAAATGGGAATATTGACAAACAAGTGCAAACTTGTGTTGACATTGGGGAAACATCTATGGTAGATGTTAGTAAAATTGAGGTTGAGTTGTAGAAAACTATTGACATGGTAAAAAAGAAAAAATATATAGTTCTTGGTGCAATGTCAAAGTAAGAGAACATAAATGGGGATGTTGAACCTCATGTTGAAATTGATGGAGGTGACATACTGAACCTTACTTATTATAATTAATTGCCCCACCCATCCTCTCAAATAAAAAAGATGGGTGGGGTTTCTTTTTGTCAATTTTTTGGTTACAATATTTTCATTAATTGTGGTCTTCAAACCTTTGCCCCACTATTATTTTCCATGTGAGAGGGTGGGTGGGGCATTAGTTTTGGGTCTAAACCTTGAGGCAATACTTAACGCTTTGTGAGTGATATTATTTTCTTTAAAGTTAGTTTCATTTCTTACAAATTTAAACACTAAATTTTAGTAATACCTTCATTTTTAAGTAATATTTTATCTTTCTATCAAATACTCTCATTGTGTGTTTTTATCTTTTGTCTTCTTGTGCAATACCTTCATATTTAATTTTTAATTTTTTATATATCTATGCAATACCCTCATTGTGTAAAAGCTAACTTTCATGCAAAATGTTAATTCACATTAGGTTTTATGTTTTTGTTATTTGGTTTCAGAAGCAGTTGCTCCTCCCCTAGTTGCCCTAAAGGGTGTACATTGGGCAAGGGATGGTACCAAGTTTGTTTGTAAGGTTGATGGGTGCAATATGACCACCAAATACAACCCAGTATGCCATTTATGGGCACATTAGAATGTTATTACGGAGCTTGGCAAGCTCGAATGCCCATCTATTTGGGAGGATGACCCAAAGCATCAAGACCACGCAACTATGAATGCACAGGTCTTAAGCAACCCACTAGCCCGTTTTCATCATAAAGGAATAGAAAACAACTGCAAGGGCTAAAAGGCACACAAACTTCAAGTGGGATAAACTTTAAGTTGCCATGGGAAACACACCTAAAATTCTTAAACTTGCATTTATTAGGTTAACTTCTACCACCATACTTGAGTTCCTAGGCATGACTACATGGGGTGTGGGGTCCATCCCCTTCAACGTGTAAGCAAAAGTGGAACACGATGAATTGAACAGTTGTGATTTAAGGGATTCAAGCTAGGTATGCAAAGGCACTCAAAGGTGTTTGGCATGAATGTGACTAGAAGAGTGTGTTTAATAAGATGATGCAACATATGGAATTTGGTTTTCTTAAATATTACCATGAATAAAAAATTATTCATGTTTGGTAAGTTCTAACAATGCCATATTCAATTTGATTTTAATTTCAGGTTTTAAGTTTCATATGCCATACTTATTATTTTGTTTTGTTTGTTTTAGGGTTTGAAGCACCACTAAGGAAATGTTTGTGGTCAATGTTATGTAGGCAACATTAGTTAATCAAAAGGTATTTAGGCATTGACTAGCCCAAGTTACATAGATTGTCACAGCACAATACAAGAGGACGAAGGGGATCCCATCCCCTTTCAACAGTGACACAAATAGCCCATAATTTGTCCTCATTTTTATTAAGGTGCTATTATGTATTTCAAGATGTTAGGGTAGCATTTTCTGTTTAAATCAACCCCATATTTACCATTATGACATGTTCCCCATTTTAATTAAGGTTTGTTTCAAACTTGGGAGTTTTTGTAACATTTTTGTAACACATGTCACCCATATTCTTCTATTCAAAATAATTTGTTTTATTTTTGCATCTTCTTGTGTAGTGTTTTTTTTTTGTTCAAATTTTCTTTGCCTAACATTTCAAAATAGATTTAACATTAAATGAAAATACAACAAAGGGGACAATAAAAATTTTGATTTGTTTCCACTTTTAATTGGTGATCTACTTTTTTGAAGATATTTTTAAAAAATCAGGGCATTTATGATAGAATATTATTTTAAAAAAAGGTTTATGTTGCATTTTGGCAAAATTTTGCCAAAAACAACCCTAATATTATGTCAATGGTTACATTTTAAAATATATACCTGATATATGATCCATTTTTTAATAAATTATGTGAATCAATTAATAATTGTACATTGGAATATTTTTATTGGTATATATATATGCCAATAAATAATTTTTATTTTAAAATAAAATACGACGTGGGAAATATTTTTTTTATTTTTACACTAAATTTTTATCACACATTTAAGTAAACATTTATATAATATATGTATATAAATATTTTAAATTCATAAACTTTATAAATTTTATCATTTCAAAGTATTATATAACACTATAAAACATACTTAATATGACTAATATAGAAAATATTTTATATATATATATATATATATATATATATATATATATATATATATATAATATAATTGACTTATGATTCATTTATAAATATTTTATGTCGTTATACTATATGATTTCATACATCTAATTTAAAATTTATTAATAAAATTATGATATATTGGAAAAAATACATATATAATATAAATTCCTAAATCAAATGAAGGTTTAAAATATGTAAGATATATTTCATTTATTCTCTCATTATCTATAAAGGTTTTTCCAATTACAAATCATGTGTTGAATTATTTTTTCCAAAGAATGGTAGATGATATGTTATTCAATAACAAATTTTGAATATTTTTCTTTTGAAATGAGTTTACATTTTTTTTAAATGTACATAATTTTATACATTATTCAAGGAACGTTATGAATTTTTATTTTTATTTTATTTCATTTGAAAAACTTATTAATAAAATGAAATACAATAATGTTGTAGGCATTTGCTTATTTTGGTGACAACATTATATATAATTAAATTAGAGGGTTTCAATGACTAGAATTAGGGGAAAAATTCAATAATTGATTAGGAAGTAAGGAAACAAGCTTACAACTAGCCATGGTGTGGCTTGTAAAAGTGCATTTCTTGTACATGTAAGACCTTTTTTTGACAATGAACCTTCCACCTTGAACTTCAAATTAATTTGCATTGTGGGTTAAGCCCAAGTGCCAAATTTGAAGGCGGTCAAGGGAGTGATAACAAACCTGAAATAACAAAAGGAAATCCACCACTGCTACTAAAACTTGAAATGCCAGAAGGTAAGGCAATAGTAGTACTTACAATCATGGTTGTAAAGTTGCTTCATAAACCTAAAATCGAAGCTATAAGAGGCACTACAAGAAGACCACTTTGGTGTGCTTGTAATGAACGTTATTAGATTTTGAGCAAGTTCTTCTACCTTTCCTTGCACTCTCAAATGAGAATTGTCTTTTGTAAATTGAGTACACATATGCAGCCTAGTTCACTTTGATTTCTTTGTTTTCAATTATTGTAACACAAGTAAACTCCAAAAACAATGTGTCGTTGAAGACATGTGGTTTCCTGAACACTTGAATGTAAAGGCTCTTACCAACAACTTGGAACTCAACGTCAATATTTTATTTGTATTTCCAACCATTTTTGTCGATGCGTGGACCAAATATTGCACAAATATCTTTGACAAACGCATATTTGTTCATTAAATGTTTCACATCTTTGCCTGTCCTTTGCAATCCTTATACAATGATGAAGTATTACAGGTCTACATCTTATTTTAGACCTTCAAATTCACCTTGCAAATAGGAAAAAAAACCAACAAAATATGAAAATAAATAATAATAATAAACAAAAGTTGGTAAATCCAATGTGTAAAAAAATGTATTCCTAGACACCTTTGTCATATTTTGTGTGCTACTTTGAACAATGATTGAGCTTGAACAAGCGTGACTAACTTTGTGGCAATGAGTGTAACTTTCTATTGTTAGACTTGGTACATAGACTCTCCAAAAAACAATTATGAAGAAGAATTGTAAACAAACCAAATCCCCATGGATGGAATATGCTTCATGTGTAGAACTCGACCATGACAATTTTTGTTGGTCTTCACATGTGGGAGAGAAAAATGTGCCTTATGAAATCAACAACAACTCCAATGCAAGTTTGGACTTCATTAACAAGAGATGAAATGAAAAAAAGAAGTAGAAACAAGAGTATAGACCCAAGAAAAAGAAGGCATGATGGGTCTTAAAGCCAATAGAAAAACAAAAATTATATATATATATATCCTTAAATTATTATTTTAAATGGTTAGCTTTCTTAGATTTTTGGGTGGGTGATTTCTAGTGGTATCACCCAAGGATGCTTTTGCCCAATTGTTCTGGGTTGTTGATGAAGTATCAGGAAAAAAAAATTCAATCTTACATAAACAAAGAATGACAATTCTTGACCCAATACATCCATGATTATCTAAGGAAATAGGGTTCCTAGAGCTTGAAGATTAGGACATGTTCCTTAACCATCCTTTGTCCAAGCCATGAAAGTTTGACAAGACATAAATAGTCCTAATTAGAATAGGAAGCAAAAACTACAGATCAAGACATTTGAAAACAAGGAAAGCCAAGTAATTTAACATTCCTCAACTAACCATCCCATGAAAAAAATAAAAGGAGATTTTGTTGAGCATGCACTACTAGGAGATGTGGCCAAGTTCACCTTGTATTTCACTAAGATTTGAGTGAACTAGGACAGATTCACTATAGGAAATCATGATAAAACATGTTAACCCCCTAGTGACCGGGGACTGGTCACTACGGACAGGTCAATTAAGCTAGTGAAACAAGATGGTAATAAGTGATGCCCAAATTCAGGTGGAAATTACACCTAGTAGTTAAATCAACCTACAACACTAGTCAATTAAGAGGGGTTTTTTCACCTGGTGTGATTAATTAATTTAAATTGTTTTTTCATATTGCGTTTAGTTAATTTAGGAGAGTTTTTTCACAAATTATGGTTGGTTGATTTAGGGAGACTTTTCCATCTATCAACCATTAAATATGGGTAATTAACTCCATAGTATTTTCATCTTGTAATTTCCATGTGTCCATCTAAGAACTTAAGATGACAAGTATAGAAACATGCATAGAAACTTGTAAGTTTGATGGTCCTCGTTTGAACTTTTAGCGTGCTTAAAATTTATACAAATGAAAAGTCATCAGTACCTTTGGATGACATTTTGTTGCCCTAGACTACCTAGACACACCATATCAATAAATTTATGAACAGATTTGGTGAAGGGCTCTTAGAAGCAATGATTCCATCACTTGAGTGCTACTACCAGCTCCCTGCAAACAAAAAAACATAGAAGCAAAACTTCTCCCACCCCCAAATCAAATCTACCAAACCCTTTTCCAGTTTGCTAGCTCCATATCTCTATCTTTTACATCTGCCATTGCCAAAAAACCACACTAGGAACAAATTTCCAAACCCAATGTTACAAACATGCAAGCCTTAAGGCCACAATAGAGCTGGATCTAAACTCTCAATGCGATTGGTAACGAAAATTACTTTCACATCAGCACGTGCATCAAATCCATCCAACTGGTTCAACAACTCCAGCATAGTTCTTTGAATCTCTCGCTCTCCCCCTGAGTGTGCATTGTATCTGCCAAGTAGTGCAAGAACCTCAAAGACCCACTCTACAACACATCCCTCAAGTTTGAACTATCAGAAGTGTACCTATGGAGGAAGAACTAGATTGTTCTATCCAATGTTGTGCAAGAGGAAAACCTACCTCTTTGTCCTAACGGCATCAATTTTATTGATAAAGACAATGGATGGGGAAAGTTCATCAACAACACAAAAGAGCTCTCGCACCAACTAGGGACCATCCCCTAAATACTTTTGTATCAGTTCATTTCCAACCACCCACAAAAATGTTGCCAATGTGGAATTCGCCACTGCCTGCTCCAAATTCCAACCCCATGTCTTTACTTTTAGATTACACCTCATGCATTGGTGCCAATAACAACCCAAACAACAAAATCGCTCAATCCTGAGCAGTCCGTCCTACACTCACAAAATTCACCTTGGCAAGCAATGTCTTTCCAATCCCAGGTTCCCCATAAAGGATAACACCCTTAGGAAGCTTGATACCAATGTCCTCATAAAGCTCTGGATGTGTGAGAGGCAGCTTCACTGCCTCCTTAATCTCTTGAATCTGTGAATCCAGACCTCTGATATCTGCATATGACTCCAAAGGGGCCTTCTCCACCTTCATAACGGATACCATGGGGTCCACCTCATCTTGCAACAGTCCTACCACTGACAGCACCCGGAATACAACAAGAAATCACTTATTTAAGTGTCACTTGGCCATTTATGATGGCTTAGACCATGTATCTCAAGAAACGATGCTACATATATGCATGGTGATAGACTGAGGTCATAGAACTTTCTGCCCTGAAGATGCTGACACTTCCCTCCTCTGAACTGCTAGTTCCCTGTCAAAGATAGAGTTTGGTTTATCTCCATTGTTACGGAGGGTTGGTTGGAGGTCATATGCAGCACTCGATTAGCTTCTAGTAGAGAGGGGGGAACTGTAGAAAATGTGCAGAGAAACAAAACTGGAAGGAAAGAACAATAATTGGTATGACCAAGGAGTAGAAATGACTTTCTAGTCATTGATCCTTGCCATCAAATGCCACCACAATCAGAGGTCAGAGGTTCATTAACTAAGCCCAGGATGAGGAGGGGTTCGTGCTTCACCTGGGCAAGCGACTGCTTAATCTCCACACTTCAATATCAAGGTACAACTTGAACAATTCATCCACAGCTGCAACTCAAGGTGAACTCCTTCTTGGCTTGCCAAACCCTACTATTGAGAATCTCACAACATAATGGACTGACTTCCAGGATATTCAGTACCCTAGGCTTGAACCCTAAAATGTCCATTGGCCCCTAGCTTCCAATAAGTAACATCGTAGATAATCCCCCCCCTTCAATGGGTAAAGATGAGCTTATAGCACTAGATATATTGCATTCCATAGCGCCCAAGCGCTTAGGTTGCCCATCATGTGGACCGGAGCTAGCACAGTTGCAACAACAGAAAGGCAGAGACAGAAACGTGCGTGCAAACATGTCAGGCCACCATTGCTCCTTTTCAAAAACTATGTGAACCAAATAAAAGGAAAAGAATACCTTGTTGTGCATCAGAATAGCACAGCTTGGCTCTAGTTGGTCCTTCTCCACGAATGATAGGACGTTGACATAGTACTCAGGCCCCACGACAAGGACACAATGGCGTGATTCTTGTCAATTATTTCCTCCAAATTGCCCACGCTCATGGGAGATCCCCTTAGGTCGTCCACCTTGGACGGATCCTCTTCGTTTTTATCTTCATGTGGCTTCAAACGCTCCTGACCCGCCACAAACTCCTCCTCCATCAGTAGGTAATCCTTCACGCGATCCAGCTTCAGAAGCCGAAGCTTGCACTTGGTGGCAAGCGTGAACCACGAGCAAGCGAGCGGCTGCTTCGGGTCCCTTCTGCTTCCGCTGCTTCTTGCCGACGCGGGTCGGCGGTGTTGCAGGCTCGTACTTCTTCTCCTTCTTATTGTTAGCATCGCCTTTCTGATCCCCTGAACCTCCTTGCTTGCTCGGCAACCCGCCCGACTATCCTTGACCCATTGCTCCTCCTCCTCTTCCTCCTCCTGCTTAGTCCGTTTGCTCTGTTCCAATTTTCACTAACTACATCAGTCACAAACCTCTGAACGCAACCCCAGAACACAGAACCTCTTGGAGAAAACAACATGAAACACAAGCGAAATGGCGGAAAGAGCTTGAAGAGGAAGAAGAATGGACTCTGCGCGCTGCTAATGTCGCCCTAAAGATGAAGGCCACATTCCCGATGCGTTCTGAGCTAATGTAATTGCCACCGCTACGTACGTGCGCAGGAAAAACCCTCCTCATGCTGGCCGTTCTCTATGTTGTAATGTGAACGATTTCCATGTTCCCTATGCCCGTGTACCCCGCTTTGAACCAACTAGATTGTGAAGTTCAATTGGAGTTTGAATTTTGGCACAATTGAAGTAGACCGGTTAATCATGTTTGGAAATAATGTTATATTTTCACCAGACAAGTTTTGGGTTTGAAATGTGATAAACAGTCTAACGTTAACGAAACAAACCTAGTAAACAAACTTCACCCTTAGTAAACATGTACACCATATAATGAACCATTTTCACCAATGAAAGTAAAAGCACTGAAATTATAGTGAACTAATTAATTTTTATGGTTCCACAGTGAAATAGTCTAGTGAACTACACCACACTTTCCTAGTAGTGATGTAAACCTACATTATTTAGTCATGCTAGTATGTTACATAAACTTCAAAGGTTCAATTACTTTTTATATTTTATGCATGCTAATTGATGTCCATAAAAAACACAATTGCAAGTTCCTAGATGAAACAAGATCTACACTTGTAAAATCAATCAATTTTCACAGTAAAGTTTAAATATTAATACTTGTTCATAAGTTTTGACCTAATGTCATTGGAGTGATTTGAGGACTCCCCTCGTCTCTTGAACCCTCCACCTTTGTGACCTTAACATCATTTTTAAACAACCCAAATAATGAGCACCAACCTTCATGAAAAAAAAATCACAGCTAGTAACCTTGCATTTTCTTAAAGAAATGGTGTGCACCAACAGACACCAAGGGTAGTAAGCATGACCACAAGATGTAATAAAAATGTCATTGAAATCAATGTTTTCATTACAAATTGGACAAGTTTCAATATTTAAACTTTTGACGCAATGAAATGTAGGTGTTGGCTTGGAAATAAGAAAAGCTTGAAAATAAAGCTTGACCTTACTTTCACATGAATAAGTTGTTTTACCATTTGGGTCAACAACTCTTGGGAAAGCTTGAACCCATTCACACAATTGGCATACATTTCCTTGCATTCAACAACTTTAGCATCGCACAAAAGACATTCAACTTTTGTTGCTTGTAACTTCCCTTAGGTCTGCATCCAAGTTATTTTCTCATATCGAACTTGTTGCCTTAGTTCTTCAATCCTTCTACAAAAATAATAAAATAACTTAAAGCAACTTCAAAATTAGCCTTCATTACATCAAGATCACATTTTACAGACCTGTCCAAAGCCACTATATCAATTTAAAAAAATTGAACCCTTTTTTGTTTAGCTTCTTTTTGCACTACATCCTTTTGAAGCCTTTTTATTTTCTCTTTCAACTCTTGGGTCAAATTTTACTTTGAAAACGACAAATTAGCAACATTGGATGTGGCTTTTGAACTAAATGGAAGCATCTTTCTTGAGGAGAATGACAAACTGCACCTTGAACAACTCAATGGCATGATTCTATTTGTTGTAAAGAGAGGTTTGACCTTTCCTTTCAAAGCATGCATCCCATTCAACCTATAAACATTCGTAGGTGGAGAATTAAAAACCCTTTAACCTAAACCAAATTAGCCACTAGAACTATTTCCCCCCCCCTCCCCCCATAACCTCCAACAACTCCCTTTGCATTCTTGGCCTCAAGCACATTTTTTGATTTTCAATCTCCTTGTAAACATTTGACTTGTTTTGAAATGGCAACTAGTTGGGAAATTGTTTGTTTAATTTCTTTTTCCAACTTGTTAAAAAACTCACTTTTCATGGGTAGCAAGCCCA